>CM055122.1:56652547-57121797 GCA_029206835.1 Rana muscosa
CATCAACCAAAATGTTTTTCCTTCTATGTGATTTCTGTTTGAAGATGTTCATGCGTTTTATTTTTAATAAACATGTACCTTTTTTACCTACACCATGTCTACAGTCTCACTCAAAGTCCCAAACTTCCATTTATATTTTTTCAGAAAGCCTGGATAGTCCGTGGAAGACCAGTGGACAGGGAAGTGCGAAGAAGCCTTCCAGATGTTAAAGAAGAGTCTTACCGCTGATCCCAAGAAACCATATGAACTGCATGTAGATGCCAGCCATGATGGTCTAGGAGGGGTGCTATACCAAGAATATGAAGGGCAGTTGCGCCCAGTTGCCTATGTTAGTAGAAGTCTGGCACCCGCAGAAAAGAACTACCCCACAAACAAGTTGGAGTTCCTGGCCCTAAAGTGGGCAGTCGTGGATAAACTCAGAGATTACCTGTATGGAGCTGACTTCACAGTAAAGACTGACAATAATCCACTCACTTATCTCTTCACCACAGCCAAGCTGGATGCCACGGGTCACCGTTGGTTAGCAGCCCTATCCGGATTCAACTTCAGCCTGAAGTATAGGCCCGGAGCCGGAAACCGTGATGCAGACGCATTGTCCAGAAGAGGCCATGCACCCACCCACCATCCAGAAGATTGGACCCAGGTAACCCCAGATGGGGTACGGTTCTTGTGTCAAGGGGTATCACTTCAAGCTAGTGGTGGGTCAAGGGATGAAGAGATCGGTGTTTCTGCGGTGGGGGTGCCCAAGTGTTACTGCAATTTAACCCAAGTTGGAGAGGATGACCTGCCAAAACTGTCTAAAAAGGACCTAAGGAGAAACCAGTTGGAAGATCCTTGCGGAAGATTAGCATCGGAGAAATTGGAGGACCAGGATCCAGGCAGACTCCTGAAGGACCCCTCAAAGGTGGCCCGGTCGGTCCACAAGGAATGGGACAAGTTGCAGGTGCATCAAGGGGTGGTCTACCGAAGGGGCCCCTCTGATGACCTAGAAGAGAAGTGGCAGCTGTTTCTGCCAGAGAAATAAAGAAGAACTGTTTTGGCTGCCTTACATGATAATCATGGCCACTTGGGGGCCGAATGAACATTCCAGCTTGTAAGGGATAGGTTCTATTGGCCTTGTATGCAGGCTGAAGTGGAGGAGTACTGCCACTCCTGTGCACGCTGTATCCAGAGGAAGACATTGTCACGTCAAGCTGCCCCAATGGGTCATCTGCAGAGTCAAGGACCCTTGGACTTGGTGTGCATTGACTTTTTCTGTCTGGAACCTGACTTAAGTGGACAAGGAAATGTTCTGGTGATAACCGACCATTTCACCCGTTATGCCCAGGCTTTTCCAGCCAAAGATCAGAAGGCATCCACTGTAGCTAAAATCCTAGTGGAGAACATACTTTGTGCATTATGGGCTTCCACAGCGCCTGCACTCTGACCAAGGGAGAGACTTTGAGAGTCGATTAATCAAGAAATTGCTGGACTCTTTGGTTATCAAGAAAACCCGCACCACCCCTTATCACCCTCAGGGTGATGCTCAGCTGGAGAGGTTCAACAGGACTCTGTTATATATGGACTCTGAGTAGCGAGCAGAAGCAGCATTGGAGCAAGCACATAGCAGCCATCGTGCATGCTTACAACAGTACCACTAGCGATGCCACAGGGTACTCTCCATATCGCCTTATGTTTGGCATGGAAGCAAGACTGCCTGTGGATCTGGCATTCGGCATATCAACGGATCGCACTTCAGCCACCTCACATAAGGGATATGTAGACGAGTTTGAAGCTAGCTTTTGAACAGGCCCAAGTGGCCTCAAAGCAAAGAGGAGCCCGGAACAAGAGGAACTTTGACCTCAAAGTTCGAATACAGGACCTACAGCCAGGAGACAGAGTGCTGCTGCGAAACCTAGGAGTTCCAGGGAAGCATAAATTAGCAGACAGATGGAGACCGGAACCATATGTGATCTGTAAGAAGTTGCCAGACCTGCCGGTGTATCAGCTAAAACCAGAAGGGAAGATAGGGCCGCTGAAGACATGGCACCGAAACCATTTACTTCCACTTTCAGAAGCGGTTCGGATACCTCCTGTAGAAGATTCCCCTGGATCATCCTCAAGCTTGGAGACACATAGGCCAAACACTCTGTCTCAGGTATCTCAGTCTGGAGAAATGGATGTCTCTGATCAGAGTGAAGAAGAAGAGCTTGGATGGTTGTGGCCTTCTCAGACCCCAGAACCCATGTCTATAGATCTTCCACCCTCTGAAGGTACTGTGGATAGTACATTGAATGTGGAAGCCACTGAGTTTGTTCCGTCTAGCCCTCTGTCTGAAGAGTGGGAAGATGCCATATGGTCACCTTCTGCTGATCATCAAGATTACTCCCAACATCTTCCTGCACCTGATCTGGATGTACCAGAAGTGTTGGAGCCCAGTGTACCTACTCCAGAAGAGGATACAGTGAGGGATGAAACAGTCACCCCAAGAGAACAAAGGGCCAAGAGAACCATTCGTCCTCCTCGGAAGTTAACCTATACCCAGATGGGGGAAAGTTCTGAGGATACAGTAACCACTGCTCGAAGGACATTACCAACATCTGATCCTTCTGCCGTGCATTTGGTGGAAGGCAACCCCAGCTCACTCTCTGGCACAGTTAGGCAGGTCAACCCCATTGATGTAACCAGTGGGCAGGACAAGCTCCCTTCCCCGTTTTGGTGGGAGTTTCCTCTGCCAACTTCTCTAGCTGCCCTTAATGAGTTTGTATTTTGCTACTGTTGATACTGTCTTTGGGGGACCAAAAATTTCAAGTGGGGGGAGTGTGTAGCGGGGTATCGTTTTCACCCACAAAACTACAGTTCCCAGCACGCTTTGAGGCACCCAGGGTGCATTTCCCCGCGCAAGGACTGCTGGGGTGGACTTTAAAAGGGGGAGGCGGAGCCTCGATCTTTCTCTTGGAACGCCGCCCTCCCTGCAAGAGGATCCCTGCAATCACCTGCTGCGCGTGCAAGGCCTAAAGCCTGGGCCTCGCACTTTGTTCCAGAGAGCCTTCTGCTCCACCGAGGAGCCTGCGCAGCATCCGATCCACCTGAGGTGCCACCATCTTCTGGAGGACCAAAAACCCGGTGCATCGTGGGCACGGTGAAGCAACTTACCATAGCGGAGGTACCGGACAAGAGTTGGTCCGGTCTGGATGAGAGAGTGCCAGCTCAGAGCCACATCTAAGTAACTTTGTTGCCTATTAACTTTGCCTAGGCCCATCATTGACCACAGTTATACTTTGGAGAGACTGTCTGCTGAACTGAGTTTATCAGTCTCTCCAGTTTTATCAAGTTAGCGATTATTTGCTACCCTTACTGGATTACAGTTTGTTTCCTTATGTGCACCACGAGAGTTGCTAGCGAAGATTCTTCTACAAACTATGAAAAAAAAAAGGAGAAAGGCCCTAAGGCCAAACGCTGCGCAAAATGAACCGTGCTAAGGTGTGTGATAAGTCAAATGAATCAAAAATAGGTGAAAAGTAAGCTGCTAGCATGTATAGCTAAATACAAATAAAACTATAAAAAATCAAATGTGGTCAAAAATATGCAGCGCTTATCAATGTCATTAACATAATTGATCAAAATTAGCATATAATGATAAATGTGCTTAGTGATAAAAACAATAATGAAAAATGTAAATGAAAAATATATAAAGTGAAAAGAAAGTCCAAAAACTCAATCCAAGTAAAACTCCTAATAAGAGAAATGAGTCCAGAGTAGGGATGAGCTTCGTGTTCGAGTCGAACATACGTTCGACTCGAACATCGGCTGTTCGATCGTTCGACGAAGATCGAACGATTTGGGCCGTTCGCGCCAAATTCGAGTGACGCGAACGGCCCACAATGCACTACGCCATCGCAGTGTCATCCAGGCGCTGTGATTGGCCAAGCATGCACTGTGACCCCGCATGCTTGGCCAATCACAGCGCCGGCAGCGAGGAGAGCAATGATTGGCCACAGGCAGGATGCCTGTGGCCAATTATTGCTGAGGGTGTTTAGTACACGCCCCACACTATAAAAGGCCGCCAGCACGGCGGCCTAGTGTAGTGTGTTCCGGAGCAGGGATAGAGCAGCATAGGCAGGGACAGTGACTTTTATTTCTTTCTTGCTTAACCTGGATTCCTTTGGTTTAGGGAAAGAGAAGGATAGGTAGGGAGAGTGTCAGTGTGTTTTGTGCTTGTGCTATATTGTGCTTAAAAAAAACATTTTTTCTAGGGACAGAAAACTGTAGGTAGGGAGAGTGTGTCAGTTTCTTTCACTGTCAAAGTCCTTGTTTCCAGGGACCTGGAAGGACAGTGAGTGAATTCTCCTTGTGCTAAATTGTGCTTAAAAAAAACATTTTTTCTAGGGACAGAAAACTGTAGGTAGGGAGAGTGTGTCAGTTTCTTTCACTGTCAAAGTCCTTGTTTCCAGGGACCTGGAAGGACAGTGAGTGAATTCTCCTTGTGCTAAATTGTGCTTAAAAAAAACATTTTTTCTAGGGACAGAAAACTGTAGGTAGGGAGAGTGTGTCAGTTTCTTTCACTGTCAAAGTCCTTGTTTCCAGGGACCTGGAAGGACAGTGAGTGAATTCTCCTTGTGCTAAATTGTGCTTAAAAAAAACATTTTTTCTAGGGACAGAAAACTGTAGGTAGGGAGAGTGTGTCAGTTTCTTTCACTGTCAAAGTCCTTGTTTCCAGGGACCTGGAAGGACAGTGAGTGAATTCTCCTTGTGCTAAATTGTGCTTAAAAAAAACATTTTTTCTAGGGACAGAAAACTGTAGGTAGGGAGAGTGTGTCAGTTTCTTTCACTGTCAAAGTCCTTGTTTCCAGGGACCTGGAAGGACAGTGAGTGAATTCTCCTTGTGCTAAATTGTGCTTAAAAAAAACATTTTTTCTAGGGACAGAAAACTGTAGGTAGGGAGAGTGTGTCAGTTTCTTTCACTGTCAAAGTCCTTGTTTCCAGGGACCTGGAAGGACAGTGAGTGAATTCTCCTTGTGCTAAATTGTGCTTAAAAAAAACATTTTTTCTAGGGACAGAAAACTGTAGGTAGGGAGAGTGTGTCAGTTTCTTTCACTGTCAAAGTCCTTGTTTCCAGGGACCTGGAAGGACAGTGAGTGAATTCTCCTTGTGCTAAATTGTGCTTAAAAAAAACATTTTTTCTAGGGACAGAAAACTGTAGGTAGGGAGAGTGTGTCAGTTTCTTTCACTGTCAAAGTCCTTGTTTCCAGGGACCTGGAAGGACAGTGAGTGAATTCTCCTTGTGCTAAATTGTGCTTAAAAAAAACATTTTTTCTAGGGACAGAAAACTGTAGGTAGGGAGAGTGTGTCAGTTTCTTTCACTGTCAAAGTCCTTGTTTCCAGGGACCTGGAAGGACAGTGAGTGAATTCTCCTTGTGCTAAATTGTGCTTAAAAAAAACATTTTTTCTAGGGACAGAAAACTGTAGGTAGGGAGAGTGTGTCAGTTTCTTTCACTGTCAAAGTCCTTGTTTCCAGGGACCTGGAAGGACAGTGAGTGAATTCTCCTTGTGCTAAATTGTGCTTAAAAAAAACATTTTTTCTAGGGACAGAAAACTGTAGGTAGGGAGAGTGTGTCAGTTTCTTTCACTGTCAAAGTCCTTGTTTCCAGGGACCTGGAAGGACAGTGAGTGAATTCTCCTTGTGCTAAATTGTGCTTAAAAAAAACATTTTTTCTAGGGACAGAAAACTGTAGGTAGGGAGAGTGTGTCAGTTTCTTTCACTGTCAAAGTCCTTGTTTCCAGGGACCTGGAAGGACAGTGAGTGAATTCTCCTTGTGCTAAATTGTGCTTAAAAAAAACATTTTTTCTAGGGACAGAAAACTGTAGGTAGGGAGAGTGTGTCAGTTTCTTTCACTGTCAAAGTCCTTGTTTCCAGGGACCTGGAAGGACAGTGAGTGAATTCTCCTTGTGCTAAATTGTGCTTAAAAAAAACATTTTTTCTAGGGACAGAAAACTGTAGGTAGGGAGAGTGTGTCAGTTTCTTTCACTGTCAAAGTCCTTGTTTCCAGGGACCTGGAAGGACAGTGAGTGAATTCTCCTTGTGCTAAATTGTGCTTAAAAAAAACATTTTTTCTAGGGACAGAAAACTGTAGGTAGGGAGAGTGTGTCAGTTTCTTTCACTGTCAAAGTCCTTGTTTCCAGGGACCTGGAAGGACAGTGAGTGAATTCTCCTTGTGCTAAATTGTGCTTAAAAAAAACATTTTTTCTAGGGACAGAAAACTGTAGGTAGGGAGAGTGTGTCAGTTTCTTTCACTGTCAAAGTCCTTGTTTCCAGGGACCTGGAAGGACAGTGAGTGAATTCTCCTTGTGCTAAATTGTGCTTAAAAAAAACATTTTTTCTAGGGACAGAAAACTGTAGGTAGGGAGAGTGTGTCAGTTTCTTTCACTGTCAAAGTCCTTGTTTCCAGGGACCTGGAAGGACAGTGAGTGAATTCTCCTTGTGCTAAATTGTGCTTAAAAAAAACATTTTTTCTAGGGACAGAAAACTGTAGGTAGGGAGAGTGTGTCAGTTTCTTTCACTGTCAAAGTCCTTGTTTCCAGGGACCTGGAAGGACAGTGAGTGAATTCTCCTTGTGCTAAATTGTGCTTAAAAAAAACATTTTTTCTAGGGACAGAAAACTGTAGGTAGGGAGAGTGTGTCAGTTTCTTTCACTGTCAAAGTCCTTGTTTCCAGGGACCTGGAAGGACAGTGAGTGAATTCTCCTTGTGCTAAATTGTGCTTAAAAAAAACATTTTTTCTAGGGACAGAAAACTGTAGGTAGGGAGAGTGTGTCAGTTTCTTTCACTGTCAAAGTCCTTGTTTCCAGGGACCTGGAAGGACAGTGAGTGAATTCTCCTTGTGCTAAATTGTGCTTAAAAAAAACATTTTTTCTAGGGACAGAAAACTGTAGGTAGGGAGAGTGTGTCAGTTTCTTTCACTGTCAAAGTCCTTGTTTCCAGGGACCTGGAAGGACAGTGAGTGAATTCTCCTTGTGCTAAATTGTGCTTAAAAAAAACATTTTTTCTAGGGACAGAAAACTGTAGGTAGGGAGAGTGTGTCAGTTTCTTTCACTGTCAAAGTCCTTGTTTCCAGGGACCTGGAAGGACAGTGAGTGAATTCTCCTTGTGCTAAATTGTGCTTAAAAAAAACATTTTTTCTAGGGACAGAAAACTGTAGGTAGGGAGAGTGTGTCAGTTTCTTTCACTGTCAAAGTCCTTGTTTCCAGGGACCTGGAAGGACAGTGAGTGAATTCTCCTTGTGCTAAATTGTGCTTAAAAAAAACATTTTTTCTAGGGACAGAAAACTGTAGGTAGGGAGAGTGTGTCAGTTTCTTTCACTGTCAAAGTCCTTGTTTCCAGGGACCTGGAAGGACAGTGAGTGAATTCTCCTTGTGCTAAATTGTGCTTAAAAAAAACATTTTTTCTAGGGACAGAAAACTGTAGGTAGGGAGAGTGTGTCAGTTTCTTTCACTGTCAAAGTCCTTGTTTCCAGGGACCTGGAAGGACAGTGAGTGAATTCTCCTTGTGCTAAATTGTGCTTAAAAAAAACATTTTTTCTAGGGACAGAAAACTGTAGGTAGGGAGAGTGTGTCAGTTTCCAGGGACCTGGAAGGACAGTGAGTGAATTCTCCTTGTGCTAAATTGTGCTTAAAAAAAACATTTTTTCTAGGGACAGAAAACTGTAGGTAGGGAGAGTGTGTCAGTTTCTTTCACTGTCAAAGTCCTTGTTTCCAGGGACCTGGAAGGACAGTGAGTGAATTCTCCTTGTGCTAAATTGTGCTTAAAAAAAACATTTTTTCTAGGGACAGAAAACTGTAGGTAGGGAGAGTGTGTCAGTTTCTTTCACTGTCAAAGTCCTTGTTTCCAGGGACCTGGAAGGACAGTGAGTGAATTCTCCTTGTGCTAAATTGTGCTTAAAAAAAACATTTTTTCTAGGGACAGAAAACTGTAGGTAGGGAGAGTGTGTCAGTTTCTTTCACTGTCAAAGTCCTTGTTTCCAGGGACCTGGAAGGACAGTGAGTGAATTCTCCTTGTGCTAAATTGTGCTTAAAAAAAACATTTTTTCTAGGGACAGAAAACTGTAGGTAGGGAGAGTGTGTCAGTTTCTTTCACTGTCAAAGTCCTTGTTTCCAGGGACCTGGAAGGACAGTGAGTGAATTCTCCTTGTGCTAAATTGTGCTTAAAAAAAACATTTTTTCTAGGGACAGAAAACTGTAGGTAGGGAGAGTGTGTCAGTTTCTTTCACTGTCAAAGTCCTTGTTTCCAGGGACCTGGAAGGACAGTGAGTGAATTCTCCTTGTGCTAAATTGTGCTTAAAAAAAACATTTTTTCTAGGGACAGAAAACTGTAGGTAGGGAGAGTGTGTCAGTTTCTTTCACTGTCAAAGTCCTTGTTTCCAGGGACCTGGAAGGACAGTGAGTGAATTCTCCTTGTGCTAAATTGTGCTTAAAAAAAACATTTTTTCTAGGGACAGAAAACTGTAGGTAGGGAGAGTGTGTCAGTTTCTTTCACTGTCAAAGTCCTTGTTTCCAGGGACCTGGAAGGACAGTGAGTGAATTCTCCTTGTGCTAAATTGTGCTTAAAAAAAACATTTTTTCTAGGGACAGAAAACTGTAGGTAGGGAGAGTGTGTCAGTTTCTTTCACTGTCAAAGTCCTTGTTTCCAGGGACCTGGAAGGACAGTGAGTGAATTCTCCTTGTGCTAAATTGTGCTTAAAAAAAACATTTTTTCTAGGGACAGAAAACTGTAGGTAGGGAGAGTGTGTCAGTTTCTTTCACTGTCAAAGTCCTTGTTTCCAGGGACCTGGAAGGACAGTGAGTGAATTCTCCTTGTGCTAAATTGTGCTTAAAAAAAACATTTTTTCTAGGGACAGAAAACTGTAGGTAGGGAGAGTGTGTCAGTTTCTTTCACTGTCAAAGTCCTTGTTTCCAGGGACCTGGAAGGACAGTGAGTGAATTCTCCTTGTGCTAAATTGTGCTTAAAAAAAACATTTTTTCTAGGGACAGAAAACTGTAGGTAGGGAGAGTGTGTCAGTTTCTTTCACTGTCAAAGTCCTTGTTTCAAGGGACAGAGAAGGACACCTGAAGGTAGCCCTTATTGCTTTTTTCCCATCTCCCTGCAGGCCATCTATTAGAATGTCTGGAAGGCAAACAAGGAGAGGCAGACAGTCAGGAGGCAATAAAAGAGGGCAAGCAGGCTCTGTGTCTGGGGGCAACAGTGCTGGTCGTGGACGCGTTGCATTGTCATCAGCACATGGCCATGGGACACGCTTGTCCTTCTTTTCGGCAGCTGGACATGTTGAGCCACATCATGCCGAAGACTTGGTAGAGTGGATGACCAAGCCCTCCTCCTCCTCCTCATCCTCTCTCACCCAGGCTCAGGGTACTGGAAAAGCAGCTGCCAAAGCGTCCTCTTCCCTGGTATCAATGTCAGACTCATCATCAGTCACTCCTTCCCTAGACCCACCATGTCCTCCTCCTGAGGAGTCCCCCGAACTGTTTCAGCACAGTGTTGGGTACATGCTCCAGGAGGATGCCCAGCGTTTCGAAGGGTCTGATGATGAAACCCAGCTAGAGGAAGGCAGTAGCGTGAGAGCAGACAGAGGGGATGCTCAAGAAGGACACCAATCTGGCAGTCATGTTCCAGCAGCTGCAGCATACTGCCAGATTGGCTCCAGTGATGAGGAGGGAGGTGATGATGAGGTCACTGACTCCACGTGGGTGCCTAATAGGAGAGAGGAGGAGGAGGAGGATGAGGAGGAGGCACATCTCCAACGAGGCAGGATGCCCTTTGGTGGCCAGCGTAAGGGCAGTACACCGACGGAATCACACCGCAGAGCTCCGCCTGTGCAGGGCGCTGCCTCTGCCCGTCATTCAAAAAGTTCTTTGGTGTGGGCCTTTTTTGAGGCTAGTGCATCAGATCGCACAGCTGCTGTTTGCAACATATGTCTCAAGCGTATATCGCGTGGCCAAAACATCAGCCGCTTGGGTACCACATGCCTGACCAGACATATGTTGACCTGCCATGCAGCTCGTTGGCAAGCCTACCTGAAAGACCCACACCAAAGAACAAAGCGGACCTCTCCTTGCACCGCATCAGCTGGGATCTCCAACCCCACTATAACTTCAGTCCTCTCTGAAACATGCACTGAGAGGAATGAAGGTGTAGAATTAGGTGTGTCACAGCCAAGTACTTGCGGCCACTCTGCTAGCAGTACACCGACGTCCGATTCTAGCAGGCAAATTTCCCTGCCCCAGCTGCTGGACCGTCGAAAGAAGTTCACTCCCAGCCATCCACATGCCCAGCGGTTGAATGCTAGCTTGGCTAAATTGCTAGCGCTTCAACTGCTGCCTTTTCAGTTGGTAGACTCGGCCCCCTTCCGTGAGTTTGTGCAATGTGCGGTTCCTCAGTGGCAGGTTTCCAAACGCCACTTTTTCTCACGGAAGGCTATTCCGGCTCTCTACCGGCATGTGGAAGGCAATGTCTTGGCCTCGCTGGACAGGGCGGTCAGCGGTAAGGTGCATATTACCGCTGACTCATGGTCCAGCAGGCATGGACAGGGACGTTACCTTTCTTTCACGGCCCATTGGGTCACTCTTTTGGCAGCTGGGAAGGATGCAGGACAAGGTGCAGTAGTGTTGGAGGTTGTCCCACCGCCACGCCTCCAAAATGCTACTACTGGTTGTGACACACCTCTCTCCTCCACCCCCTCCTCTTCTTCTTCCTCCATGGCCTCTTCCTGTGGTTTGTCCTATGAACCAGCGGTGCTCCGTAGCCGTTCACGGGGCTACGCAAGTACGCAGGCAAAAAGATGCCATGCCGTGCTTGCGCTGGTGTGTTTGGGGGACAGAAGCCACACTGGGGCAGAGGTCCTGTCTGCTCTGCAGGGCCAGGCCGAGAGGTGGTTGACGCCACGCCAGCTTAAGCCAGGAATGGTGGTTTGCGACAATGGCACCAACCTCCTCTCCGCCCTCCGACAGGGACAACTGACCCATGTGCCCTGTGTGGCTCACGTCCTTAACCTGGTGGTGCAGCGGTTCTTGGGCAGGTACCCGGGCTTACAGGATGTCCTGAGGCAGGCCAGGAAAGTCTGTGTGCATTTCCGCAGATCTTATAATGCCAGTGCTCGCCTGGCTGAGCTGCAAAAGGAGTTGAACCTGCCCAAGAACCGCCTTATATGTGACATGCCCACCAGGTGGAACTCAACGTTGGCCATGCTGCAGCGGCTGCACACGCAGCAGAGGGCCATCAATGAGTACCTGTGCGACTACGGCACCAGGACAGGGTCAGGGGAGCTTGGTTTTTTTTCTCCACGGCAGTGGGGCATGATCAGGGATGCATGCACTGTCCTGGCACCATTTGAGGAGGCCACGAGGATGGTGAGCAGTGACAGTGCATGCATCAGTGACACTGTACCTCTTGTCCACCTGTTGGAGCACACGCTGCGTGGAATAATGGACAGGGCACTTGAGGCAGAACAGAGGCAGGAAGAGGAGGACTTCCTTGCCTCTCAAGGCCCCCTTTACCCAGACAGTGTTCCTTCTGTCCCACCCATCGCACAGGAAGAGGAGGAGGAGGAGGAGGAGGAGGAGGATTGTGTCAGCATGGAGGTGGAGGCTGGCACTCAGCATCATCAGCAGCAGTCTTTTAGGGATGATTTACAGTCCCAAGAAACCAGTGGACTTGTACGTGGCTGGGAGGAGGTGGCTGCGGATCATGTCGTCCTTAGTGACCCAGAGGACTCCAGAGCGAATGCCTCAGCAAACCTACGCTGCATGGCCTCCCTGATCCTGCAAAGTCTGCGGAAGGATCCTCGTATTCTTCGGATCAAGGAGAGGGACCATTACTGGCTGGCCACTCTCCTTGATCCACGGTACAAGGGTAAGGTTGCGGACCTTATGTTACCGTCGCAGAGGGAGCAGAGGATGAGACAACTCCGGGAGGCCTTGCAGAAAGGTCTGTGCAACGCGTTCCCAGAGACTGGGAGGTTACAAACTCCTGGTCCTGGACAACGAGTTGCTGAGGCTTCGGCCAGTCAAAGAAGGAGCGGTGGGGAAGGTGGCCGTCTGACCGATGCGTTCAGACAATTCTTTAGTCCGCAGCCCCAAAGTATGATCGGTTCCAGCAACCATCGCCAGCGTCTGATAAACATGGTGCAGGAATATCTAGGGGCAAGGTCAGACTTGGACACCTTCCCCACCGAAAATCCTCTGGCTTACTGGGTCTTGAGGATGGATCACTGGCCAGAGCTTGCACAGTATGCAATTGAGCTACTGGCCTGTCCTGCATCCAGCGTTCTTTCGGAACGCACATTCAGTGCTGCTGGAGGATTTGTCACGGATCACAGGGTGCGCCTGTCCACCGACTCGGTTGATCGACTGACTTTCATCAAGATGAACCAGTCTTGGATCACCACCAGCTACCACACACCTGATGCTGATATAACAGACTAATTGATTTTAACATGTCACATCCCTTCAAGACTGATGCTGATGCTGAGTGCCTGTGCTGTTATGTTGACTGGCTATCCTCCTCCTCCGAGTCCTCAATGATACGATTGATGATGATAGCTTGGAAGATCATTTTTGTTTATGGGTGCCGCCACCAGTGGCTAAGGCCCAATTTTTCAGCCCCTGTTTTACAGGGGCGTGTAATTACAATTTTTTTAGCAATAATTTGCCATAGGGCTCATTGCTGTGCTCCAAGTACAGTATCTGTGAGGGGTTGGAGTGTTGTGGCACCAGTGCCTAAGGCCCAATTTTTCAGCCCCTGTTTAACAGGGGCGTGTCATTACAATTTTTGAAGCAATACTTTGCAACAGGGCTCATTGCTGTGCTCCAAGTACAGTATCTGTGAGGGGTTGTAGTGTTGTGCCACCAGTGCCTAAGGCCCAATTTTTCAGCCCCTGTTCAACAGGGGCATGCAATTACAATTCTTGATCTAATAATTCACAGCAGGGTCCATTGCTGCACCCACCAAGAGTAACTCTGAGGGCTTACAGTCTTGTGGCAACGCCACCACCACCACCACCACGAAAGGCCCAATTTTTCAGCCCCTGTTCAAAAGGGGCATGTAATTACAATTCTTGATCTAATAATTCACAGCAGGGCCCATTGCTGCACCCACCAAGAGTAACTGTCAGGGCTTACAGTGTTGTGGCACCAGCACCACCATCAAAGCCCCAATTTTTACTACCACTGTTCAACAATTATATGTAATTAAAATTCCTGATATAATAGTTGACAGCAGGGCGTTCCAGCACCAACCAAGAGTAACTGAGTGCTTACAGTGTTGTGCCAACACCAACAACTAAGGGGCCTATTTCTGCAGAGTATATACGGCAGGTCCCTACTTTCAAACATCCAACTTACAAACGACTCCTACTTGCAAACGAAAGAAGACAACAGGAAGTGAGAGGAAATCTACCCCTAGAAAGGAAAATTCTCTCCTGTAAGAATAAATATGGGAGAAAGGGGTCTCATCTGTACTGATGCTTTATCAGCAATCCTTGTTTCAAGAAAAACACCACATTTCAAAAACAGTTGTCATTGGGACGGAAAGTGAGGTGAAATGTTCTGAACAGGGGCACAGACAGCAAAACAAATGTTACAGGGGTGATAACCCTTACCTATGTTTCCCAAAAAGTTTAAAAATAGATTTTTGGGCTGGAGCTACACTTCAACAATGTACCTGTTCAAAATTACAAACAGATTCTACATAAGAACAAACCTACAGTCCCTGTCTTGTATGCACCGCCTGTATACGGCTGTTCAGAGTATTTAGGGCCTTTTTTATTTTATGTGCGGGGTTCCCCTTAATATCCATACAAGACCCAAAGGGGCTGGTAATGGGCTGGGGTAGGGGGGGGGGGTCATGGGGTAGCTATGCCATTTTTCTTAAAGAATTTCATCCATATTACCGGGACCAGACATTACATTAAAGCCGCAAGCAGTTTTAAATGGCTTTTTTTTCCTTTAGAAGTGTCATTTTGTGCAGGGACAGTTCTAAACACGGGAAACACGTGGCACTTCACAGGCATACTTTAGACACCCCCCAGGTACGATATTTAAAGGAATATTTGACTTTTTTTTTTCACTTTATGCATCATTAAAATGACTGCTCCCGAAAAACGACCGTTTTTAAAACTTCTTTTTGCATTGATACATGTCCCCTGGTGCAGAACCCGGGTTCCCAAACCCTATTTATGACAATAACATGCATAATAGTTGTTATAATTAGCACTTTAGAATTCGAACGTTCGCATCCATTGTATTTAATAGGGTTCTAATGTTCGTTCGAACTTTCGGTCCGTTCGCGGGTTCTGGTGCGAACCGAACCCGGGGGTGTTCGGCTCATCACTAGTCCAGAGTGAAGAAAACAATGTGCTCCAAAACACCTTGAAAAGAGTAGCTTCAACACGTGAGTATAATCCTCTAGATAGTGCTGACACCCAAAGTGAAGGGGATATGTTTCTGCTTACCAGAAAGCCATGACTGTAAAATGACAGTCTCGCCAAGCATAGGAAATAAGGTTTTCCCACAACCATAAAAACTCCAATACAGCAGGTTCCACAGTGTACCTTGATCTCAGACATAAAGGGAAAAGCTCATGGTGTAGTATGAAAAACCAGCGGAGTTTATTAAAAGTTAAATTGCACTTACAAAATCCAGTAAGTAAGTTCAGCATTAATGCGATGAAGCAATGCAATTACGGCATTCGTCAGTGTCTCTCACTAAGCTCCGTATGTTACGCAACGCTGCTTCTCGTCCGAGGAAAGCGTGATGACGTCACCGGCCCCCTACGCGTTTCGTCACGATGGGACATCAACTGGGGATTGGCCGAAGGCGACCGTCAGCACGCTCTGGATATAAATACACAGCGGGCGCCATTTTGACTACTGGCACCCATAAGGATGTATTGAGAAAGTGAAGGGCAGCTAAATGAAGGCTGAATACTACGGATAGCGAAGAGACATATTAGCAAAACATAAGGGATACTATGAGAATAGTATAGAGCCATCTTGTGGCCAAAAAACCGAGTTGCAATCGTGCAAAACTAAAGAAGCAGGAAGAGACAAGGACTCATGCACAGAAAAACAAAAAATCTTACAAATGGATGAACCGAACATTGAAGTGCTGATAAAAACAGACATATAATATATATATTAAACAAATAAAATTGAAATGTTATAAAACCACCTAACATTTAATTAAAAATTAAAAATTAAGAATTATTAATAAAACAATTTATGTCCCAGTCCACATTAAGGCCAAAAGGTTTAAAACATTTCATAAGGAATATCCATCTCGTCTCGGACTGAGAGATGGCCCTAACCATAATGGTCCCTCTCAAATGTGGATGAAGGGAATCTATGGCCAAAAATTGAGTTCCCTTAAGTTGACGATTATGATATTTATCATAATGCCTAGATAAATTATGCTTTGGAAAGCCCCGCAAGATGTTACCTATATGTTCATTAAGACGTATGTGCAATTCCCTTTTTGTACGTCCAATGTACTGCTTAGAGCACGGACATTCAATCAGGTACACTACGTACTTAGTGGAACAGGTAATAAATGTATCAATCTCATACTTAATATTGGTAACTGTAGAGAAAAAGGTTACACCTTTTTCTCTACAGTTACCAATATTAAGTATGAGATGCTTTCCAAAGCATAATTTATCTAGGCATTATGATAAATATCATAATCGTCAACTTAAGGGAACTACATTTTTGGCCATAGATTCCCTTCGTCCACATTGGAGAGGGACCAATATGGTTAGGGCCATCTCTCAGTCCGAGACGAGATGGATATTCCTTATTAGGGATGAGCCGAACACCCCCGGGTTCGGTTCGCACCAGAACCCGCGAACGGACCGAAAGTTCGCACGAACATTAGAACCCTATTAAATACAATGGATGCGAACGTTCGAATTCTAAAGTGCTAATTATAATGACTATTATGCATGTTATTGTCCTAAAAAGGGTTTGGGAACCCGGGTTCTGCACCAGGGGACATGTATCAATCCAAAAAGAAGTTTTAAAAACAGCCGTTTTTCGGGAGCAGTCATTTTAATGATGCATGAAGTGAAAAAAAAATAATCAAATATTCCTTTAAATATCGTACCTGGGGGGTGTCTAAAGTATGCCTGTGAAGTGCCACGTGTTTCCCGTGTTTAGAACTGTCCCTGCACAAAATGACATTTCTAAAGGAAAAAAAAAGCCATTTAAAACTGCTTGCGGCTTTAATGTAATGTCTGGTCCCGGTAATATGGATGAAAATCTTTAAGAAAAATGGCATAGCTACCCCATCACAGCCCCCCCCCCCCACCCCAGCCCATTACCAGCCCCTTTGGGTCTTGTATGGATATTAAGGGGAACCCCGCACACAAAATAAAAAAGGCCCTATATACTCTGAACAGCCGTATACAGGCGGTGCATACAAGACAGGGACTGTAGGTTTGTTCTTATGTAGAATCTGTTGGTAATTTTGAACTGGTACATTGTTTAAGTGTAGCTCCAGCCAAAAAATATATTTTTAAGCTTTTTGGAAAACATAGGGAAGGGTTATCACCCCTGTAACATTTGTTTTGCTGTCTGTGCCCCTGTTCAGAACATTTCACCTCACTTTCCGTCCCAATGACAACTGTTTTTGAAATGTGGTGTTTTTATTGAAACAAGGATTGGTGATAAAGCATCAGTAGAGAGGAGACACCTTTCTCCCATATTAATTCTTACAGGAGAGAATTTTCCTTCCTAGGGGTAGATTTCCTCTCACTTCCTGTTGTCTTCTTCTGTTTGCAAGTAGGAGTCGTTTGAAAGTTGGATGTTTGAAAGTAGGGACCTGCCGTATATACTCTGCAGAAATTGGCCCCTTAGGTGTTGGTGTTGGCACAACACTGTAAGCACTCACAGTTACTCTTGGTGGGTGCTGGAACGCCCTGCTGTCAACTATTATATCAGGAATTGTAATTACATATAATTGTTGAACAGTGGTAGGAAAAATTGGGCCTTTGATGGTGGTGCTGGTGCCACAACACTGTAAGGCCTGACAGTTACTCTTGGTGGGCGCAGCAATGGGCCCTGCTGTGAATTATTAGATCAATAATTATAATTGCATGCCCCTGTTGAACAGGGGCTGAAAAATTGGGCCTTTGGTGGTGGTGGTGGTGGTGGTGGTGTTGACACAACACTGTAAGGCCTGACAGTTACTCTTGGTGGGCGCAGCAATGGGCCCTGCTGTGAATTATTAGATCAATAATTATAATTGCATGCCCCTGTTGAACAGGGGCTGAAAAATTGGGCCTTTGGTGGTGTTGGTGGTGGTGGTGGTGTTGACACAACACTGTAAGGCCTGACAGTTACTCTTGGTAGGTGCAGCAATGGGCCCTGCTGTGAATTATTAGATCAAGAATTGTAATTACATGCCCCTGTTAAACAGGGGCAGAAAAATTGGGCCTTAGGCACTGGTGCCACAACACTGCAACCCCTCACAGATGCTTTTCTTGGAGCACAGCAATGAGCCCTGTTGCAAAGTATTGCATCAAAAATTGTAATTACACGCCCCTGTTAAACAGGGGCTGAAAAATTGGGCCTTAGGCACTGGTGGCACAACACTGCAACCCCTCACAGATACTGTACTTGGAGCACAGCAATGAGCCCTGTTGCAAAGTATTGCATCAAAAATTGTAATTACACGCCCCTGTTAAACAGGGGCTGAAAAATTGGGCCTTAGGCACTGGTGGCACAACACTGCAACCCCTCACAGATACTGTACTTGGAGCACAGCAATGAGCCCTGTTGCAAAGTATTGCATCAAAAATTGTAATTACACGCCCCTGTTAAACAGGGGCTGAAAAATTGGGCCTTAGGCACTGGTGGCACAACACTGCAACCCCTCACAGATACTGTACTTGGAGCACAGCAATGAGCCCTGTTGCAAAGTATTGCATCAAAAATTGTAATTACACGCCCCTGTTAAACAGGGGCTGAAAAATTGGGCCTTAGGCACTGGTGGCGGCACCCAGAAACAAAAATGTTCTTCCAAGCTATCATCATCAATCGGATCATTGAGGAGGAGGAGGATAGCCAGTCAACATAACAGCACAGGCACTCAGCATCAGCATCAGTCTTGAAGGTATGTGACATTTTAAAATAAATTAGTCTGTTATATCAGCATCAGGTGTGTGGTAGCTGGTGGTGATCCAAGACTGGTTCATCTTGATGAAAGTCAGTCGATCAACCGAGTCGGTGGACAGGCGCACCCTGTGATCCGTGACAAATCCTCCAGCAGCACTGAATGTGCGTTCTGAAAGAACGCTGGATGCAGGACAGGCCAGTAGCTCAATTGCATACTGTGCAAGCTCTGGCCAGTGATCCATCCTCAAGACCCAGTAAGCCAGAGGATTTTCGGTGGGGAAGGTGTCCAAGTCTGACCTTGCCCCTAGGTATTCCTGCACCATGTATATCAGACGCTGGCGATGGTTGCTGGAACCGATCATACTTTGGGGCTGCGGACTGAAGAATTGTCTGAACGCATCGGTCAGACGGCCACCTTCCCCACCGCTCCTTCTTTGACTGCCCGAAGCCTCAGCAACTCGTTGTCCAG
The DNA here is from genome assembly GCA_029206835.1 of Rana muscosa. Taxonomy (NCBI): domain Eukaryota; kingdom Metazoa; phylum Chordata; class Amphibia; order Anura; family Ranidae; genus Rana; species Rana muscosa. The sequence continues at coordinate 56,671,156 of CM055122.1, forward strand.
GACCAGGAGTTTGTAACCTCCCAGTCTTTGGGAACGCGTTGCACAGACCTTTCTGCAAGGCCTCCCGGAGTTGTCTCATCCTCTGCTCCCTCTGCGACGGTAACATAAGGTCCGCAACCTTACCCTTGTACCGTGGATCAAGGAGAGTGGCCAGCCAGTAATGGTCCCTCTCCTTGATCCGAAGAATACGAGGATCCTTCCGCAGACTTTGCAGGATCAGGGAGGCCATGCAGCGTAGGTTAGCTGAGGCATTCAGTCCGGAGTCCTCTGGGTCACTAAGGACGACATGATCCGCAGCCACCTCCTCCCAGCCACGTACAAGTCCACTGGTTTCTTGGGACTGTAAATCATCCCTAAAAGACTGCTGCTGATGATGCTGAGTGCCAGGCTCCACCTCCATGCTGACACAATCCTCCTCCTCCTCCTCCTCCTCTTCCTGTGCGATGGGTGGGACAGAAGGAACACTGTCTGGGTAAAGGGGGCCTTGAGAGGCAAGGAAGTCCTCCTCTTCCTGCCTCTGTTCTGCCTCAAGTGCCCTGTCCATTATTCCATGCAGCGTGTGCTCCAACAGGTGGACAAGAGGTACAGTGTCACTGATGCATGCACTGTCACTGCTCACCATCCTCGTGGCCTCCTCAAATGGTGCCAGGACAGTGCATGCATCCCTGATCATGCCCCACTGGCGTGGTGAAAAAAAACCAAGCTCCCCTGACCCTGTCCTAGTGCCGTAGTCGCACAGGTACTCATTGATGGCCCTCTGCTGCGTGTGCAGCCGCTGCAGCATGGCCAACGTTGAGTTCCACCTGGTGGGCATGTCACATATAAGGCGGTTCTTGGGCAGGTTCAACTCCTTTTGCAGCTCAGCCAGGCGAGCACTGGCATTATAAGATCTGCCGAAATGCACACAGACTTTCCTGGCCTGCCTCAGGACATCCTGTAAGCCCGGGTACCTGCCCAAGAACTGCTGCACCACCAGGTTAAGGACATGAGCCACACAGGGCACATGGGTCAGTTGTCCCTGTCGGAGGGCGGAGAGGAGGTTGGTGCCATTATCGCAAACCACCATTCCTGGCTTAAGCTGGCGTGGCGTCAACCACCTCTCGGCCTGCCCCTGCAGAGCAGACAGGACCTCTGCCCCAGTGTGGCTCCTGTCCCCCAAACACACCAGCGCAAGCACGGCATGGCATCTTTTTGCCTGCGTACTTGCGTAGCCCCTTGAACGCCTACGGAGCACCGCTGGTTCCGAGGACAAAGCACAGGAAGAGGCCATGGAGGAAGAAGAAGAGGAGGGGGTGGAGGAGAGAGGTGTGTCACAACCAGTAGTAGCATTTTGGAGGCGTGGCGGTGGAACAACCTCCAACACTACTGCACCTTGTCCTGCATCCTTCGAAGCTGCCAAAAGAGTGACCCAATGGGCCGTGAAAGAAAGGTAACGTCCCTGTCCATGCCTGCTGGACCATGAGTCAGCGGAAATATGCACCTTACCGCTGACCGCCCTGTCCAGCGAGGCCAAGACATTGCCTTCCACATGCCGGTAGAGAGCCGGAATAGCCTTCCGTGAGAAAAAGTGGCGTTTGGGAACCTGCCACTGAGGAACCGCACATTGCACAAACTCACGGAAGGGGGCCGAGTCTACCAACTGAAAAGGCAGCAGTTGAAGCGCTAGCAATTTAGCCAAGCTAGCATTCAACCGCTGGGCATGTGGATGGCTGGGAGTGAACTTCTTTCGACGGTCCAGCAGCTGGGGCAGGGAAATTTGCCTGCTAGAATCGGACATCAGTGTACTGCTAGCAGAGTGCCCGCAAGTACTTGGCTGTGACACACCTAATTCTACACCTTCATTCCTCTCAGTGCAGGTTTCAGAGAGGACTGAAGGTATAGTGGGGTTGGAGATCCCAGCTGATGCGGTGCAAGGAGAGGTCCGCTTTGTTCTTTGGTGTGGGTCTTTAAGGTAGGCTTGCCAACGAGCTGCATGTCAGGTCAACATATGTCTGGTCAAGCATGTGGTGCCCAAGCGGCTGATGTTTTGGCCACGCGATATACGCTTGAGACATATGTTGCAAACAGCAGCTGTGCGATCTGATGCACTCGCCTCAAAAAAGGCCCACACCAAAGAACTTTTTGAATGACGGGCAGAGGCAGCGCCCTGCACAGGCAGAGCTCTGCGGTGTGATTCCGTCGGTGTGCTGCCCTTACGCTGGCCACCCAAGGGCATCCTGCCTCGTTGGAGATGTGCCTCCTCCTCATCCTCCTCCTCCTCTCTCCTATTAGGCACCCACATGGAGTCAGTGACCTCATCATCCCCTCCCTCCTCATCACTGGAGCCAATCTGGCAGTATGCTGCAGCTGCTGGAACATGACTGCCAGATTGGTGTCCTTCTTGAGCATCCCCTCTCTCTGCTCTCACGCTACTGCCTTCCTCTAGCTGGGTATCATCATCAGATCCTTCAAAACGCTGGGCATCCTCCTGGAGCATGTACCCAACACTGTGCTCAAACAGTTCGGGGGACTCCTCAGGAGGAGGACATGGTGGGTCTAGGGAAGGAGTGACTGATGATGACATTGATACCAGGGAAGAGGACGCTTTGGCAGCTGCTTTGCCAGTACCCTGAGCCTGGGTGAGAGAGGATGAGGAGGATGAGGAGGGCTTGGTCATCCACTCTACCAAGTCTTCGGCATGATGTGGCTCAACATGTCCAGCTGCCGAAAAGAAGGACAAGCGTGTCCCATGGCCATGTGCTGATGACAATGCACCGCGTCCACGACCAGCACTGTTGCCCCCAGACACAGAGCCTGCTTGCCCTCTTTTATTGGCTCCTGACTGTCTGCCTCTCCTTGTTTGCCTTCCAGACATTCTAATAGATGGCCTGCAGGGAGATGGGAAAAACAGCAATAAGGGCTAGCTTTAGGTGTATACTGTGCAGGAGGCTAAGCAACAATGACACTGACACTGTCCCCTGCCTATCCTTCTGTGTCCCTAAACATAAGGATTTGCAATATGCTTCAGCAAGATTGGTTTAGCACAGAATAGTACACTGACACTTTCCCTCACTGAGTGTCCTTCTCTGTCCCTAAACACAAGGATTTGCAATATGCTTCAGCAAGATTGGTTTAGCACAGAATAGTACACTGACACTTTCCCTCACTGAGTGTCCTTCTCTGTCCCTAAACACAAGGATTTGCAATATGCTTCAGCAAGATTGGTTTAGCACAGAATAGTACACTGACACTTTCCCTCACTGAGTGTCCTTCTCTGTCCCTAAACACAAGGATTTGCAATATGCTTCAGCAAGATTGGTTTAGCACAGAATAGTACACTGACACTTTCCCTCACTGAGTGTCCTTCTCTGTCCCTAAACACAAGGATTTGCAATATGCTTCAGCAAGATTGGTTTAGCACAGAATAGTACACTGACACTTTCCCTCACTGAGTGTCCTTCTCTGTCCCTAAACACAAGGATTTGCAATATGCTTCAGCAAGATTGGTTTAGCACAGAATAGTACACTGACACTTTCCCTCACTGAGTGTCCTTCTCTGTCCCTAAACACAAGGATTTGCAATATGCTTCAGCAAGATTGGTTTAGCACAGAATAGTACACTGACACTTTCCCTCACTGAGTGTCCTTCTGTGTTCCTAAACACAAGGATTTGCAATATGCTTCAGCAAGATTGGTTTAGCACAGAATAGTACACTGACACTTTCCCTCACTGAGTGTCCTTCTGTGTCCCTAAACACAAGGATTTGCAATATGCTTCAGCAAGATTGGTTTAGCACAGAATAGTACACTGACACTTTCCCTCACTGAGTGTCCTTCTCTGTCCCTAAACACAAGGATTTGCAATATGCTTCAGCAAGATTGGTTTAGCACAGAATAGTACACTGACACTTTCCCTCACTGAGTGTCCTTCTCTGTCCCTAAACACAAGGATTTGCAATATGCTTCAGCAAGATTGGTTTAGCACAGAATAGTACACTGACACTTTCCCTCACTGAGTGTCATTCTCTGTCCCTAAACACAAGGATTTGCAATATGCTTCAGCAAGATTGGTTTAGCACAGAATAGTACACTGACACTTTCCCTCACTGAGTGTCCTTCTGTGTCCCTAAACACAAGGATTTGCAATATGCTTCAGCAAGATTGGTTTAGCACAGAATAGTACACTGACACTTTCCCTCACTGAGTGTCCTTCTCTGTCCCTAAACACAAGGATTTGCAATATGCTTCAGCAAGATTGGTTTAGCACAGAATAGTACACTGACACTTTCCCTCACTGAGTGTCCTTCTCTGTCCCTAAACACAAGGATTTGCAATATGCTTCAGCAAGATTGGTTTAGCACAGAATAGTACACTGACACTTTCCCTCACTGAGTGTCCTTCTGTGTCCCTAAACACAAGGATTTGCAATATGCTTCAGCAAGATTGGTTTAGCACAGAATAGTACACTGACACTTTCCCTCACTGAGTGTCCTTCTGTGTCCCTAAACACAAGGATTTGCAATATGCTTCAGCAAGATTGGTTTAGCACAGAATAGTACACTGACACTTTCCCTCACTGAGTGTCCTTCTGTGTCCCTAAACACAAGGATTTGCAATATGCTTCAGCAAGATTGGTTTAGCACAGAATAGTACACTGACACTTTCCCTCACTGAGTGTCCTTCTCTGTCCCTAAACACAAGGATTTGCAATATGCTTCAGCAAGATTGGTTTAGCACAGAATAGTACACTGACACTTTCCCTCACTGAGTGTCCTTCTCTGTCCCTAAACACAAGGATTTGCAATATGCTTCAGCAAGATTGGTTTAGCACAGAATAGTACACTGACACTTTCCCTCACTGAGTGTCCTTCTCTGTCCCTAAACACAAGGATTTGCAATATGCTTCAGCAAGATTGGTTTAGCACAGAATAGTACACTGACACTTTCCCTCACTGAGTGTCCTTCTGTGTCCCTAAACACAAGGATTTGCAATATGCTTCAGCAAGATTGGTTTTTGCACAGAATAGTACACTGACACTTTCCCTCACTGAGTGTCCTTCTGTGTCCCTAAACACAAGGATTTGCAATATGCTTCAGCAAGATTGGTTTAGCACAGAATAGTACACTGACACTTTCCCTCACTGAGTGTCCTTCTCTGTCCCTAAACACAAGGATTTGCAATATGTTTCAGCAAGATTGGTTTAGCACAGAATAGTACACTGACACTTTCCCTCACTGAGTGTCCTTCTCTGTCCCTAAACACAAGGATTTGCAATATGCTTCAGCAAGATTGAGTTAGCACAGAATAGTACACTGACACTTTCCCTCACTGAGTGTCCTTCTCTGTCCCTAAACACAAGGATTTGCAATATGCTTCAGCAAGATTGGTTTAGCACAGAATAGTACACTGACACTTTCCCTCACTGAGTGTCCTTCTCTGTCCCTAAACACAAGGATTTGCAATATGCTTCAGCAAGATTGGTTTAGCACAGAATAGTACACTGACACTTTCCCTCACTGAGTGTCCTTCTCTGTCCCTAAACACAAGGATTTGCAATATGCTTCAGCAAGATTGGTTTAGCACAGAATAGTACACTGACACTTTCCCTCACTGAGTGTCCTTCTCTGTCCCTAAACACAAGGATTTGCAATATGCTTCAGCAAGATTGGTTTAGCACAGAATAGTACACTGACACTTTCCCTCACTGAGTGTCCTTCTCTGTCCCTAAACACAAGGATTTGCAATATGCTTCAGCAAGATTGGTTTAGCACAGAATAGTACACTGACACTTACCCTCACTGAGTGTCCTTCTCTGTCCCTAAACACAAGGATTTGCAATATGCTTCAGCAAGATTGGTTTTTGCACAGAATAGTACACTGACACTTTCCCTCACTGAGTGTCCTTCTGTGTCCCTAAACACAAGGATTTGCAATATGCTTCAGCAAGATTGGTTTAGCACAGAATAGTACACTGACACTTTCCCTCACTGAGTGTCCTTCTCTGTCCCTAAACACAAGGATTTGCAATATGTTTCAGCAAGATTGGTTTAGCACAGAATAGTACACTGACACTTTCCCTCACTGAGTGTCCTTCTCTGTCCCTAAACACAAGGATTTGCAATATGCTTCAGCAAGATTGAGTTAGCACAGAATAGTACACTGACACTTTCCCTCACTGAGTGTCCTTCTCTGTCCCTAAACACAAGGATTTGCAATATGCTTCAGCAAGATTGGTTTAGCACAGAATAGTACACTGACACTTTCCCTCACTGAGTGTCATTCTCTGTCCCTAAACACAAGGATTTGCAATATGCTTCAGCAAGATTGGTTTAGCACAGAATAGTACACTGACACTTTCCCTCACTGAGTGTCCTTCTATGTCCCTAAACACAAGGATTTGCAATATGCTTCAGCAAGATTGGTTTAGCACAGAATAGTACACTGACACTTTCCCTCACTGAGTGTCCTTCTCTGTCCCTAAACACAAGGATTTGCAATATGCTTCAGCAAGATTGGTTTAGCACAGAATAGTACACTGACACTTTCCCTCACTGAGTGTCCTTCTCTGTCCCTAAACACAAGGATTTGCAATATGCTTCAGCAAGATTGGTTTAGCACAGAATAGTACACTGACACTTTCCCTCACTGAGTGTCCTTCTCTGTCCCTAAACACAAGGATTTGCAATATGCTTCAGCAAGATTGGTTTAGCACAGAATAGTACACTGACACTTACCCTCACTGAGTGTCCTTCTCTGTCCCTAAACACAAGGATTTGCAATATGCTTCAGCAAGATTGGTTTAGCACAGAATAGTACACTGACACTTTCCCTCACTGAGGCCTCGTACACACGACCGATTTTCTCGTCGTAAACAGTCAAGAAAAGTGCCGCGAGAGTTTTTTTGTCTAGAAAAACGTTCGTGTGTATGGTTTTACGACGAGAAACTTGACGAGAATCTCGACAAGAAAATAGAGAACCTGCTCTCTATTTTCTCGTCAGGAGTCCAGATTTCCTCGTCGTGTTTCTCGTCGGCCTGTTTTGTGACGAGAAAATGGTTCGTGTGTATGCTTTTACGACTCTTCCAAAAGCGTGCATGCTCACAAGCAACTATGAGACGGGAGCGCATCTTCTGGTAAAACAAGCCTTCGTAAAGGAGATAGCACATTCGTCACGCTAAAACGAACTGAAAGCACGAAGACTGAAAAGTGCGAATCGTCTCTTCCCAAACTTTTACTTCACACACGGTAACACGAGATCAGCAAAAGCAGCCCAAGGGGTGGCGCCAAGAAAAAAGATCTTCCCCTTTATAGTGCCGTCGTACGTGCTGGACGTGAGCGCAGAGAACCACGAGGAAATTGGGAAATGACAGTGTGTACGCATAGAAAGCTTGACGAGAAAATCGACAAGCTTAACAAGAATCTCGTCGAAAAAAACGACGTGTTTTTTACGACGAGAAAATCGGTCGTGTGTACGAGGCCTGAGTGTCCTTCTCTGTCCCTAAACACAAGGATTTGCAATATGCTTCAGCAAGATTGGTTTAGCACAGAATAGTACACTGACACTTTCCCTCACTGAGTGTCCTTCTCTGTCCCTAAACACAAGGATTTGCAATATGCTTCAGCAAGATTGGTTTAGCACAGAATAGTACACTGACACTTTCCCTCACTGAGTGTCCTTCTCTGTCCCTAAACACAAGGATTTGCAATATGCTTCAGCAAGATTGGTTTAGCACAGAATAGTACACTGACACTTTCCCTCACTGAGTGTCCTTCTCTGTCCCTAAACACAAGGATTTGCAATATGCTTCAGCAAGATTGGTTTAGCACAGAATAGTACACTGACACTTTCCCTCACTGTCCTTCTCTGTCCCTACAAACAAGGTTTAGCACAGAATAACACACTGACACTCTCCCTACCTATCCTTCTCTGTCCCTAAACACAAGGAATCCAGGATTAGTAAAGAAAAAAAATGACACTGTCCCTGCCTATGCTTCTCTTTCCCTGCTCCGGAACACACTACACAAGGCCGCCGCGCTGGCGGCCTTTTATATTGTGGGGCATGTACTAAACCCCCTCATCAATAATTGGCCACAGGCATCCTGCCTGTGGCCAATCATTGCTCTCCTCGCTGCCGGCGCTGTGATTGGCCAAGCATGCGGGCTCACAGTGCATGCTTGGCCAATCACAGCGCCTGGATGACACTGCGATGGCATAGTGCATTGTGGGCCGTTCGCGTCACTCGAACACCGAGCTCATCCCTATTCCTTATGAAATGTTTTAAACCTTTTGGCCTTAATGTGGACTGGGACATAAATTGTTTTATTAATAATTCTTAATTTTTCATTTTTAAATAAATGTTAGTTGGTTTTATAACATTTCAATTTTATTTGTTTAATATATATATTATATGTCTGTTTTTATCAGCACTTCAATGTTCGGTTTATCCATTTGTAAGATTTTTTGTTTTTCTGTGCATGAGTCCTTGTCTCTTCCTGCTTCTTTAGTTTTGCACGCTTGCAACTCGGTTTTTTGGCCACAAGATGGCTCTATACTATTCTCATAGTATCCCTTATGTTTTGCTAATATGTCTCTTCGCTATCCGTAGTATTCAGCCTTCATTTAGCTGCCCTTCGCTTTCTCAATACATCCTTATGGGTGCCAGTAGTCAAAATGGCGCCCGCTGTGTATTTATATCCAGAGCGTGCTGACGGTCGCCTTCGGCCAATCCCCAGTTGATGTCCCATCGTGACGAAATGCGTAGGGGGCCGGTGACGTCATCACGCTTTCCTCGGACGAGAAGCAGCGGTGCGGAACATACGGAGCTTAGTGAGAGACACGGACGAATGCCGTAATTGCATTGCTTCATCGCATTAATGCTGAACTTACTTTTGGATTTTATAAGTGCAATTTAACTTTTAATAAACTCCGCTGGTTTTTCATACTACACCATGAGCTTTTCCCTTTATGTCTGAGATCAAGGTACACTGTGGAACCTGCTGTATTGGAGTTTTTATGGTTGTGGGAAAACCTTATTTCCTATGCTAGGCGAGACTGTCATTTTACAGTCATGGCTTTCTGGTAAGCAGAAACATATCCCCTTCACTTTGGGTGTCAGCACTATCTAGAGGATTATACTCACGTGTTGAAGCTACTCTTTTCAAGGTGTTTTGGAGCACATTGTTTTCTTCACTCTGGACTCATTTCTCTTATTAGGAGTTTTACTTGGATTGAGTTTTTGGACTTTCTTTTCACTTTATATATTTTTCATTTACATTTTTCATTAATGTTTTTATCACTTAGCACATTTATCATTATATGCTAATTTTGATCAATTATGTTAATGACATTGATAAGCGCTGCATATTTTTGACCACACTTCTACAAACTATACCCCAAGTTATAGTCAGGCCTGACTAGGTAGTATAGGACATTGCTGGGCGCCATTTTTGCTCACGAGGGAGGATAGCTGCAGCGGGGATATTTTATTGTTACTGCATTATTGAATGTAATACTCTTTTAATGCGTGCACCTATATTGCAGGGATCTGCATGAGATATTTTATGAAAATTACCTTTTATACTTTTACCAATAGTAAAAAGTTATAGTTAAGTAATTTGGTGGTCAGTGTCAATTACTGTGCTGGGACACGGAAAGGGGGTTGTACCATATAACAGTATAGATATATTGCAGTTGTGCCATCTTCCCCCCCCCCCTTTCCTAACTGTGCCACGAGAGGTTAGAGCCGATTGCCAGGGGTTGATAGCGGTGCATTACATGGCCCAACACAAACAAGCAGCCCTCTTAAACTGAGGGTATCGCTATATAAGGGTAGCTCAAAACTTTTTTTTATTAATATTTATACCACTTATTACATTAATGGCATATTTAATATTCTCCTATCCATTATTGGGAACTAACAATTCCCTTTTACATTATTTAGGTGGAATTTAGATTTCCTAGAAGGGCTGTATTCAGGGCTGGGATGTCAGACAGTGTGTGTCTCTTGCCTTCCCCGTCAGGCAGTGTGTATCTTTGCTCAACCCCCCCCCCCCCAGACTTTTTCCCACTCTGTCATTTGTACCTGCTCACGTCTGATCCCTGTCAGCTCAACTCCCGCGAGCCGTGCAGAGGGTTACCATGGTTACGCTCTGACGGCTGCGAGAGTTAGACGGGCATGAGAGAGACTGACTTCCTGTGTGTGTACTGCAGTGGGGGATGGCTGCCGGAGGTCACAATGCTGGATCTGAGTGGCCCAGGACTCCCAGGCTGTCTCCGATGGTGTCCACTCGCCATGCGATCTCTATGAAGTATGTACCAATGCTTTTTTTTTATATATATATTGGCGTATAACATGCACACGCCATTTTAACACTTTTTTCAGGGTGAAAAAGTGTGTGCAATGCCGCGTACACACGATCGATTTTTTCGACGGTGAAAACACCGTCGAGAAAATCGACGTTGAAAACGAGGAACAGCTTGTTCCCCCCACACACGGCCGTTTTAAATGTCATTTTTTTTTGGTCGAAAAAAACGACCGTGTGTGGGCTCCGCGGCAGTGTTTCCCTATGGGAAACACTGCCGCGGAAAACATGTAGAAAAAAACGACGAGAAAAATTAGAACATGTTCTAATTTTTCTCGTCGTTTTTAATGCCGTTTTTCTCGTCGAAAAAAACGACAGAAAGCCCACAGACTATCGTTTTTCTCGTCGAATGGGAAAAATGACATTTTTCTCGACGAGAAAAACGGCCGTGTGTACGCGGCATGATACGCCAATAAATACGGTATATATGTTTGGTCCTATAAATAATCATTGGCTTAATACTATTCTGCCTTGGATATGATCCAATGTCCACCAGACCATTGCGCTGACTCTGACATAAACATTTAACTACCAGATGAGGGTCTGTTCACTCTGCTTTGATGCTACAGTTGTTACAGAGTTAATGCTACAGAATTTGGTGAGCACTAATATTATGGTTAAACAAGCTTTGTGTATATATATATATATATATATATATATATATATATATATATATATATATATAATGATTAAATTCATTGTAATTGATACTAATGTTATCTTTTTGTAACTTGAATTATTATATAGATGCATGTTGAGCTGCCCAGAAGAAGCAGATAAGAAAGTTTGCGAGACGCGTCGGCTTACTGTACATACAAGCACCTCTCAAGCTTTTCTGGATTGAGTATAACCTTTGGTCAATTTTGTAAATGGCCTGAATGCTACTATCGAATACATTTTTATATTGTGTATACTTTGTAATAAAGTCATATTTTATTATCAACTTCTGTGTATGTGCTTACCTCAGAGACAGTGACATAGTCCCATCACCTTATGGGGGAGTGGTGCTCTCTAAATTCGTTTTTAACTATTTTCCTAGGGATGTGGATATGACAATCTGTCCCTAGAACTGATCCAACAATTTCCTCTATATATAATGAAATGTTAGGTATCTACAGTACCTACTAGATGCAACCTCATCTTTTATATTTTACCAAAAAATGGGTATTATATAGTGTAGTTTTGCACTAAAATTTAATTTATTATATCTTTTCGGTAAAATTTGCATTTAACCACTTCAGCCCCGGACCATTTGGCTGGCCAAAGACCAGAGCACTTTTTGTGATTCGGCACTGCGTCGCTTTAACTGATAATTGCGCAGTCATGCGACGTGGCTCCCAAACTTTGATGTCCTTTTTTCCCCACAAATAGAGCTTTCTTTGGTGGTTTTTCTTTTTTGCGCTATAAACAAAAAAAGAGCAACAATTTTGAAAAAAAAAGCAATATTTTTTACTTTTTGCTATAATAAATATTCCCCAAAAAAATATAAAAAAACATTTTTATTCCTCAGTTTAGGCCGATACGTATTCTTCTACATATTTTTGGTTAAAAAAATCGCAATAAGCATTTATTGATTGGTTTGCGCAAAAGTTATAGCGTCTACAAAATAGGGGATAGTTTTATGGCATTTTTATTAATATTTTTTTTTTATAGTAATGGCGGCGATCAGCGATTTTTATTGCGACTGAAACATTATGGCAGAAACATCGGACACTTTTGGCGCTATTTTGGGACCACTCACATTTACACAGAGATCAGTGCTATAAACAGGGCTTTTTTTCTGCCGGAACGCGGCGGAATGGCGTTCCGCCACCTCTGGCAGCCCTCTCCTCTCCCCAGTCACTGAACACAGAAGGCGGTAGAGGAGGTTTTTGCACTACTTTCTCCCCCCACCGGCTTCTGTGTCTTATTGCCAGGACTTTGTGACCGCTGTATTTTTTTTTTTTTAGAGCTTCAGGAGTTCTGGCTCCTGTCAAGCCATGCCCCGTGGCTCCCGTCCTGCCCCGCCATGCCCCACATCTCCCGTCCCACCATGCCTCGTGGCTCCCGTCCCGCCATGCCCCGTGGCTCCCGTCCCACCCCACGGCTCCCATCCCGCCATGCCCTGTGGCTCCTGTCCCGCCCTGCCCCGTGGCTCCCGTCCCGCTCTGCCGTGCCTCCCTGTAGCTGAGAGCCGAGTGAAGTATTCGGCCGGAAAAAAGCCTGCATGCTCTAAACGGACCAATGAGAGGAGGTGAGTGCACTAAAAACTACGGAGGGGGGCAAGTGGCATCTGCAGGGGAAGTGACAGCTGTGGACTGCAGTGGGGGTGAATTTGTGAAGAGGGGGGGTGAAGTTGTTAAAGCTGGAAAGAGGGAGATGTTGTGCAAAGTGAGAGCTGAGTAGTGGGGAGGGGGGGCAGGTGATATAGTAGTTGTGGACTGGGAGTGTAAGCTGTAGATGTGGGGGCTGCAGAGCTGAGTTGTTGACAGGTGGTACAAAGGTGAGTTGTGGGGGGTGCTAAGATGACATGTGGACAGGGGTGCAGAATTGAGGAGGGACAGGGGAAAGAAGAGGTGTGTTGCGGACAGAGGGAGTAGCAAATCGGGGGAAGATGGTGTGAGTAGCGAATGGGGGAGAGAAGTGGTGAGCTGCGAACTGAGGGAAGAAGGGGTGAGCTATGGGGGGTAGAAGAGGTGAGCTGTGGACTGAGGGAAGAAGAGGAGCTATGGTGGGAGAAGAGGTGAGCTGTGGACTAAGAGAAGAAGAGGTGAGCTGGGGGGGAAGAAGAGGTGAGCTGTGGACTGAGGGAAGAACAGGTGAGCTATGGGGGGAAGAAGAGGTGAGCTGTGGACTGAGGGAAGAAGAGGTGAGCTGTGGACAGGAAGAAAGAAGAGGTGAGCTACGGGGGGAAGAAGAGGTGAGCTGTGGACTGAGGGAAGAAGAGGTGAGCTACGGGGGGAAGAAGAGGTGAGCTGTGGACAGGGGGAATAAGAACTGAGCTGCAGATGGCGGGAAGAAGAGGTGAGCTGTGAAAGGGGGGCATAGGTCATCTGTGGACAAGGTTTGCAGAGGTGAGGTTTGAATCGGGGGCACAGAGGTGAGCAATAGATGGTTACATTGGGGGAGATGTGCAAGTACTGTCCGCTGATTTTTTTTCCCTTCTGTGCCCTGTAATCACTGCAGAGTACACTTTCCTGAGCCCTGTGTGCTATGCGCTCCTAAGTGCCGCACTCTGTGCCTTTTGGGCCTATGTGGATTTGGCGCTGCTTTACTTCTCTCCCCGTGGAACGACAGGATTGGGGGTGGAGAGTTGTCTGGGGAGGGTGAGTTCCTGCACCTATTTTCTGAGAAAAAAAAGCCCTGGCTATAAATACGCACTTATTACTGTGTAAATGTGACTGTCAGTGAAGGGGTTAACCAAGAGGGGGCGTTGAAGGGGTCAAGTGTGTCCTAGGGATGTGTTCTAACTGTAGGGGGATGGGCTATGTGTGACACGACATTGATCACCGCTCCCGATGACAGGGAGCTGTGATCAGTTTCCTGTCACTAGGAAGAATGGGGAAATGCTTGTTTACATTAGCATTTCCCCGTTCTTCCTCTCCGTGAGACGATCGTGGGTATCCCCGCAGACATCGAGTCCGCGGGACCCGCGATCGCACTCACGGAGCTCGCAGCTGGCGCACACGTGTCCACAATGCCGCGTCTTAAAGGCGACGTACAGGTACGTTAATCTGCCTGTACGTGCCATTCTGCCGGGGTATATCGGCGTGAGCCGGTCGCCAAACGGTTAATAAACAGTTGCGCAAATATCACATGAAACAAAAAATTGTAATGATCACCTTTTTATTCTACAGGGTCTCTGCTTTCAGAAAATATATAGTGTTCTGGGGGTTTGTGTAATTTTATTGCCAAAAATTTGGATTCTTTCATGTAAGTGACAAAGAACAAAAATTGCTCTGGAGCCGAACTGGCTAGTAAGCTGATCTTCCTAATGGCTGAGAAGTGAGCATTAGTGATGAGCCGAACACCCCCGGGTTCGGTTCGCACCAGAACCCGCGAACGGACCGAAAGTTCGTACGAACATTAGAACCCTATTAAATACAATGGATGCGAACGTTCGAATTCTAAAGTGCTAATTATAACGACTATTATGCATGTTATTGTCCTAAAAAGGGTTTGGGAACCCGGGTTCTGCACCAGGGGACATGTATCAATGCAAAAATAAGTTTTAAAAACGGTCGTTTTTCGGGAGCAGTCATTTTAATGATGCATAAAGTGAAAAAAAAAGTCAAATATTCCTTTAAATATCGTACCTGGGGGGTGTCTAAAGTATGCCTGTGAAGTGCCACGTGTTTCCCGTGTTTAGAACTGTCCCTGCACAAAATGACACTTCTAAAGGAAAAAAAAGCCATTTAAAACTGCTTGCGGCTTTAATGTAATGTCTGGTCCCGGTAATATGGATGAAAATCTTTAAGAAAAATGGCATAGCTACCCCATGACCCCCCCCCCTACCCCAGCCCATTACCAGCCCCTTTGGGTCTTGTATGGATATTAAGGGGAACACCGCACACAAAATAAAAAAGGCCCTATATACTCTGAACAGCCGTATACAGGCGGTGCATACAAGACAGGGACTGTAGGTTTGTTCTTATGTAGAATCTGTTTGTAATTTTGAACAGGTACATTGTTTAAGTGTAGCTCCAGCCCAAAAATCTGATTTTAAACTTTTTGGAAAACATAGGTAAGGGTTATCACCCCTGTAACATTTGTTTTGCTGTCTGTGCCCCTGTTCAGAACATTTCACCTCACTTTCCGTCCCAATGACAACTGTTTTTGAAATGTGGTGTTTTTCTTGAAACAAGGATTGGTGATAAAGCATCAGTACAGAGGAGACACCTTTCTCCCATATTAATTCTTACAGGAGAGAATTTTCCTTCCTAGGGGTAGATTTCCTCTCACTTCCTGTTGTCTTCTTGCGTTTGCAAGTAGGAGTCGTTTGTAAGTTGGATGTTTGAAAGTAGGGACCTGCCGTATATACTCTGCAGAAATAGGCCCCTTAGTTGTTGGTGTTGGCACAACACTGTAAGCACTCACAGCTACTCTTGGTTGGTGCTGGAACGCCCTGCTGTCAACTATTATATCAGGAATTGTAATTACATATAATTGTTGAACAGTGGTAGTAAAAATTGGGCCTTTGATGGTGGTGCTGGTGCCACAACACTGTAAGCCCTGACAGTTACTCTTGGTGGGTGCAGCAATGGGCCCTGCTGTGAATTATTAGATCAAGAATTATAATTGCATGCCCCTGTTGAACAGGGGCTGAAAAATTGGGCCTTTCGTGGTGGTGGTGGTGGTGGTGGTGGTGTTGCCACAACACTGTAAGCCCTCAGAGTTACTCTTGGTGGGTGCAGGAATGGGCCCTGCTGTGAATTATTAGATCAAGAATTGTAATTACATGCCCCTTTTGAACAGGGGCTAAAAAATTGGGCCTTTCGTGGTGGTGGTGGTGGTGGCGTTGCCACAACACTGTAAGCCCTCAGAGTTACTCTTGGTGGGTGCAGCAATGGGCCCTGCTGTGAATTATTAGATCAAGAATTGTAATTACATGCCCCTGTTGAACAGGGGCTGAAAAATTGGGCCTTAGGCACTGGTGGCACAACACTGCAACCCCTCACAGATACTGTACTTGGAGCACAGCAATGAGCCCTGTTGCAAAGTATTGCTTCAAAAATTGTAATTACACGCCCCTGTTAAACAGGGGCTGAAAAATTGGGCCTTAGCCACTGGTGGCGGCACCCATGAACAAAAATGATCTTCCAAGCTATCATCATCAATCGTATCATTGAGGACTCGGAGGAGGAGGATAGCCAGTCAACATAACAGCACAGGCACTCAGCATCAGCATCAGTCTTGAAGGGATGTGACATGTTAAAATCAATTAGTCTGTTATATCAGCATCAGGTGTGTGGTAGCTGGTGGTGATCCAAGACTGGTTCATCTTGATGAAAGTCAGTCGATCAACCGAGTCGGTGGACAGGCGCACCCTGTGATCCGTGACAAATCCTCCAGCAGCACTGAATGTGCGTTCCGAAAGAACGCTGGATGCAGGACAGGCCAGTAGCTCAATTGCATACTGTGCAAGCTCTGGCCAGTGATCCATCCTCAAGACCCAGTAAGCCAGAGGATTTTCGGTGGGGAAGGTGTCCAAGTCTGACCTTGCCCCTAGATATTCCTGCACCATGTTTATCAGACGCTGGCGATGGTTGCTGGAACCGATCATACTTTGGGGCTGCGGACTAAAGAATTGTCTGAACGCATCGGTCAGACGGCCACCTTCCCCACCGCTCCTTCTTTGACTGGCCGAAGCCTCAGCAACTCGTTGTCCAGGACCAGGAGTTTGTAACCTCCCAGTCTCTGGGAACGCGTTGCACAGACCTTTCTGCAAGGCCTCCCGGAGTTGTCTCATCCTCTGCTCCCTCTGCGACGGTAACATAAGGTCCGCAACCTTACCCTTGTACCGTGGATCAAGGAGAGTGGCCAGCCAGTAATGGTCCCTCTCCTTGATCCGAAGAATACGAGGATCCTTCCGCAGACTTTGCAGGATCAGGGAGGCCATGCAGCGTAGGTTAGCTGAGGCATTCGGTCCGGAGTCCTCTGGGTCACTAAGGAAGACATGATCCACAGCCACCTCCTCCCAGCCACGTACAAGTCCACTGGTTTCTTGGGACTGTAAATCATCCCTAAAAGACTGCTGCTGATGATGCTGAGTGCCAGCCTCCACCTCCATGCTGACACAATCCTCCTCCTCCTCCTCCTCCTCGTCTTCCTGTGCGATGGGTGGGACAGAAGGAACACTGTCTGGGTAAAGGGGGCCTTGAGAGGCAAGGAAGTCCTCCTCTTCCTGCCTCTGTTCTGCCTCAAGTGCCCTGTCCATTATTCCACGCAGCGTGTGCTCCAACAGGTGGACAAGAGGTATAGTGTCACTGATGCATGCACTGTCACTGCTCACCATCCTTGTGGCCTCCTCAAATGGTGCCAGGACAGTGCATGCATCCCTGATCATGCCCCACTGGCGTGGAGAAAAAAAAACAAGCTCCCCTGACCCTGTCCTGGTGCCGTAGTCGCACAGGTACTCATTGATGGCCCTCTGCTGCGTGTGCAGCCGCTGCAGCATGGCCAACATTGAGTTCCACCTGGTGGGCATGTCACATATAAGGCGGTTCTTGGGCAGGTTCAACTCCTTTTGCAGCTCAGCCAGGCGAGCACTGGCATTATAAGATCTGCGGAAATGCACACAGACTTTCCTGGCCTGCCTCAGGACATCCTGTAAGCCCGGGTACCTGCCCAAGAACCGCTGCACCACCAGGTTAAGGACGTGAGCCACACAGGGCACATGGGTCAGTTGTCCCTGTCGGAGGGCGGAGAGGAGGTTGGTGCCATTGTCGCAAACCACCATTCCTGGCTTAAGCTGGCGTGGCGTCAACCACCTCTCGGCCTGGCCCTGCAGAGCAGACAGGACCTCTGCCCCAGTGTGGCTTCTGTCCCCCAAACACACCAGCGCAAGCACGGCATGGCATCTTTTTGCCTGCGTACTTGCGTAGCCCCTTGAACGCCTACGGAGCACCGCTGGTTCCGAGGACAAACCACAGGAAGAGGCCATGGAGGAAGAAGAAGAGGAGGGGGTGGAGGAGAGAGGTGTGTCACAACCAGTAGTAGCATTTTGGAGGCGTGGCGGTGGAACAACCTCCAACACTACTGCACCTTGTCCTGCATCCTTCCCAGCTGCCAAAAGAGTGACCCAATGGGCCGTGAAAGAAAGGTAAAGTCCCTGTCCATGCCTGCTGGACCATGAGTCAGCGGTAATATGCACCTTACCGCTGACCGCCCTGTCCATCGAGGCCAAGACATTGCCTTCCACATGCCGGTAGAGAGCCGGAATAGCCTTCCGTGAGAAAAAGTGGCGTTTGGGAACCTGCCACTGAGGAACCGCACATTGCACAAACTCACGGAAGGGGGCCGAGTCTACCAACTGAAAAGGCAGCAGTTGAAGCGCTAGCAATTTAGCCAAGCTAGCATTCAACCGCTGGGCATGTGGATGGCTGGGAGTGAACTTCTTTCGACGGTCCAGCAGCTGGGGCAGGGAAATTTGCCTGCTAGAATCGGACGTCGGTGTACTGCTAGCAGAGTGGCCGCAAGTACTTGGCTGTGACACACCTAATTCTACACCTTCATTCCTCTCAGTGCATGTTTCAGAGAGGACTGAAGTTATAGTGGGGTTGGAGATCCCAGCTGATGCGGTGCAAGGAGAGGTCCGCTTTGTTCTTTGGTGTGGGTCTTTGAGGTAGGCTTGCCAACGAGCTGCATGGCAGGTCAACATATGTCTGGTCAGGCATGTGGTACCCAAGCGGCTGATGTTTTGGCCACGCGATATACGCTTGAGACATATGTTGCAAACAGCAGCTGTGCGATCTGATGCACTAGCCTCAAAAAAGGCCCACACCAAAGAACTTTTTGAATGACGGGCAGAGGCAGCGCCCTGCACAGGCGGAGCTCTGCGGTGTGATTCCGTCGGTGTACTGCCCTTACGCTGGCCACCAAAGGGCATCCTGCCTCGTTGGAGATGTGCCTCCTCCGCATCCTCCTCCTCCTCCTCTCTCCTATTAGGCACCCACGTGGAGTCAGTGACCTCATCATCCCCTCCCTCCTCATCACTGGAGCCAATCTGGCAGTATGCTGCAGCTGCTGGAACATGACTGCCAGATTGGTGTCCTTCTTGAGCATCCCCTCTGTCTGCTCTCACGCTACTGCCTTCCTGTAGCTGGGTTTCATCATCAGACCCTTCGAAACGCTGGGCATCCTCCTGGAGCATGTACCCAACACTGTGCTCAAACAGTTCGGGGGACTCCTCAGGAGGAGGACATGGTGGGTCTAGGGAAGGAGTGACTGATGATGAGTCTGACATTGATACCAGGGAAGAGGACGCTTTGGCAGCTGCTTTGCCAGTACCCTGAGCCTGGGTGAGAGAGGATGAGGAGGAGGAGGAGGGCTTGGTCATCCACTCTACCAAGTCTTCGGCATGATGTGGCTCAACATGTCCAGCTGCCGAAAAGAAGGACAAGCGTGTCCCATGGCCATGTGCTGATGACAATGCACCGCGTCCACGACCAGCACTGTTGCCCCCAGACACAGAGCCTGCTTGCCCTCTTTTATTGCCTCCTGACTGTCTGCCTCTCCTTGTTTGCCTTCCAGACATTCTAATGGATGGCCTGCAGGGAGATGGGAAAAAAGCAATAAGGGCTACCTTCAGGTGTCCTTCTCTGTCCCTTTACTTAAGGATTTCTAAATATGGTTGAGGATGATTGCTTTCGCACAGAATAGCACAATGACAATTTCCCTGACTGTCCAAAAAACAAGGATTTCAAAGATGGTTGATGAGGAATGCTTTAGCACAGTATAGCACAAGGAGAATTTCCCTCACTGTCCTTCCCTGTCCCTACAAACAAGGATTAGCACAGTAAAACACACTGACACTCTCCCTACCTATAGTTTTCTGTCCCTATAAAAAATGTTTTTTTAAAGATGGTTGATGATGAATGCTTTAGCACAGTATAGCACAAGGAGAATTTCCCTCACTGTCCTTCCCTGTCCCTACAAACAAGGATTAGCACAGTAAAACACACTGACACTCTCCCTACCTATAGTTTTCTGTCCCTATAAAAAATGTTTTTTTAAAGATGGTTGATGATGAATGCTTTAGCACAGTATAGCACAAGGAGAATTTCCCTCACTGTCCTTCCCTGTCCCTACAAACAAGGATTAGCACAGTAAAACACACTGACACTCTCCCTACCTATAGTTTTCTGTCCCTATAAAAAATGTTTTTTTAAAGATGGTTGATGATGAATGCTTTAGCACAGTATAGCACAAGGAGAATTTCCCTCACTGTCCTTCCCTGTCCCTACAAACAAGGATTAGCACAGTAAAACACACTGACACTCTCCCTACCTATAGTTTTCTGTCCCTATAAAAAATGTTTTTTTAAAGATGGTTGATGATGAATGCTTTAGCACAGTATAGCACAAGGAGAATTTCCCTCACTTACCTTCCCTGTCCCTACAAACAAGGATTAGCACAGTAAAACACACTGACACTCTCCCTACCTATAGTTTTCTGTCCCTATAAAAAATGTTTTTTTAAAGATGGTTGATGATGAATGCTTTAGCACAGTATAGCACAAGGAGAATTTCCCTCACTGTCCTTCCCTGTCCCTACAAACAAGGATTAGCACAGTAAAACACACTGACACTCTCCCTACCTATAGTTTTCTGTCCCTATAAAAAATGTTTTTTTAAAGATGGTTGATGATGAATGCTTTAGCACAGTATAGCACAAGGAGAATTTCCCTCACTGTCCTTCCCTGTCCCTACAAACAAGGATTAGCACAGTAAAACACACTGACACTCTCCCTACCTATCCTTCTCTTTCCCTAAACTAAAGGAATCCAGGTTAAGCAAGAAAAAAAAATGTCACTGCCCCTGCCTATGCTTCTCTTTCCCTGCTCCGGAACACACTACACTAGGCCGCCGTGCTAGCGGCCTTTTATAGTGTGGGGCGTGTACTAAACACCCTCAGCAATAATTGGCCACAGGCATCCTGCCTGTGGCCAATCATTGCTCTCCTCGCTGCCGGCGCTGTGATTGGCCAAGCATGCGGGGTCACAGTGCATGCTTGGCCAATCACAGCGCCTGGATGACACTGCGATGGCGTAGTGCATTGTGGGCCGCGAATTAGGCGCGAACGGCCCAAATCGTTCGTTGTTCGGCGAACGATCGAACAGCCGATGTTCGAGTCGAACGTATGTTCGACTCGAACACCGAGCTCATCCCTAGTGAGCATGTCCATTTATATTTACTCAAGGAAGATATGTAGTGGTTACATATATTGTGACAGATGTTATTTTGATTACCCCTTTGTACTGAAATTTTTGAAATTGTTATGCCATAGACCATTAGGCTTTGTATTTTATACCTACTTTCATTTGAAAAATAATTAAAACTTTTAAAACAGAAAACTTAAAAGAGTTTTGGCTATAGATACACTAGGGACTAATGGTTGTACACAGAGGTATTATAACATTAAAGTGGTTGTAAACCCACTTTATAAACAAAGACCTACAGGTAAGCCTAGATTAAGGCTTACCTGTAGGTGCATGAAATATCTCCTTAACCTACACGGTTAAGGAGATATTTGCATTTAAATGCGGCGACGCTGACGTCACACGCATGCGCATGGGGTTAACCCCATTCACAAATTCGGCTAGGTCGCAACATTCGACGACGTAGCTGAATTCGACAGTAAGTGGTACATAATGAGCTAGTATGCCAGTCATACTAGCTCATTATAGCTTTGTCTTGCAGGTTAGTAAAAAAAAAAAAATCGAAACAGGGTTTACAACCACTTTAAAGCACAAAAAATAACATGTTCTTAAAGATTATTTGTATGTACAGTAAGATGTGGTATTCTTCCCTACACAGTCCAATTATCACCTGCCTGAATCTTTAACAAAGTTTAATTGTATCTGGTTTTGCATGATGACTGTGACTGTTATTATAAATATGACCATGCAATTACAGGTCCTTCTCAAAAAATTAGCATATTGTGATAAAGTTCATTATTTTCTGTAATGTACTGATAAACATTAGACTTTCATATATTTTAGATTCATTACACACAACTGAAGTAGTTCAAGCCTTTTCTTGTTTTAATATTGATGATTTTGGCATACAGCTCATGAAAACTCAAAAATCCTATCTCAAAAAATTAGCATATTTCATCCGACCAATAAAAGAAAAGTGTTTTTAATACAAAAAAAGTCAACCTTCAAATAATTATGTTCAGTTATGCACTCAATACTTGGTCGGGAATCCTTTTGCAGAAATGACTGCTTCAATGCGGCGTGGCATGGAGGCAACCAGCCTGTGGCACTGCTGAGGTGTTATGGAGGCCCAGGATGCTTCGATAGCGGCCTTAAGCTCATCCAGAGTGTTGGGTCTTGCGTCTCTCAACTTTCTCTTCCCAATATCCCACAGATTCTCTATGGGGTTCAGGTCAGGAGAGTTGGCAGGCCAATTGAGCACAGTAATACCATGGTCAGTAAACCATTTACCAGTGGTTTTGGCACTGTGAGCAGGTGCCAGGTCATGCTGAAAAATGAAATCTTCATCTCCATAAAGCTTTTCAGCAGATGGAAGCATGAAGTGCTCCAAAATCTCCTGATAGCTAGCTGCATTGACCCTGCCCTTGATAAAACACAGTGGACCAACACTAGCAGCTGACATGGCACCCCAGACCATCACTGACTGTGGGTACTTGACACTGGACTTCAGGCATTTTGGCATTTCCCTCTCCCCAGTCTTCCTCCAGACTCTGGCACCTTGATTTCTGAATGTACTTTGGACCACTGAGCAACAGTCCAGTGCTGCTTCTCTGTAGCCCAGGTCAGGCGCTTCTGCCGCTGTTTCTGGTTCAAAAGTGGCTTGACCTGGGGAATGCGGCACCTGTAGCCCATTTCCTGCACACGCCTGTTCACAGTGGCTCTGGATGTTTCTACTCCAGACTCAGTCTACTGCTTCCGCAGGTCCTCCAAGGTCTGGAATCGGTCCTTCTCCACAATCTTCTTCAGGGTCCGGTCACCTCTTCTCATTGTGCAGCGTTTTCTGCCACACTTTTTCCTTCCCACAGACTTCCCACTGAGGTGCCTTGATACAGCACTCTGGGAACAGCCTATTCGTTCAGAAATTTCTTTCTGTGTCTTACCCTCTTGCTTGAGGGTGTCAATGATGGCCTTCTGGACAGCAGTCAGGTCGGCAGTCTTACCCATGATTGCGGTTTTGAGTAATGAACCAGGCTGGGAGTTTTTAAAAGCCTCAGGAATCTTTTGCAGGTGTTTAGAGTTAATTAGTTGATTCAGATGATTAGGTTAATAGCTCGTTTAGAGAACCTTTTCATGATATGCTAATTTTTTGAGATAGGAATTTTGGGTTGTCATGAGCTGTATGCCAAAATCATCAATATTAAAACAAGAAAAGGCTTGAACTACTTCAAGTTGTGTTTAACGAATCTAAAATATATGAAAGTCTAATGTTTATCAGTACATTACAGAAAATAATGAACTTTATCACAATATGCTAATTTTTTGAGAAGGACCTGTATTTGTCCTCACATACTTGTATGATTTCTCACTCACGTATGCAATATCCCAATTGCATGAACATAGATTGTACATATATAATATATACTCTCTAACAGTAACAGTGCCATTAAATATATTATCTTAAATACATCAAATTGTTTTGTTTTTTTCTTTTGGATATGTACAAATGACTACAATCAAACATGTAACATGTCAGCATTTATGTTAAGTTGCCAAGCATGTGGGCCAATCTGTGTTTCTCTTTAAAGTGGAGAACCAGGGTGTTTAAGCTCAGATTTCCTTGTGTATAAGAGCTTTAATTAGCATCAAGTACTTAAATGTACAATCTACCATACTTAAATGTACAATGAACAGTCTGCTAGTTATGTAACAAGAGGGTGTTTATCTCTACTTACTATTGAAGCACTTGTGCCTAACAAAATAAAATATCACAAATACAGTACAATGACTGATTAAATTATACTGATTTTCTCATTTAGGCATGATCATTTGCGATGTACCCTGTATGTAATATTTGACAAAGCAATTGAAATGTTTTGAGGTTTAAAAGACAAAATTTTGATTGAATCTGTAAATAAATGCAGCATTCCAAAACATTTTATTGCATGAAGTGACTTGGAACATGCAGGGAGGGATAAATGATATGAATTTTAATCTGATTGTACAGTCATCTACTGCTGCTTAAGAACACATTTACATTAGATTTCAATTTTCAGTAAATTGGTATTGATGAATGTTAATGCGAACAGCATTTCCAGTTATAGCATTTAATGTGAATTCAAGAAGACAAATTAAATCAATAAGATCAACTTGCTTCTTTGGTTTGCTTTTAATCATAACTTGTACAAAGGTCTTACAACTGCATTGATTTTCTAAGATAGATTGAATTGTCCTTTAATATCTGCCGACCGATGCTGAAGATTTTTTATGAGTCTGTGGTGGCCAGTGCTCTCCTATATGCAGTGGCATGCTGGGGTAGCAGGCTTAGGATGTCTGACACCAACAGACTCAACAAACTGATTCGCAAGGCCAGTGATGTTGGATTGAAATTGGAGTATTTAACAAAAGTTTTGGAGAGGAGAATGTTGTTCAAGTTACGTTCAATCTTGGACAACTCCTCCTACCCACTTCACAATACACTGGTCAGTCTGTGGAGTACCATCAGTGACAGTTTGTCACCCACGATGCACCACAGAGTGACTCAGGAAATCATTTTTGTCTGTGGTGATCAAGCTATATAATTCTTCTCTGGGAGGGCTGGAGGTGAAGATCTAATTCTGGTTTATGATCAGGATATTGTGTTTGTAACGGGAGGGCCCGGGGAACCAAGAATCTCCTAGAAAGTATGAGATACCCTTGTTTCAGCTTCCCCAATGCCTCTTATGTGTAAACCACCCTGTGTCTCAATTAGGGGCACAGGGTGAATGAAAACCCCACTATGATCGGTGATAGCCATATTCAATGCTGTATATACATTGGATATAGATTGGATGTATACTGTGTGTGGGGGTTGTGTAATCATTGCTGTGATGAGGTGGGGGGTGATTTACATTCTACTGTCTAGTGTGGCTTGTGGTAATTAAGTCTGTAATTATAGGTATTGTAATCTGGCAGACAGACAGGCTACAGATCCTTTCATTGTGAGATGTGTATTGAAAGTTCGTTATGTTTCTATTGTGTAAAGTCTTTTGATAATGGGAGACAAAAGCTAGCCTAAAGGGTCATGCATAATCATTCAAACTGAAATGTGTATTGGGCCTTGTTATGTTGTGGGTGGAGCTGGACCATTGTTCATTTAGATTAATGCAGT
Organism: Rana muscosa; assembly: GCA_029206835.1. Classification (NCBI taxonomy): domain Eukaryota; kingdom Metazoa; phylum Chordata; class Amphibia; order Anura; family Ranidae; genus Rana; species Rana muscosa. The sequence goes on from CM055122.1 coordinate 56,696,502, forward strand.
ATTGGTTGAGTGTATAAAAAGTTGCAGTGTTTTCTCAATAAATGTTAGTCTATTCTGGTAAGATGCAGAGTGCGTCTCGTTCTTTTGGAAGGATTAATTCCTATGGGAAGTGGTCGTCTGACTGTGGAGGATCGGCAGTGAATTTGTGTCCAGGAGAGGGAATATCTTTAACCACTTAAGCCCCGGACCATTTTGTAGCTAAAGGACCAGAGCTGTTTTCAGAATTTTGCACTGCGCTGCTTTAACTGTAAATTGTGCAGACATGCAATGTTGTACCGAAACGAAATTTGCGTCCTTTTCTTCCCACAAATAGAGCTTTCTTTTAATGGTATTTGATTGCCTCTGCGATTTTTATTTTTTGCGATATAAACGGAAAAAAAAACGAAAATTTTGAAAAAAAATGATATTTTCTAATTTTGTTATAAGAAAAATCAAATAAACTCAATTTTAGTCATACATTTAGGCCAAAATGTATTCAGCCAAATTTCTTTAGTAAAAAAAATGTCAATAAGCGTATATTTATTGGTTTGTGCAAAAGTTATAGCGTCTACAAACTAGGGTACATTTTCTGGAATGTACACAGCTTTTAATTTATGACTGCCTATCTCATTTCTTGAGGTGCTAAAATGGCAGGGCAGTACAAAACCCCCCCAAATGACCCAATTTTGGAAAGTAGACACCCCAAGGAAATTACTTAGAGGCATGTTGAGCCCATTGAATATTTTTTTTTTGTCTCAAGTGATTGAATAATGACAAAAAAAAAAAAAAATTACAAAAAGTTGTCACTAAATGATATATTGCTCACACATGACATGGTTATATGTGGAATTGCACCCCAAAATACATTTTGCTGCTTCTCCTGAGTACGGGGATACCACATGTGTGGGACTTTTTGGGAGCCTAGCCGCGTACGGGCCCCCGAAAACCAAGCACCGCCTTCAGGATTTCTAAGGGCGCAAATTTTTGATTTCACTCCTCACTACCTATCACATTTTCGAAGGCCATAAAATGCCAAAATAGCACAAAACCCCCCAAAATGACCCCATTTTAGAAAGTAGACACCCCAAGGAAATTGCTGAGAGGCCTGTTGAGCCCATTGAATATTTTTTTTTGTCCCAAGTGATTGAATAATGACAAAAAAAAAAAAAATGACAAAAAGTTGTCACTAAATGATATATTGCTCACACATGCCATGGTTATATATGGAATTACACCCCAAAATACATTTTGCTGCTTCTCCTGAGTACGGGGATACCACATGTGTGGGACTTTTTGGGAGCCTAGCCGCATACGGGACCCCGAAAACCAGGCACCGCCTTCAGGATTTCTAGGCACAAATTTTTGATTTCACTCCTCACTACCTCTCACAGTTTCGAAGGCCATAAAATGCCAAAATAGCACAAAACCCCCCCAAATTACCCCATTTTGGAAAGTAGACACCCCAAGCTATTTGCTGAGAGGCATGGTGAGTATTTTACAGCTCTCATTTGTTTTTGAAAATGAAGAAAGTAAATATATATATATATTTATTTTTTTTCAATTTTCAAAACTTTGTGACAAAAAGCGAGATCTGCAAAATACTCACCATACCTCTCAGCAAATAGCTTGGGGAGTCTACTTTCCAAAATGGGGTCATTTGGGGGGGTTTGTGCCATCTGGGTATTCCATGGCCTCCGAAACTGTGATAGGCAGTGAGAAGTGAAATCAAAAATGTACACCCTTAGAAAGCCTGAAGGCGGTGCTTGGTTTTACGCGGCTAGACTCCCAAAAAATCTCACACATGTGGTATCCCCGTACTCAGGAGAAGCAACAGAATGTATTTTGGGGTGTAATTCCACATATGCCCATGACATGCTTGAGCAATATATCATTTAGTGACAACTTTGTGCAAAAATAAATAAATAAATAAATAAATTGTCTTTTTTCCGCAACTTGTGTCAACATATAAAATATTCCATGGACTCAACATGCCTCTCAGTATTAGTGATGAGCCTAACACTCCCGGGTTCGGTTCGCACCAGAACCCGCGAACGGACCGAAAGTTCGCACGAACATTAGAACCCTATTAAATACAATGGATGCGAACGTTCGAATTCTAAAGTGCTAATTATAACGACTATTATCCATGTTATTGTCCTAAACAGAGTTTGGGAACCCGGGTTCTGCACCAGGGGACATGTATCAATGCAAAAAGAAGTTTTAAAAACGGACGTTTTTCGGGAGCAGTCATTTTAATGATGCATAAAGTGAAAAAAAAAAAAGTCAAATATTCCTTTAAATATCGTACCTGGGGGGTGTCTAAAGTATGCCTGCGAAGTGCCACGTGTTTCCCGTGTTTAGAACTGTCCCTGCACAAAATGACATTTCTAAAGGAAAAAAAAGCCATTTAAAACTGCTTGCGGCTTTAATGTAATGTCTGGTCCCGGTAATATGGATGAAAATCTTTAAGAAAAATGGCATAGCTACCCCATCACCCCCCCCCCCCTACCCCTGCCCATTACCAGCCCCTTTGGGTCTTGTTTGGATATTAAGGGGAACCCCGCAACACAAAATAAAAAAGGCCCTATATACTCTGAACAGCAGTATACAGGCGGTGTAAACAAGACCGGTGTAAACAAGACAGGGACTGTAGGTTTGTTCTTAAGTAGAATCTGTTTGTAATTTTGAACACGTACATTGTTTAAGTGTAGCTCCAGCCAAAAAATCTATTTTTAAGCTTTTTGGAAAACATAGGGAAGGGTTATCACCCCTGTAACATTTGTTTTGCTGTCTGTGCCCCTGTTCAGAACATTTCACCTCACTTTGCGTCCCAATGACAACTTTTTTTGAAATGTGGTGTTTTTATTGAAACAAGGATTGGTGATAAAGCATCAGTAGAGAGGAGACACCTTTCTCCCATATTAATTCTTACAGGAGAGAATTTTCCTTCCTAGGGGTAGATTTCCTCTCACTTCCTGTTGTCTTCTTCCGTTTGCAAGTAGGAGTCGTTTGTAAGTTGGATGTTTGAAAGTAGGGACCTGCCGTATATACTCTGCAGAAATTGGCCCCTTAGGTGTTGGTGTTGGCACAACACTGTAAGCACTCACAGTTACTCTTGGTGGGTGCTGGAACGCCCTGCTGTCAACTATTATATCAGGAATTGTAATAACATATAATTCTTGAACAGTGGTAGTAAAAATTGGGCCTTTGATGGTGGTGCTGATGCCACAACACTGTAAGGCCTGACAGTTACTCTTGGTGGGCGCAGCAATGGGGCCTGCTGTGAATTATTAGATCAATAATTATAATTGCATGCCCCTGTTGAACAGGGGCTGAAAAATTGGGCCTTTGGTGGTGGTGGTGGTGGTGGTGGTGTTGACACAACACTGTAAGGCCTGACAGTTACTCTTGGTGGGCGCAGCAATGGGCCCTGCTGTGAATTATTAGATCAATAATTATAATTGCATGCCCCTGTTGAACAGGGGCTGAAAAATTGGGCCTTTGGTGGTGGTGGTGGTGGTGGTGGTGGTGTTGACACAACACTGTAAGGCCTGACAGTTACTCTTGGTGGGCGCAGCAATGGGCCCTGCTGTGAATTATTAGATCAATAATTATAATTGCATGCCCCTGTTGAACAGGGGCTGAAAAATTGGGCCTTTGGTGGTGGTGGTGGTGGTGGTGTTGACACAACACTGTAAGGCCTGACAGTTACTCTTGGTGGGCGCAGCAATGGGCCCTGCTGTGAATTATTAGATCAATAATTATAATTGCATGCCCCTGTTGAACAGGGGCTGAAAAATTGGGCCTTAGGCACTGGTGGCACAACACTGCAACCCCTCACAGATACTGTACTTGGAGCACAGCAATGAGCCCTGTTGCAAAGTATTGCATCAAAAATTGTAATTACACGCCCCTGTTAAACAGGGGCTGAAAAATTGGGCCTTAGCCACTGGTGGCACAACACTGCAACCCCTCACAGATACTGTACTTGGAGCACAGCAATGAGCCCTGTTGCAAAGTATTGCATCAAAAATTGTAATTACACGCCCCTGTTAAACAGGGGCTGAAAAATTGGGCCTTAGCCACTGGTGGCGGCACCCATAAACCAAAATGATCTTCCAAGCTATCATCATTAATCGGATCATTGAGGAGGAGGAGGAGGATAGCCAGTCAACATAACAGCACAGGCACTCAGCATCAGCATCAGTCTTGAAGGGATGTGACATTTTGAAATCAATTAGTCTGTTATATCAGCATCAGGTGTGTGGTAGCTGGTGGTGATCCAAGACTGGTTCATCTTGATGAAAGTCAGTCGATCAACCGAGTCGGTGGACAGGCGCACACTGTGATCCATGACAAATCCTCCAGCAGCACTGAATGTGCATTCTGAAAGAACGCTGGATGCAGGACAGGCCAGTAGCTCAATTGCATACTGTGCAAGCTCTGGCCAGTGATCCATCCTCAAGACCCAGTAAGCCAGAGGATTTTCGGTGGGGAAGGTGTCCAAGTCTGACCTTGCCCCTAGGTATTCCTGCACCATGTATATCAGACGCTGGCGATGGTTGCTGGAACCGATCATACTTTGGGGCTGCGGACTGAAGAATTGTCTGAACGCATCGGTCAGACGGCCACCTTCCCCACCGCTCATTCTTTGACTGCCCGAAGCCTCAGCAACTCGTTGTCCAGGACCAGGAGTTTGTAACCTCCCAGTCTCTGGGAACGCGTTGCACAGACCTTTCTGCAAGGCCTCCCGGAGTTGTCTCATCCTCTGCTCCCTCTGCGACGGTAACATAAGGTCCGCAACCTTACCCTTGTACCGTGGTTCAAGGAGAGTGGCCAGCCAGTAATGGTCCCTCTCCTTGATCCGAAGAATACGAGGATCCTTCCGCAGACTTTGCAGGATCAGGGAGGCCATGCAGCGTAGGTTAGCTGAGGCATTCAGTCCGGAGTCCTCTGGGTCACTAAGGACGACATGATCCGCAGCCACCTCCTCCCAGCCACGTACAAGTCCACTGGTTTCTTGGGACTGTAAATCATCCCTAAAAGACTGCTGCTGATGATGCTGAGTGCCAGCCTCCACCTCCATGCTGACACAATCCTCCTCCTCCTCCTCCTCCTCCTCTTCCTGTGCGATGGGTGGGACAGAAGGAACACTGTCTGGGTAAAGGGGGCCTTGAGAGGCAAGGAAGTCCTCCTCTTCCTGCCTCTGTTCTGCCTCAAGTGCCCTGTCCATTATTCCACGCAGCGTGTGCTCCAACAGGTGGACAAGAGGTACAGTGTCACTGATGCATGCACTGTCACTGCTCACCATCCTCGTGGCCTCCTCAAATGGTGCCAGGACAGTGCATGCATCCCTGATCATGCCCCACTGGCGTGGTGAAAAAAACCCGAGCTCCCCTGACCCTGTCCTGGTGCCGTAGTCGCACAGGTACTCATTGATGGCCCTCTGCTGCGTGTACAGCCGCTGCAGCATGGCCAACGTTGAGTTCCACCTGGTGGGCATGTCACATATAAGGCGGTTCTTGGGTAGGTTCAACTCCTTTTGCAGCTCAGCCAGGCGAGCACTGGCATTATAAGATCTGCGGAAATGCACACAGACTTTCCTGGCCTGCCTCAGGACATCCTGTAAGCCCGGGTACCTGCCCAAGAACCGCTGCACCACCAGGTTAAGGACGTGAGCCACACAGGGCACATGGGTCAGTTGTCCCTGTCGGAGGGCGGAGAGGAGGTTGGTGCCATTGTCGCAAACCACCATTCCTGGCTTAAGCTGGCGTGGCGTCAACCACCTCTCGGCCTGCCCCTGCAGAGCAGACAGGACCTCTGCCCCAGTGTGGCTCCTGTCCCCCAAACACACCAGCGCAAGCACGGCATGGCATCTTTTTGCCTGCGTACTTGCGTAGCCCCTTGAACGCCTACGGAGCACCGCTGGTTCCGAGGACAAAGCACAGGAAGAGGCCATGGAGGAAGAAGAAGAGGAGGGGGTGGAGGAGAGACGTGTGTCACAACCAGTAGTAGCATTTTGGAGGCGTGGCGGTGGAACAACCTCCAACACTCCTGCACCTTGTCCTGCATCCTTCCCAGCTGCCAAAAGAGTGACCCAATGGGCCGTGAAAGAAAGGTAACGTCCCTGTCCATGCCTGCTGGACCATGAGTCAGCGGTAATATGCACCTTACCACTGACCGCCCTGTCCAGCGAGGCCAAGACATTGCCTTCCACATGCCTGTAGAGAGCCGGAATCGCCTTCCGTGAGAAAAAGTGGCGTTTGGGAACCTGCCACTGAGGAACCGCACATTGCACAAACTCACGGAAGGGGGCCGAGTCTACCAACTGAAAAGGCAGCAGTTGAAGCGCTAGCAATTTAGCCAAGCTAGCATTCAACCGCTGGGCATGTGGATGGCTGGGAGTGAACTTCTTTTGACGGTCCAGCAGCTGGGGCAGGGAAATTTGCCTGCTAGAATCGGACGTCGGTGTACTGCTAGCAGAGTGGCCGCAAGTACTTGGCTGTGATACACCTAATTCTACACCTTCATTCCTCTCAGTGCAGGTTTCAGAGAGGACTGAAGGTATAGTGGGTTTGGAGATCCCAGCTGATGCGGTGCAAGGAGAGGTCCGCTTTGTTCTTTGGTGTGGGTCTTTAAGGTAGGCTTGCCAACGAGCTGCATGGCAGGTCAACATATGTCCGATCAAGCATGTGGTGCCCAAGCGGCTGATGTTTTGGCCACGCGATATACGCTTGAGACATATGTTGCAAACAGCAGCTGTGCGATCTGATGCACTCGCCTCAAAAAAGGCCCACACCAAAGAACTTTTTGAACGACGGGCAGAGGCAGCGCCCTGCACAGGCAGAGCTCTGCGGTGTGATTCCGTCGGTGTGCTGCCCATACGCTGGCCACCCAAGGGCATCCTGCCTCGTTGGAGATGTGCCTCCTCCTCATCCTCCTCCTCCTCCTCTCTCCTATTAGGCACCCACGTGGAGTCAGTGACCTCATCATCCCCTCCCTCCTCATCACTGGAGCCAATCTGGCAGTATGCTGCAGCTGCTGGAGCATGACTGCCAGATTGGTGTCCTTCTTGAGCATCCCCTCTCTCTGCTCTCACGCTACTGCTTTCCTCTAGCTGGGTATCATCATCAGATCCTTCGAAACGCTGGGCATCCTCCTGGAGCATGTACCCAACACTGTGCTCAAACAGTTCGGGGGACTCCTCAGGAGGAGGACATGGTGGGTCTAGGGAAGGAGTGACTAATGATGACATTGATACCAGAGAAGAGGATGCTTTGGCAGCTGCTTTGCCAGTACCCTGAGCCTGGGTGAGAGAGGATGAGGAGGATGAGGTGGGCTTGGTCATCCACTCTACCAAGTCTTGGGCATGATGTGGCTCAACATGTCCAGCTGCCGAAAAAAAGGACAAGCGTGTCCCATGGCCATGTGCTGATGACAATGCACCGCGTCCACGACCAGCACTGTTGCCCCCAGACACAGAGCCTGCTTGCCCTCTTTTTTTGCCTCCTGACTGTCTGCCTCTCCTTGTTTGCCTTCCAGACATTTTAATGGATGGCCTGCAGGGAGATGGGAAAAACAGCAATAAGGGCTACCTTCAGGTGTATACTGTGCAGGAGGCTTAGCAACAATGACACTGACACTGTCCCCTGCCTATCCTTCTCTGTCCCTAAACACAAGGATTTGCAATATGCTTCAGCAAGATTGGTTTAGCACAGAATAGCACACTGACAGTTTCCCTCACTGTCCTTCTCTGTCCCTACAAACAAGGTTTAGCACAGAATAGCACACTGATAGTTTCCCCGAGTGTCCTTCTCTGTCCCTAAACTCAAGGATTTCAAATACGGTTCAGCAAGATTGGTTTAGCACAGAATAGCACACTGACAGTTTCCCCGAGTGTCCTTCTCTGTCCCTAAACTCAAGGATTTCAAATATGGTTCAGAAAGATTGGTTTAGCACAGAATAGCACACTGACACTTTCCCTCACTGTCCTTCTCTGTCCCTACAAACAAGATTTAGCACAGAATAGCACACTGATAGTTTCCACGAGTGTCCTTCTCTGTCCCTAAACTCAAGGATTTCAAATACGGTTCAGCAAGATTGGTTTAGCACAGAATAGCACACTAACAGTTTCCCCGAGTGTCCTTCTCTGTCCCTAAACTCAAGGATTTCAAATATGGTTCAGCAAGATTGGTTTAGCACAGAATAGCACACTGACACTTTCCCTCACTGTCCTTCTCTGTCCCTACAAACAAGGTTTAGCACAGAATAGCACACTGATAGTTTCCCTCACTGTCCTTCTCTGTCTCTACAGACAAGATTTAGCACAGAATAGCACACTGATAGTTTCCCTCACTGTCCTTCTCTGTCCCTAAACTCAAGGATTTCAAATATGGTTCAGCAAGATTGGTTTAGCACAGAATAGCACACTGACACTTTCCCTCACTGTCCTTCTCTGTCCCTACAAACAAGGTTTGGCACAGAATAGCACACTGACAGTTTCCCCGAGTGTCCTTCTCTGTCCCTAAACTCAAGGATTTCAAATATGGTTCAGCAAGATTGGTTTAGCACAGAATAGCACACTGACACTTTCCCTCACTGTCCTTCTCTATCCCTACAAACAAGGTTTAGCACATAATAGCACACTGATAGTTTCCCTCACTGTCCTTCTCTGTCCCTACAAACAAGATTTAGCACAGAATAGCACACTGATAGTTTCCACGAGTGTCCTTCTCTGTCCCTAAACTCAAGGATTTCAAATACGGTTCAGCAAGATTGGTTTAGCACAGAATAGCACACTGACAGTTTCCCCGAGTGTCCTTCTCTGTCCCTAAACTCAAGGATTTCAAATATGGTTCAGCAAGATTGGTTTAGCACAGAATAGCACACTGACACTTTCCCTCACTGTCCTTCTCTGTCCCTACAAACAAGGTTTAGCACAGAATAGCACACTGACATTTTCCCCGAGTGTCCTTCTCTGTCCCTAAACTCAAGGATTTCAAATATGGTTCAGCAAGATTGGTTTAGCACAGAATAGCACACTGACAGTTTCCCTCACTGTCCTTCTCTGTCCCTACAAGCAAGGTTTAGCACAGAATAGGACACTGATAGTTTCCCTCACTGTCCTTCTCTGTCCCTACAAACAAGGTTTAGAACAGAATAGCACACTGACAGTTTCCCCGAGTGTCCTTCTCTGTCCCTAAACTCAAGGATTTCAAATATGGTTCAGCAAGATTGGTTTAGCACATAATAGCACACTGACAGTTTCCCTCACTGTCCTTCTCTGTCCCTACAAACAAGGTTTAGCACAGAATAGCACACTGATAGTTTCCCTCACTGTCCTTCTCTGTCCCTACAAACAAGATTTAGCACAGAATAGCACACTGATAGTTTCCACGAGTGTCCTTCTCTGTCCCTAAACTCAAGGATTTCAAATATGGTTCAGCAAGATTGGTTTAGCACAGAATAGCACACTGACAGTTTCCCCGAGTGTCCTTCTCTGTCCCTAAACTCAAGGATTTCAAATATGGTTCAGCAAGATTGGTTTAGCACAGAATAGCACACTGACACTTTCCCTCACTGTCCTTCTCTGTCCCTACAAACAAGGTTTAGCACAGAATAGCACACTGACAGTTTCCCCGAGTGTCCTTCTCTGTCCCTAAACTCAAGGATTTCAAATATGGTTCAGCAAGATTGGTTTAGCACAGAATAGCACACTGACAGTTTCCCTCACTGTCCTTCTCTGTCCCTACAAACAAGGTTTAGCACAGAATAGCACACTGATAGTTTCCCCGAGTGTCCTTCTCTGTCCCTAAACTCAAGGATTTCAAATACGGTTCAGCAAGATTGGTTTAGCACAGAATAGCACACTGACAGTTTCCCTCACTGTCCGTCTCTGTCCCTACAAACAAGGTTTAGCACAGAATAGCACACTGACACTTTCCCTCACTGTCCTTCTCTGTCCCTACAAACAAGGTTTAGCACAGAATAGCACACTGACAGTTTCCCTCACTGTCCTTCTCTGTCCCTACAAACAAGGTTTAGCACAGAATAGCACACTGACACTTTCCCTCACTGTCCTTCTCTGTCCCTACAAACAAGGTTTAGCACAGAATAGCACACTGACAGTTTCCCCCACTGTCCTTCTCTGTCCCTACAAACAAGGTTTAGCACAGAATAGCACACTGACACTTTCCCTCACTGTCCTTCTCTGTCCCTACAAACAAGGTTTAGCACAGAATAACACACTGACACTCTCGCTACCTATCCTTCTCTGTCCCTAAACACAAGGAATCCAGGATTAGTAAAGGAAAAAAATGACACTGTCCCTGCCTATGCTTCTCTTTCCCTGCTCCGGAACACACTACACAAGGCCGCCGCGCTGGCGGACTTTTATAGTGTGGGGCGTGTACTAAACCCCCTCAGCAATAATTGGCCACAGGCATCCTGCCTGTGGCCAATCATTGCTCTCCTCGCTGCCGGCGCTGTGATTGGCCAAGCATGCGGGGTCACAGTGCATGCTTGGCCAATCACAGCGCCTGGATGACACTGCGATGGCGTAGTGCATTGTGGGCCGTTCGCGTCACTCAAATTTGGCGCGAACGGCCCAAATCGTTCGATCTTCGTCAAACGATCGAACAGCCGATGTTCGAGTCGAACGTATGTTCGACTCGAACACGAAGCTCATCCCTACTCAGTATATAGCTTGGGGTGTCTACTTTCCAAAATGGGGTCATTTTGGGGGGGTTTTGAACTGTTCTGGCATTTTATACACAACATTAGGAAGCTTACATCCACTCTTCTAACCACTTGAAGACAAAGCCCTTTTTGACACTTTTTGTTTACATGAAAACATATTTTTTTTTGCAAGAAAATTATGTTGAACCCCCAAACATTATATATATTTTTAAAGCAAAGGCCCTACAGATTAAAATGGTGGGTGTTGCATTTTTTTTTTCTACACAGTATTTGCGCAGCGATTTTTCAAACGCATTTTTTGGGGAAAAAATACACTTTTTTAAATTTTAATGCACTAAAACACACTATATTGCCCAAATGTTTAATGAAATAAAAAAGATGATCTTAGGCCGAGTACATAGATACCAAACACGACAAGCTTTAAAATTTTGCACAAACGCGCATTGGCGACAAACTACATACATTTTTAAAAGCCTTTAAAAGCCTTTACAGGTTACGCCGTTAGATTTACAGAGGAGGTCTACTGCTAAAATTACTGCCCTCGATCTGACCTTCGTGGTTATACCTCACATGCATGGTGCAATTGCTGTTTACATATGACGCCAGACCGACGCTTGCGTTCGCCATTGGGAAAGAGCAGGGCAGGACAGGGGTGCTTTTTTTTTTTTCTTATTAATTTTGCTTTTTTATTTTATTTTTAAACTTTTGCTTCCATATTTATTTATTTTTTTATCATTTTTATTGTTATCTCAGGGAATGTAAATATCCCCTATGATAGAAATAGGTAGTGACAGGTACTCTTTTTTTGAAAAAACTGGGGTCTATTTGGACCCTAGATCTTTCCTCTGCCCTCAAAGCATCTGACCACACCAAGATCGGTAAAATGCTTTCCCAATTTCCCAATGGCGCTTTTTATATCCGGGGGGGGAACATTCCCTCCCACTGCTTGTAAAAGCAGTCCAGAGGCTAATTAGCCACTAGGATTGCTTTTACATGAAAGCCGGCCGCTGGCTGAAAAGAATGATACCAAGATGATACCTAAACCCGCAGGCATCATTCTGGTATAAACATTCAAAGTCCAGCAACATACCAGTACGTTGCTGGTCCTTGTTGGACATGTATTGTAATCTTTTTTTTCATGCAGCCTGTTGGCTGAACAAAAAAAAAAGATTGATCGGTGGGTATGCCCACCATTAGAATACCGCCCTTCATCCACCCACTTCTAATGATGGGCATACATGCAACATTTATATATGCCGAAGCATGGGGGCATCTTCCCGCAAAAGTTATGCCGCGTACACATAGTCTGACTTTTCCACGGGCAAGCCTCCTTCGGAATTTCGACCGTATGTACGCGGCATTAGGAGAAAAATCGCTCCTCCGCCCCTGCTGCCCCAATGCTTCGGCATAAATGCTTCTTTTTTTTTTAACTGTGGTGGTGAAATCACCTCCTACAGCACTGGAGTCGCAGGGATCAGGCCAGTCTCTGTGAAGGCTGCAGTTATGTGTGTTGTGTTTTGCAAGTGACAGTGATCGATCGATACTGCACTTGGGTGGCCTGGGCTGGACGGAGGGGCAAAACGCAGGTGCTAGCAGGTATCTGGGCTGATCCCGCTAACACTGCGTTTTTGGGAACCCTAAACTGCTGGGGACGCTAGTATAGATCTGATCAGATATTGATCTGTTCAGATACTATACCACTAAGGGGGGTGTATGCTACACGCGTGGGTGTTGGCGCTACTGGCACTAAACTGACGCTGCCTGGGGTGTGACGCAGACCCTCTCTGATGCTAAAACCTAATTGATATCACCCGCCGGGCGATCAGGGGGTTAAACCTTTATTGGGTTATATACGGCGGGTGCCCTGACACTATAAAAAGCAAACTAACTAACCAGCGTCACCCGTAACACTTATATGGTGATTACTGGTGAAAGGGTTAACTAGGGGCAATTAGGGGGTTAAAACCTTTATTAGATAATATATGGGGGTACCTGACGCTATAAAAACCTGCGGCGAACCTAAAAAAAATTACTGGCTACCGATCGGCATCACTGACACTAAGACAGCGATCAGAAAAACTATCGCTTAGCGACAGTGGTGATAGGGGGTGAAAGGGTTACCTGGGGGGCGATCAAGGGGGTTAAACCTTTATTAGGTAATATATGGGGGTACCCGACGCTATAAAAACCTGCGGCGAACCTAAAAAAAATTACAAGCTACCGATCGGCATCACCAACGCTAAGACAGCGATCAGAAAAACGATCGCTTAGCGACAGTGGTGATAGGGGTGAAAGGGTTACCTGGGGGGCGATCCAGGGGGTTAAACCTTTATTAGGTAATATATGGGGGTACCTGACGCTATAAAAACCTGCGGCGAACCTAAAAAAAATTACTGGCTACCGATTGGCATCACCGACGCTAAGACAGCGATCAGAAAAATGATCGCTTAGCGACAGTGGTGATAGGGGGTGAAAGGGTTATCTGGGGGGCGATCAAGGGGGTTAAACCTTTATTAGGTAATATATGGGGGTACCCGACGCTATAAAAACCTGCGGCGAACCTAAAAAAAATAACTGGCTACCGATCGGCATCACCGACGCTAAGACAGCGATCAGAAAAATGATCGCTTAGCGACGGCGGTGCTAGGGGGTGAAAAGGTTATCTGGGGGGCGATCAGGGGGTTAAACCTTTATTAGGGGGGGTTAGGGGGCTACACTGGACCTAAAACTAACTTTAGTGACACTTTTACAGTCACAAATGTCACTGATTGCAGTGATCAGTAAATAAATGGTCACTGTGACTGGGGGCTGGGGGGTGATCTGGGGTGTCTGGGGGTGCCTGGGGGGGCGATTTATGTGCCTATGTGTCCTGGTGTCAGTGTAGTGTTTTGTGCACTAACCTGCATCTTCTCCTGTGTGGCGCTCGGTATATGTGAGCGCCGCAGGAGAGATGACATCACTTCCTCTGCCTGTGTAAACATTACACAGGCAGGGGAAGGATTCGATTCGCTGGGAGCGATCGAGAGGGGGTGGCCGGAATCGAACGGCCGTCCCCTCATCCCTGATCGCTCCCAAACGAATAATCACTGTAAAGTAGGGGGGGTCCGATCGGACCCCCCAACTATACAAAGGCAGTCACGTAGATATACGTGATTCTGCCTGTCGGTGCCATTCTGCCGACGTATTTTTACAGTGGGCGGTCGTTAAGTGGTTAAACGGCGTTACCCCTTTTCGTATTTGGGGTGCCGTTACATTGGTTGGCAGCGGTGGGATTTTCCCTCCAGTTCCTGGGACACTCCAAACCACCACAGTGAATGACCAGCTATGCAGCCTGAAGGAAAGCCACGCTGAAAGACCTACTTGAGAGCCGTGGAGGGACCAGTGGGACAAAGAACAAGGCCACCTTGATCAGGGAGCTAGCCGAGATGGATCAGAGGGATGGTGATGCAGGACCCCGGTCAGTTGAAGACTTGTTTCAGCAACGAGTTCGACAGCGCTTGGCATTATATGGTGCTAACCCATCAGAGACCGCCATACAGGAAGCCATTAGAGGCATCCAGCTGCAGGATACGCGACAAAAGAGAGAACTAGAGCGACAACATGAGCGGAGAATGGCGGAAAAAAGGCAATCGGAGATCGCCTACAGACAGCTGCTAGGATCTGCTCAGCAGCAGGGTGGTGCTACCTTTGCCTGGGACTATCAGGAAATACCAGTGGACAACTCTAAAATCCTGGCTGAAGAATCGGCAGTGGAAAATCTGAAGATTGCCATCCCTAAATTCGAAGTGGATGATATGGAGTTCCAGGGAGCTAGGGCAGTTGGCTCATCTCCCCAGACACAGATTACAGAAGGTATGGACTTAAGGGACTGTTCAGAGGATGTTATGGATTATGCATTGCCTGCCCAAGTACTGGCAGCAGGACAGAGTACTGCAGACCCTTGCTCTACACCCGTGGCATTTTTGGAGGCCCGAGGTGAGAAGGTGATGGTTCCTCTTTCCCAGTGGGTTTCAGAGATGCAGGGAGGAGAAGCAGCCCTTTTCCCTCCCCAACAGTTAGCCAGAGCAGATGGTGTGGAGTCCCCAGCAGAAGTGCTGGCAACAGGGCAGAGTGCTAGCAACCTCTGCCCAGCACCGGAAACAACTGTGGCGTTTCAGGGAGCCGGGGTAGTTGGTCCCTCTCTCCAGCAACAAGCTGAGGTGGTAAAGCTTTCACCCCCAGCTGAATCACTGGCAGCAGGGCAGAATGCTACTGGCCGCTGCACACAACTGCCACTTGAGCTGATATCGGTGGATGGGACTGCGGTCTCCACTCACAGCAACCCAGCACAAGAGCTGGCAACAAAGCAAAGTGCCGCGGGCCTCTGCTCTCAACTAACAGAAGAGGGAGTTCCTGTGGTACTGGATGGGACTTCGGTCCTCACTGACACAACCCCAGAACATGGTGTGACACTGAGACAGGAGGATGTCAGCCTTGCTTTGCAAGCACTGGGGGATTTTCACCTACCACAAGTGGATGGGACTTCAGTCTCCCCTTGTATACTCCAGGGATGCTGGGCAGTCGGCCCAGATCCCCAACAGCATGACGGACTGAGCCCAGTCACCCTGTCTTCTCTCCAGAAGCTGAAAGGACCCCAGGGAGAAGGGCCAGTCCAGGCCTCTCCCCAGCGGCGGGTATGTTCTCTGAGAGAGGCAGAGGTTGGCTGGGTAAGTAATGCTCTGTTTGTAGCAAGTTATTTGGGGTACTGTGTGGATACCGGCATTAGAGGAATGGAACTATGGACTACCTTTGGAGTCAACCCGTCTGGGGTCTCCTCCTGTGTTAGTCTCCTGCCGAAAGGGGAGAGATGTAACGGGAGGGCCCGGGAACCCAGAATCTCCTAGAAAGTATGAGATACCCTTGCTTCAGCTTCCCCAATGCCTCTTATGTGTAAACCACCCTGTGTCTCAATTAGGGGCACAGGGTGAATGAAAACCCCACTATGATCGGTGATAGCCATATTCAATGCTGTATATACATATTCAATGTAGCGTAAAAAAAGCGGGGAACTTCCTTCACTGTGTAATTTAAATTTACATAGTGAAGGAAGTTCCCCGCTCAAGCCAATGACGTAGGCGGGTCCGACATACCGAGGGGGCGGACCTGATGGGGGACTGCTCTCACTTTGGTAATACATGTATAGACCCGCCCCTTCTCATGTTCCGCATTTCGTCCGCTGAGCGGACCTGATGGGGAACTTTAGAAGGGGCGGGTCTATACATTTAAAATACTGAGAGGGAGTTCCCCATCAGGTCCGCTCAGGCACAACCAATGAAGGACAGCGCTGGACATCGGGATCGCCGCGGGACACTGGATTTCACCGCTGGAATGTTTTTTATTTATTTTTTTTAAATAAAGGACTTTTTCAAGGTGTTTGTGTGTTTTTTTAAACATTTTTTTACGCTTTCTTCGTGAAATAGTAGGGGTACAATGTACCCCTTACCAATTCACATAGGGTGGGGGCCGGGATCTGGGGGTCCCCTTTGTTAAAGGGGTCTTTCAGATTCCGATAAGCCCCCCGCCCGCAGACCCCCACAACCACCGGGCAAGGGTTGTGGGGATGAGGCCCTTGTCCCCATCAACATGGGGACATCCTCCCCATGTTGAGGGCATGTGGCCTGGTACGGTTCAGGAGGGAGGGGGGGCCACTCTCTCGTCCCCCCCTTTTCCCCTGCGGCCGGCCAGGTTGCGTGCTCGGATAAGGGGTCTGGTATGGATTTTTAGGGGGACTCCACGCCATTTTTTTTTTAAATTTGGGGTGGAGTTCCCCTTAAAATCCATGCCAGATCTGAAGGGCCTGGAATGGATATTTGGGGGAACCCCACGTCAATTTTTTTTTTCATTTGCGGCGGGGTTCCCCTTAATATCCATTCCAGACCTGAAGGGCCTGGTAATTGAATTCTGGGGAACCCCCACGCTTTTTTTTTTTTTTTTTTTATCAATGACTTTTGTATGTATTGCCGGGAGCCGACAATTCATTAATAGCCGCGAGTCAGTTTTAAATGCATTTTTTTCTTTCAAAAATGACATTTTTTGCAGGGACAGTTCTAAGCACGGGAAACATGCGCCACTTTACATGCATATCATACACACCCCCTAGGTACGAAATTTAAAGGAATATTTCACTTTTATTTTTTCATTTTAAGCATTATTAAAATCACTGCTCCCGAAAAAACGGCAGTTTTTAAAACTTCTTTTTGCATTGATATATGTCCCCTGGGGCAGGACCCAGGTCCCCAAACACTTTTTAGGACAATAACTTGCATATTAGCCTTTATAATTAACACTTTAGATTTCGAACGTTCGAGTCCATTGTATTTAATAGGGTTCTAAAGTTTACACAAACATTTTGTCTGTTCGCAGGTTCTGGTGCGAACCGAACAGGGGGGTGTTCGGCTCATCCCTGCAATGCACGTTTTTTGGGGAGCTTTTGGGAGGTGTGGGAGTGGCATGTGAACAAAATACGCTATGAGGCAATTATGACTGCCATATTGTTATACCACAGTAATGTAGCTCACTTGCTGCTTACTGGCTGCTGATAGCACTTGGCGACAGCGGTGATAGGCTTACCTCGAGACTGGTTTACATCACATGAGGTTGGGTAGGGTGGTGTACTAGTGCTCTTAGCTCAGACAAGAATGAGGGCAAACAGGTCCATTGGGCAGGAAAAGAGACAGTTTGAAGTTTCTACTTTTGGATGAATCCACTTTCAGAGTAACCCTTAAGCCACTGTCTTTTACATTTATAAAAATAAAATTTGTTTGGGCACACCATAAAAAAAAAGCATTTGACATTTTCTACGGAGTACAAATCTATTTTGCAATGGGCTGAGTCTGATGCTACAACGAAGGAGGAGAAGGGACGCTGAGTGAAGGAAGTTCTACCCCTCATTTTTTTTTCTCTTTGCTAGAGCCTACCCTATTGGGTTGCTTTGCTGGCTTCCCACCCATATAGATATTTAGAAAAAGGCTTGCGGGATCTTACTCTGACTACACTATGCCACCCGTAGATCTTTACATTTTTACCTATTTGTGCAATTTTACCGCAATATACTTGAGCTGTGCTATGTATATTTCAATGACCGCTCCACAATGTTTATACATCTAGCAGTTGGTGTTTGCATGGTATGGACTGTACACCCCTTATTTCTAAATAAAGGGGGGATATATATATATATATATATATATATATATATATATATTGTGAGGGGGTTAGCTCGGCAGCGGGTGTGTGTGACCCCCGGGATGGGCTCCCCACACAAAACAGGCCCAGCAAACGGAGGTTGTGGTTTTCAAAATCAAAAAGGTGCGGTTTATTTTCTATTTACAGTGACAAAACACAGCAAAGCAAAAGAAACATAACCAAAATAAATCCTGGTCAAGTTGACCTCTGACTAAACATACAGGTTTCCTAACTAACGACTGGGATCAGCCTAGTGCTGTCCTAGTCCCTAAGTCCCTGGTTTTAAATGTCCAAGCAAATAGCCACACAGGCTTTGTCTCACCGCACAGGGGTTCACTCTCCCTAGACAGTCCACACAGGTCTGGTTCCAGGCATGAGCTAACATCTAATGAAGCTGGGAGTTCTTATAGAGGCCTAAATGAGCTGACAAGGTTCAGCTGGTCTCCTCATCTCTGTCTGCACGACGCCCCACACTCTCCCTAGAGGTATGAGTCATCCATGAGCCCACTAGCCTTATACAACTCTCCACCTAGTTGTATAAGTCGGCGTAAAGCCTGAATCTGGGCGAAATATATCTACCCCCCTGGATGCAACCAGGTGACTTTACCTTCCTGCTGTCACAATATATATATACACATACATACATATACACACACTATATTACCAAAATTATTGAGACGCCCGCCTTTACTCGCACATGAACTTTAATGACATCCCCGTCTTAGATCGGAGGGTTCAATACTGAGTTGGCCAACCCTTTGCAGCTATAACAGTTTCTACTCTTCTGGAAAGCCTGTCCACAAGGTTACAAGTGTGTCTATGGGAATGTTTGACCATTCTTCCAGAAGTGCATTTGTGTGGTCAGGCACTGATGTGGACGAGAAAGCCTGGCTCACAGTCTCCGCTCTAATTCATCCCACAGGTGTAAAATAAGTAAGTCAGGACTTTGTGCAAGCCAGTCAAGTTCCTCCATCCCAAACTCACTCATCCATGTCTTTATGGACCTTGCTTTGTGCACTGGTTCAAATCATTTGGTGGAGGGGGGGGGGATTATGGTGTGGGGTTGTTTTTAAGGGGTTGGGCTTGGCCCCTTAGTTCCAGTGAAGGGAACTCTTAAGCCATCAGCATACCAGGACATTTTGGACAATTTCATGCTCCCAACTTTGTGGGAACAGTTTGTGGATGGCACCTTTCCGTTCCAACAAGACTGTGCACTATTGCACAAACAAGGTCCATAAAGACATGAATGAGTGAGTTTGGGGTGGAGGAACTGGACTGGCCTGCACAGAGTCCTGACCTCAACCCAATAGAACACATTTAGGAGGAATTAAAGCCGAGACTGTGAGCCAGGCCTTCTCGTCCAACGTCAGTGCCTGACCTCACAAATGCACTTCTGGAAGAATGGTCAAACATTCCCATAGAAACACTCCTAAACCTTGTGGACAGCCTTCCCAGAACAGTTGAAGCTGGTATAGCTGCAAAGAGTGGGTCAACTCAATATTAAACCCTACGGACTAAGACTGGGATGCCAATAAAGTTCATGCGCATGTAAAGGCAGGCATCCCAATACTTTTGGTAATATAGTTTATTAATATTTAAAGAAGCATTTACTGTATGTGTGCGAGTTTTTGTGCTTTCCCATGTAGCACATTTTTGACAGTCCATTAACATCACACTTGCTAGATGAATGGGGTGCCATTAATCCTTGACAAGCGCTTCCTGCACCTCAAGTGCTGCGAACAAGCCCTTAATCAATATACCACTGAATATTCAGATTTCTCAGGTAAGGAACATGCAGAGACACACTGTAGGTCTTTAGCTGTCATTGTCCTAGTCTAGGCTTCTGGTGTGTCTCTACACCTTTAAGGAGGTATGGGTTACCTCCTGGTATACCTCGTTTTATTCAATGCTCCATATATTGCAATATGGGAACTCTGCTTTGGTGGCCATACACTCTTTCATAAATGATTGCTTTCTTTCCTGATCGATCTTCCCCAATAGGAACAGGTAATGTTGACAACCCAATCAATCAATATGCCACACCCAGGAAAGTGGATCGCGATCGATTGTTGGAAGATATGAACATAAATTGTCTATCGCATCTCTGTTTCCACTATGCAATTTCATAAGCTGATCTATCAAAATACAATTAGATTCATGACCAAAGCATCTGAATGCTGTTGATTGATGCAAAATGATTTATAGTTTTTAGCCCTTTATGTTCGTCTCAGTTTGAAGGAATCTGTTTTAAATCAAGTTTTATTCGATCATAAGGGAAGTTCTGGCTATTTTATTGTTTGCCAAATTGATCAATTTGATTGAACCACACATTGATCAAATAATAAAATTGAGACGTGAATGGCTATCATTGGACTAGAATTACAGACCATACTTCACAGAGGAGCCATTTGCAAGTGTATGCAAATAAAATCTCTGTTTAACTTAAATTGTTGAAACAGAGTCTTTATTTTGTTGCTTACTAGCTGCTAAGTATGCTAAATGTTTGTATTGTATTGTTCTATGACCATTTTTGAATGGTGTTTTTTTATACATTTAATTTTATGAAAGATGTTTTACAGTGAGGATTAGGACAGTAATAATATCCAAGAGGGCATAATACAAATGTAACCTGTACTGTAGCTGAAAACTGCTGCAAAACCTCTTCTGTTGTTGCTACTGTGTTTTCCTTCTGCAGTGCAGACAGGGTTAAACGGAATATTCTTTAATGCAGAAGTGCAGCAGTTTTCTTTAAGGAGACCACTTCACAATGATTGTCTATGGAGTGTCTCCAGTGCAGGGGGCAGCCATCTTGGCTGGGTCTGATTTGATCCTGGAGGTGATAGGCTGATGCAACAGAGCAAGGAGAGGTGGGTCTGGAAAGGAAAGGGGAGAAGACTGTCTTGAAGCAAGCAGGTATGTTTGGAAAAGACGGGGCTAGTGCTGCTGGCTGAACAGAACCCTGCCATAGCCAACCACAATCAGGGGAAGTAAAGAGGATACTAACCTTGCCTCATAATTGAGGAACTTCCAACCTGTGAGAGTGTAAGGTGTAATTTGGATGCCTGCATACTGGAGAGAAATCCTGCTACTTGTCAGGAAGCAAAAGAGGGACTGAAAGAGAGATATCACAGCAACATCTACCCCTGTCTGCCTTAAACTTGATGTTCATTGAATCACAGAACATATGAGGGCGCCCTAGGTTTGGTAAGATACTAATATTGGACAAATTAACCACTTGCCAACCAGCTGCCATTGTTATATGGCGGCAGGTTGGCTCTCCTGCGCAAATCGCCATAGCTGTATGGCGGCTCGTGCAGGCACGATAGCAGGTGGCGTGCACGCTCACTGCACGCTGCCGGAGCGGGCCCGCGGGTTGTGCACAGTCGATGTCTGCCGGTGGCCCGCAATCGCCTATTACAGAGGCACAACGGGAAACTCCCAGTTCTGACAGGTGACATGACAGGGATCTACTGTTCCCAGTGATCGAAACAGTGATCTCTGTCATGTTCCAGTAAGCCCATCCCCCCTACAGTTAGAAAACACCTAGGTAACACCTTTAACCACTTGATCGCTCCCTAGTGTTAACCCATTCCCTGCCAGTGACATTTACATATAGCACTGATCGCTGTATACATGTCAATGGTCCCAAAATAGTGTCAAAAGTGTCCGATCTGTCTGCCGCAATGTCACAGATCGCCGCCATTACTAGTAAAAAAAAAAAAAAATGCCATAAATGTATCCCCTTTTTTTGTAGATCCTATAACTTTTGCGCAAACCAATCATTATACGCAGCCTTTCTCAACCTTTTCAACACAGAGGAACCCTTGAAATAGTTCTCCGGGCTCGGGGAACCCCTGCTAAAATTGAGAAATCTACAACTCATGATACATTAGTGTGACAGTCAGTTGGAAGAATGGTCCTCACACTTGTGGTAATTGGGAAGAATTACCTCCTTACAGATAGCTAAAAAGATTAATGGGGTCAGTGTGAACTTATCTGAGAGGCAGAAATTGCCCAATGCTGAAGGAACCCCTAGCAACCTCTGGAGGAACCCTAGGGTTCCACGGAACCCTGGTTGAGAATCACTGATTATACGCCTATTGTGATTTTTTTTACCAAAAATATGTAGAAGAATACATATTGGCGTAAACTGTTGAATAATTTTTTATTTATAATTTTTTGGGATATATATATTATAGCAAAAAGTAAAAAATATATTTTTTTCAAAATTGTCGCTCTTTGTTTATAGCGCAAAAAGTAAAAACCACAGAGGTGATCAAATACCACCAAAAGAAAGCTCTGTTTGTGGGAAAAAAGGATGTCAATTTTGTTTGGGTACAACGCCGCACGACCGCGCAACTGTCAGTTAAAGCGACGCTGTACCGTATTGCAAAAAATGGTTTGGTCGTTAAGGGGGCAAATCCTTCTGGGGCTGAGGTGGTTAATCTGTTGTCTGCTGGGAACTGTTGTGCTTTCTTCAAGAGCCCCAACTTTGGCAGCCATATTGGACACAGATTGCAAAAAAGAAACAAGCCGGGGTATAACACTTTCTTACTCTATCCAAAATGAAAAAAAAAACTTTGCCTATAGTTCTACTTTAAAGCGGTGGTCCGGTCCAAATTTTTTTTTTTTTTTTTCACTGTTTAAAATTGCTACCTAACATATTCCCCCTACAATCGTAATCGCTCCCCAGCCGTTTAGTTAACATTCTTTTTCACTAACCTCGTTTGTTACATCTCTTCATCTGGCCGTATCCATGCTAAGTGTGGACATTGTGAAGCCCAGTTCCTTATCCTTCCTGGAATTCATCCAGCGGTGCATGCTGGGTAACCAGCATTTGAACGGAGCTCGTAGCGCTGATTGTTTATTTCCGTAGCCATGACAACGGGCGGCGACGGAGGAACGTCCCGCTCCGTTGTAACAAAACCTTGTGTAACAAAACACAAAAACTCGTGTTATGCCATCACAAAGGGCATTCATCCCTTTACAAAGATGGCACGGAGATACAACCTTAAATCGCGTCATTTCCTGTAAGGCCTAGATATTCCTGAGGAAATTAGTGTAATCATTTCCCAGGAGGCAATGGGTGTTAGGACAGGAAGTTCTCTCACCGCGGACTAGGAACTAGGCAGAAAACATATTCTGCCTAGCAACAGTGAGATAGAATTGTCAAAAAAATATTTTTTATTTTTTTTTAATTAAAAGACAGCTTTTCATGTAAAGTTAATTTTAGGGTGGACCTCCACTTTAAGTTAAGAAAAGGTAAAAATAGTTAAAATAATAAAGTTTATTTTAAAGCCAGCCCCCCTCCCAAATACAGACATGTTTGAATGCAAAAGCGCACGTTGGGTGATAATATATCATCTGACATTAAATAAATTGCAAATCCTGCCAATTGTGTTCCCTAGTGTCTCTGCTTTCAGAAAATACATAATGTGCTTTTGGATTTAAGTAATCTTCATTTCTAAAACGTGTATCTTATTTTAACATATCTGTAATAAATAAAAAAGTCGCTTATGCCGCGTACACACGATCGATTTTCTTATCATTTTTTTTCTTGCCGTTTTTCACGTCGTTTTTTTTCATGTTTCCTCTCAAGCCTGTCTTGCGTACACACGATGATTGTTAAAAAACGATGAAGCAAAGCGCAGTGACGTACAACACGTACGACACGTACGACGGCACTATAAAGGGGAAGTTCCGTTCTAATGACGCCACCCTTTGGGACGCTTTTGCTAATTCCGTGTTACCGCGTGTTAGTAAAAGTTTGGTGAGAGACGATTTGCGCTTTTCAGTCTTCGTGCTTTGAAGATCGTTTTGTGGAGTTCAGTTTGTGCCTGTGGGTTCGTATCTGTTTGGCAGTGCGTGTAGTCAGTTCGTATCTGTTTATTCAGTGCGGTCTGCTCTGCTCGTTCCTGTTTTTCAGCTTGTTCTTCATTGGCCTTGCTGTTCTTCCGTGCGTTCTTCTAGTTCGTTCTGTTCAGCCGACCGTTATCTAGCCATGTTGCGGCTACGTACTCGTTGTAGAGTTCGTGCTGTAGTTGGTGCAGGGGTTCATGCTGTATCCCGACTCCATGCCATGAGCAGGGTCAGGAGGAGTTCATGGACCAAGAATTGGTTGCTCCAGCGGCACCAATTCTGTCACATGCCTTTGTTGCGGGAGATCAGGGAGAATAATCCTGATGATTTCAGGAATTTTCTCAGGATGTCTGACCCCGTATTTCAGCATCTGTTGGCTTTGGTGTCCCCCTACATTACCAGGCAGGACACCGTTATGCGTGAAGCCATCAGTGCTGAGCAGAGGCTCATTGCCACGTTGCGATACCTGGCAACTGGGAGAAGCCTGCAGGACCTTAAGTTCTCCACAGGCATATCCCCCCAGGCTCTGGGTATCATTATACCAGAGACTTGTTCTGCCATCCTTCAAGTTTTGCAGGAGGACTATATTAAGGTAAGTGTTCTTCCTAAAAAATTCACATTGTATGTATTTTTGTTTTGGATACTTTTTATTTTGCTTTATTAGCAGTCCCTAATTCACCTGATTCTTAGCTGCAGGGAATGTCCCCTTTCTCCCCATGTTTTAATAGTAAAAGTTTTGGCTTTGAGGCCTACCTGTAAATTTGGCTTACCTAACCTCTCCAGCATGCTATCCTGGGGCCATACCTACCTTGCCTAGTCATTTCCATGTATTTTATTCTATGTTCCATCGTAGTGCTTTACCCAAAACGCAACCTAAAGATTGCCTAGGAATGTTCCTTTTTTTTTTAACTTCATACAGAGTGCTACAGCCTTCATTTGTGATATTCCCAACTCATCTTCAACCCCCCCCCCCAATTTTTATTTATTGTTTTTTTTAGGTTTGTTGTTGCTTACTAATCTTTTTTTTTTTACAGTTTCTACCAATGTTGGACATGAATGTTTTTATGAAATCAGCTTTCAATGTTTCTGGCTCAAAGTATTAATTTATTCTTTCTTTAATTCCACAGTTCCCTTCTTCGCCCAGCGATGGAACTTTCCGAACTGTGGAGGAGCCATCGACGGCAAACATGTTCGGGTCGTCCCACCACCCCATTCGGGATCCTTTTATTATAACTATAAGGGGTTCCACAGCATCGTGATGATGGCAGTGGTGTCGGCCACCTACGAGTTCCTCTATGTGGACGTTGGCAAGAATGGCAGGATGTCTGATGGAGGAGTATTTGCCCAGACGGAGTTTGGGGAACGGCTCCTTTTGGATCTGCTGGCCTTGTGGAGGGACTACCTTTTGTGTTTGTTGCGGATGAGGCGTTTGGCCTGGGACCCCATTTGATGAGGCCATTCCCGCAACGCACCCTCACCCCTGAGAGGAGGGTGTTCAATTATCGGCTGGCCAGAGCCAGAAGGGTGGTGGAAAATGCCTTTGGCATCATGGCCAGCCGATTTCACCTCTTCCTGACTTCCATCCACCTTGCCCCATACAAATGGAACCATGTGGTAATGACTTGCTGTGTGCTTCATAATTTCCTACGGGTGCATTCCACCAGTTATATAGCTTTGAGTGGGCCTGAGGCCTCTTTACTCAATCAAGAAACTTTAGTGGCCCTGGAACCTGGCCGTCCTGGCTTGGCCCCCCCAACCGGACGTGAGGTCCGTAACCAATATGTGGAATATTTTATGGGTAGGGGGGCCATTGAAATGCCAGAAAATGTTTACATTTTTTTTTCAAATAAATGTATTATTTTATGGAGTAAAGTTTGGTTTGGTGTTTTCATTTTATAATGTTTTATGTTTCATGTAGGTTTACCTAGTGCACTTGTATTGCCATGTGTATTTATCATTCTTAATTAGCCTTCATTGTCAGTGTAAACACAAAACATTGATTAGTTCACTCAGCACCACATTTACATAATGAAGCCACAATTATTTGGAATGTAAAAATACCTTTATTTCTTTTTTTGGTGGTAAACTTCCTTTGAAATGTGGATGTTCCCTTAATTTTTGGGGTATTAAAACGCATGACCAGCCATGCATAAACAAACTATATTCTAAAAAACTGTGAAAAAGCTAAACATGTGCTAGTCATTAAAGGGTAAAACAACAAAAAACCTTCCAAAACTCAGCTATTTAAACGTTCTTTGGTGTAAAAACATTAGACACGCCCAAGCACAGCCATGATATTTTGGAGCCTTTCCTCCACCCGCTTGGTATTTGCCCTGATCTCTATCAAGTCTCCCTTAATTTTTTCGAGGTCACGACAGCAGACCATGAGGTATTGGATCAGGATCTGGGCACTGTGATGTGTCAACTTTTTGGGGTCTTCGGCCAGAACTGCACCTAAATGTAAAAAGAAAAATGTAGGATAGAATATGTAGGCCTACATCTATTTAACATGCATGTGTCTGGTTTCTCTCTGACCTGTTGTGGTGCCACTTTCCACTTCCACAACATCACGTTCCTCTCCATCCTGGGGTTCTGGGGGTATTGTTGTAGGTGTTGCAATTATCGGCTCATCTGAGGTAGCTATTGGAATCCCTAGGGAGATTGAAATAAAAGGTATAGTTTCATTAGAAGCGACTCAATTTTTCAAAAAAAATAAACATGATAAAATACTTTGTAAACATTCTTTTGAAGCCTGCTCCATTTTAAAATGGACCCCCAGTGCCAACCAGGACACATGATTGGATACATAGCCAAAACCATAGCATATACTTTTTAAACACAAATTTTACACATTGTAACACCCCAAAGTATCTACACAGGATCACCTGTGTGTGACACCCTCAAGCTTTTTGGCTTTAGGCCCACACTTGTACTACTGCGTTCAGATGTTTCATCAGCTGCTGAGCATTCACTCCCTTAACATTACCATGCATATCCTTTTTTCAAACAAACAAATATCCTTTGGATTAGCACCGAAAAAATAAGTGATTACAAAATTTGCTCCCCCAAATAAAATAAAATACATGGGTGTTCACACTGGATGATCCTAAAACATAGTTTGAGGAACTGTACGGAGAAAGAGGTTTAATACGTCCGTTTACTGTGCGGACGAACCTGAAAGATGGTATCTTTCACTGTACTATATCAAAGTCAAAAATACACGACAGAATACAAGTAAATAATATGTACCATGGAAAATATTAAAAAATAACTTACTTTTTCCTAAAACTTTCTTTATTCTTTTGTATTGGTCAGACTCCCGCAACTTCAGATCAGACCAATGTTTTCGGAGCTGTTCCTTCGTTCTGCACACCCCGAATTTTTTGCGAAGACTTTTGACCACTTTGCCCATAATTTTTGCCTTGACCAGATTAGGCCTTTTATACGGCCCATGCTTGGCATCATAATCCTCCCTCTTCAAAATGGCGACCATCTCCACCATTTCCTCGAATGACATGTTGGATGCCTTATATCTCCTGGATCTGGATTTGGGCTCCTCTGGAATTTCCTCCTCTGTAGAGGTAATCTCAGCCACCTGTGTCTCCGCCATGTTTTGTTAAGCACTACGACGAGCGAGAAGGGGCGGGGAAAGTGCAATATCGAACGTCAGGGGCAGGGAAAGCGTGCGGAGTTTCACGCATGCACAGTGTATATCAAGTGAAGATCCATGTCTCGAAAATACGTTCATTTGGCGGGAGAGGGAGTTAGCAACGAACGTCTTGACGAAGGTACCTAACAATTTAAGCCTTTCAGGTTCATCAGACGAGGAGATTTGTGCGTAAAAAATATGTAGAAAATGCACATTTGAGGAATGTTGCCTGAAAAATATATATTTTGTTGTTTCTCGCTTTTACAGATATCATGAATACTTTCAAAAACCCGGAATTCATGGGGGAGTTCATAGACAAATGGCAAGAGCTACCTATACTATGGCAAACCAAAAGTGGCGCGAATAAAAATAAAGATGCCAGGAAAGCAGCACTGGAGAGCCTGCTTGCATTTGTGCAAACCAAGATACCCACAACAACTCTCCAAGATGTGAAAACCAAAATAGCGACCATTGGAGGGACATACAGGACCCAGAGGACTATGGTCCTGAGGTCCCAGAGGTCAGGTGCTCCAGCAGATAAGGTTTATAAACCCAGTCTGTGGTACTACAGCAAGTTATCTTTCCTGGATGACCAGCTGGAAGTGAGGGAATCTCTGTCCACCCTTCCCCCCAGAGGTCAATCCAGCCTTCCTTGTAGCCAACCCTCCAGCCTTCCCTGCAGCCAGTCCTCCAGCCTTCCTGGCAACCCTGCTCTGGCTTCCTCTGAGGTTCAAGATGAGGTCCCTGAGGAGGCAGATTTGGATATATGGAGCCAGGTAAAGTATTGATATCTATATTTATATCTTACAAAATTGTAGAATTTAAATAGATGTTAGTATTGTTAGGTATGTAAACTTCTACCAATAAAGTTTTTTAAGAGCAAGATACAGTAGTGGCCTAATTTTATGTGGACAAGGCAACAAAACCAGGATGTGGAATCAATGAAAATGACATAACTTTTGACATTGATTTCAAGAATGTCTAGAGGTGAACAATGTCTGCGAATGATGGTGGGCCAAAATAAATAATGTCCCTTTCTTTTTTTACAGCCAGAGCAGAGCCAGGAAGAGGGTGATGTTGGGGATCAGGAGGAGGCAGGGCCCAGTGGCACCCAGGAGGAGTCTGGGCCCAGCACAAGAGCCCAGATGCCTCCCCTGGTAGTTAAACCACGAGGGCCAAGGAGAGGTAGGCAGGTGGAGGAGGAAACCAGGGCCTTTATCAGAGAGGCAACAGCGACCCTCAGAGAGGCACCCTCTGTTGATGAGGGATTTGCCGCAGTCCTCGCCCACAAACTAGGGCAAATGGACTTACGGCAAAAGATATATAGTGAGACCCTGCTTTTAAAAGTGATCAATAAGGGCTTGCTGGGTGAACTCACCATGTACAGCGATATAACGGAGGTTGTTCCTACTCCTCCACCTCCTCCTCCTCCTCCTACTACTCCTCCTGCCACAACCTCTCCTCCTGATCCCCAGCCTCCAAGGAAGAAACCAACCAAGGCTGCAGAGAAGGCTGGAGAGAAGGCTACAAGGAAGAGGAGAAAATAATGCCTGCTGTAGTACCACAGACTGGGGACATATAGGACTTATCTGCTGTGGCTCCTGACCTCTGGGAGCTCAAGACAAGATTGGGCTCCTTTTTTTGGGGGATCTAATCTCTATTTTGGTTTTCACATCTTGGATGGTTGTTGTGGGGTCAAAGGGATGCACAAATGCAAGCAGGCTCTCCAGTGCTGCCTTCCCCTTTAATTTGTTAATGTTCCGAAATAAAGTTTTTTTTTGGCCTTAAAAAACTTGACTACGTGATTTGTATTTCAAAAGAGAGCTTGCTAGGGAGCAGGCAGGGACATCTCAAATAATATTATTGTTATTATCAAGGGACACAAACCTCCCTGAGGCCAAATGAGACACATTTTGAAGGTTGGTGTGGTAACTTTACACAAGAATAATTTAAGCCTAAAAATAAAAAACATGGCCCCAAAAATTTAAAATACAATAGTAAAATATAATTTCCAAAAAGAAGGATATTTAATTTTTTTTAGTATTATTAGTATTATTTAGGAGGGAGGTGCGGCTTAGAAATAATATTTTACAATCATTAGAGCAATTTGGAATTACTTTAGAAACAAGTTTGGCATAACTCTCAATGTCATTAGCAAAAGAAGGTAATTTTTAAGCATTATCAAAAGAAGAACGGAATGCGCAGCATTAAAACGATGCTATTAATTCCACCGTGACGAATGTGCCATCTCCATTTCCAACATTAGCTTTACCAAAACGAGCGCTCCCGTCTCATAGTTGCTTCTGAGCATGCGCGTTTTTTTTCACCTCGTGAAAGCATACACACTATCGTTTTTCACGTCGTTAAAAAAACCGACATGAAAAACGACGTGAAAAAAGAGAGCATGTCCGAAATTTTTAATGGCCGTTTTTCACGTCCTTAAAAATGCTCTGGAGCTTACACATGATCATTTTTCAGGGCCATTTTTAAAAATGGCAGTTTTAACGGCATGAAAAACGATCGTGTGTATGGGGCATTAGGGAACAAAAAAGTTTTTAAAAAGCTGAAGATTGCTGCTTATAGCATATTTACTGGTATATTTTTTTCTTATTTAATGTAATGTTAGAATTTAATGGTCTTAATATAAATTCTATAAATATTTAATAAAAGCTTAACGTATTTATAAAAAGGTGTAACTTGACAAAATAGTAAAATTTTTCCTTTGAAGCATAAACCTGTATTGAGTTTCTAGATAAGGCTTTGTGGAATAGTTTACCCTTCTGCCTATTAACAGGAGAGCGTCCCAACACTGTAGAAAAGTGGAAATAGTCAAATTGTTCTAATATTAGTGTTTGACTATATTGCACAAACAGTGTATAACAATCAAAACAATAAATATATTAAAACACATAAATAGTACTGTATGTGATACAGTGAATCGAACTTCAGTGAACAAAAGTCCAAACAATAATGTCCAAATCACAATGCCAGTGGTAACCTCAATCCCAACGCAAAAGGAGTGTGTGTGAACCACCACCAGGGACCCAATGGGGCACTTACATAAAAAAAAAATTTATAATGAGGGCTTATGAACCTCTATATATACACACATGGATCTGTGACTCCAGCTGCAGGTGGAAATTCCATAGATACACTTCCCAAAATAAACAATCAATGTGCAGAACCCAATTACCTATCAACAGGAGAGCTCAATGAGACAGTAAAATCATCTCACATAGTCTTCTAATATAAGTGTTTTCTTCAGGACGCATTAGGATGATATTGTACTGCTTTCCAAGTAAAAATAACATAAAACATTTTTTTTTTCAGTGCAACACACCTGCAATTTAAATTTTTGGCACTAGAGGTCACTTTAACCATGTATTGTATACTGTCTTGAAGTCAGTGTTTCAGATTTTAATATACCGTAAGTATTACAAGGTTTCCACTATTCAGCACACAAGAGGAACCATACAGTGCATCCAGAAAGTATTCACAGCACTTCACGTTCTCCACATTTTGTTATGTTACAGACTTATTCCAGCCTTATGGATTAAATTAATTATTTTCCTGAAAATTCTACAAACAATATCTCATAATGACAAGGTGAAAGAAGTTGGTTTGAAATCTTTGCAAATTTATTAAAAATTTAAAATTTAAAAAATCCCATGTACTCACAGTATTCACAGGCTTTGCCATGTCACTCAAAATTGAGCTCGGGTGCATCCTGTTTCCACTGATCATCCTTGAGATGTTTCTACAACTTGATTGGAGTCCTCCTGTGGCAAATTCAGTTGATTGGACATAATTTAGGCTGGGTTCCCACTGATACAACACGACAGTCATACTTTCATCCTACTTTGCTCTGCGACATCAGTCCGACATCAGTCCTACATCGGTCCTACATTGGTCCTACATCCATCCAACTTGAATGAACAGGATACTACTTTGATCCAACTTTGTGATAGTCTGACTTTGACTAATCAAAACAATCCCAGTGTGAGATAAATTCCTTTTACTGCTGCTGTAATCACCATGTCGGATGTCAAAAGTCAGATGGTTAGGACAAGGATCCGACTTTGAGCCTACTTCAATGATATTCAATGGGCTGATGTAGGATCAAAGTCGGACCAAAGTAGTACAGGGAGCATTTTCAAAGTCGGACCGACTTGTGTCGGACCAGTTAAGATGGCTCTCATAGGATAAAAATTATTTTCCCATGTCATGCGACATGAGCTGCCAATGTTGGAGCGTTTGTCAGACAAGTGTGAGGCCGGGTTCACACTGATGCGACAAACGCTCTGACATTGGGAGCTCATGTCGCATGACGTGTGAAAATCAATGTTTCCCTATGGGAGCCGTCTTAACTGGTCCGACACATGTCGGTCCGACTTTGAAAATGCTCCCTGTACTATTTTGGTCCGACTTTGATCCTACTTCAGCCCATTGACTATCATGAAAGTCGGAATGCCGTCTTGCATGATGCGACTTTGGCATGCGACTTGTGCTCTGATTATCTTGAGGGGGAACTCCACGCCAAATTTTAAATAAAAAAACGGCATGGGTTCCCCCTCCAAGAGCATACCAGGCCCTTGGGTCTGGTATGGATTTTAAGGGGAACCCTCTATGCCGAAAAAACGTCATGGGGGTTCCCCCAAAATCCATACCAGACCCTTATCCGAGCACGCAGCCCGGCCGGTCAGGAAAGGGGGTGGGGACGAGCGAGCACCTGGGGGGGTGGGTGCTTTGGGGCAGGGGGGCGCACTGCGGCCCCCCACCTCAAAGCACCCTGTCCCCATGTTGATGAGGACAAGGGCCTCTTCCAGACAACCCTGGCCGTTGGTTGTCGGGGTCTGCGGGCGGGGGGCTTATCGGAATGTGGGAGCCCCCTTTAATAAGGGGGCCCCCAGATCCTGGACCCCCACGATATGTGAATGAGTATGGGGTACATTGTACCCCTACCCATTCACCTGGAAGAAAAAAATGTCAAGAAAAAAAACACACTAGACAGGTTTTAATATTTTATAATTATTTATTAGGCAGCTCCGGGGGTCTTATTCCGACTTCGGGGGTCTTCTTCCGACTTTGGGGGTCTCTTACAGCGGGAGACCGGAGACCTCGTTGTGTCAACATCTCGAGAAGAGGGAAGAAGACGTCAAAGAAGACAGGGCCATCGCTAGCAAAAGAGCTGGCAGAAGATAGTGGAGGAGCCCGGCAGAAGGCAGAAAACACCAGAGATAGGAGAAGGCACCGGAGAGCGGGAGAAGAGGCCGGAGAGTCGGAAGAGACCCCCGAAGTCGGAAGAAGACCTCCGGAGCTGCCTAATAAATTACTTAAAAAATCTGTCTAGTGTGTTTTTTTATTGACAACTTTTTTTCCCCCATACTCATTTATAGGGTGGGGGGCCGGGATCTGGGGACAGGGTGCTTTGGGGTGGGGGGGCCGCAGGGCGCTCCCCTGCCCCAAAGCACCCACCCCCCCATGTTGAGGGCATGCGGTCTGGTACGGTTCAGGAGGGGGGCGCTCGCTCGTCCCCACCCCCCTTCCTGACCAGCCAGACTGCGTGCTCTGATAAGGGTCTGGTATGGATTTTGGGGGGACCTCCACGCAGTTTTTTCGGTGTAGGGGACCCCTTAAAATCCATACCAGACTGAAGGGCCTAGTATGCTCTTGGAGGTGGAACCCATGCCAGTTTTTTATTTAAAATTTGGCGTGGAGTTCCCCCTCAAGATTCATACCAAACACAGTGCCTGGTATTGGCGGGGATCCAAGTCGGATCCCCGTTCATTGAAAGTCGGATGTATGTCGGCTTTAAGTCGCAGGGCAAAGTCGGATCCAAAGTAGGATGGCTGTCGTGTCGCACCAGTGTGAACCCGGGCTGAACCCAGCCTTAGAAAGGCACACACCTGTCCCATAGCTAACAGTGCATGTCAGAGCAAAGGCCAAGCCATGAAGTCCAAGGAATTGTCTGTAGATCTCCGAGACAGGATTGTATTGAGGCACAGATCTGGGGAAGGGTACAGAAAATATTCTGCAGCATTAAAGGTCCCAATGAGCACAGTGGCCTCCGTCATCTTTAACCACTTGTCCACCGCCCACTGTCAAATGACAGCGGGCGGAAGACTCTCTTGTTCTGACCGGACGTCATATGACGTCGGTCCATTTAAACAGGGAATGCGCCCAATCGTGTGCGTGCATCCCTGTACTGTCGGTGGCGGCGTGTCACAGAGACACCGCTCGTCACCGACAGGGATGAACAGCCACTGGGAAGTGCTGTTTACCACATGATCGGCCGCGATGAAGTCATGGCTGATCAAGGATGGTAATGACCCACTTGACACGGCGCATGCGCGATTGTGAGCGCGCTGCGCGTGTCCGTCGGTGGCAGTGTGTTCCCGGGAACACTGCTCGTCACCGACAATAGTACACAGCCATTGGTCAGGGCTGTGTACCACGTGATCCATTCACAGCCTGATCACTAAGTGTAAACAAAGAGCTGTAACTAACTTTTACCAGCTCTTCTCTCCCCACACACCATTTCCAGTGTGAGGGGAGAAGAGCCAGGAGCAGTGAGTTACAGATCTATGTTCAGTAGTGTCTGCACCAACACCACACCTGTCCCATCGCCCCCCCAATTGTCATCTGTCACCCAACAGTCACCCCATAAAAGTGCACCTGTCACATAAGAGACTGCCATCAGTGACCATCAGCGGTGCAACCGTCACTCATTGACCGTGCCCTGTCACCCGTCACCCATCAGTGATCGTGCCCTGTCACCCATCAGTGATCATCAGCGGTGCACCCGTCACCCATCAGTGACCGTGCCCTTTCACCCATCACCCGTCACCCACCAGTGACCCCCCACAATTATGCAAGGGATAAACTATATGAAATGCCGACTAGTGGGCTAACAGATAACGCATTCGGCAGGACCGAATCCTGCACCAAATGTGAATTGCGTGATTTCACCCCAATCTGATGTATGCGATCAGTATGACACGCATACATCAGATTGTGGGGGTTTAAATATCGGGATGTAGACATGCCGTGGGCATTAATTCCTTTTCCAAAATGGCCTTTCTAACATTCACTTTTGTACAATAAGGTAATTTCCATTTAAATTTTAATTTAAATTTTTACTGACACCTTTTTTACTCTCTCCACATTTTGCATTTTTCCTTTGTGCAATAGTGGTTTAATAGTTTTTTTTTACACTTTTAAAGATTCCATTGCCAACTATAGTGTTAGGCTGCTCTTGCTCATTATAGGGCATTAGTGATCATTGCTAGGTATGGGCAAGAATTCCCCCATCAAAGATGACGGATTGATGCAGGAGCCTCTCGGAGGTCAGAGCCGGGCGTGTCTAGTGCATCATGTATGATAAAAAGCGGTGAGTCAGCACGCCGCTCGTGCCCCTGGAAGACGTCATCTCTGACGAAACGGTGTAGGGAGTAGCGGCATGCTGACATCACCAACAAACAAACAACGCTATCCCGGAAGGACGGGCGGATAGTTTAAGCCGGCCGGCTTATGAACGATTTTACATATGCTTTTACATCACTACTTTCTTGTAAGTGTATTTTCATCTTTTTGATTAAATTGTTATGAAGTACTTCACCATGGTGGCCTTTATATCTTTCTTGGAATCATATATCCGGGGATTATACTGAGGAGCCCTTAGTGTGGAGGAAGATAATTTTTTGCTGATATACTGCAGAAAGACCCTTGGCGGGGGAAACAGCCACAGGCGTTTACAATCTCTTTTACCAGGGATCCATATGAGCTGGTAAGGAGATTTGATATTGGAGGTAGAGGACCTTTGTCTTTATCAATACTTCACTTTTTCTTGGGTGTTTAAGTGTGAAGTCACCAAATTTTCACTTGCCTAACAGAACTTATTTGAACCAACGTTATCTTGGAACTTTCTATAACATGAGATATGTCATTTCTCAGCTCTTTCTTGGACATTCCTAAGAGGAACTGCTTGTCAATTGAGTCCTTTTAATTTGATTATTGAAATGATTAATCGATATGGTCAGAAGTCACATGGTCCTCTTGGTTCATTTTGGTGTACATTTATTTCTATATATTATTTATTTTATTTTACACTGTATTTGTACTTTTGCCCATGTCACAGTCAGGGCCGGACTGGCCTACTGGGATACCGGGACATTTCCTGGTAGGCCGCTTGCCCTGGGGCCGATTTGAGCCGTGGCTGCGTCGCTCCCCCTCTCTCCCTCCCTTACACAGCGGGAGACTGCTGTGTCTCAGAGCTGACTCTGATGTTCGGCCACGCTATGACAAAAGTCCCGCCCTCCTCCTAGACCAGCTTGTGTGATAGATGCGTGTTCTGTCTATCACACAAGCTGGTCTAGGAGGAGGGTGGGACTTTTGTCATAGTGTGGCCGAACATCAGAGTCAGCTCCGAGACACAGCTGGAGATAAACAATGAGGCTGCACTGATGGCGCTGTGACAGGCACATTGAGGCAGTACATTGTATACTTCAGGCTACTCCACTCTGCAATATGTGCTGCACACTGTATGGTATCCTGGAGGTTTTGTTCCCCAGACTGCTCCATTTTGTACACTGTGCTGGGTGTTGCATTTGCCAGACTGCTCTACTCTGTATACTGTGCTCGCCATTGTATTCTTTATACTTCTACCTTCTGTTAGCTGTGCTGGATATTGCATTCTTCAGACTGCTCTACTCTGTACACTGTGCTCTCCATTGCGTTCTTTATATTGTTAATTTTACTGGATCTTGCATACTTCAGGCTACTCCACTCTGTATTATGGGCTTGGTATGCTGTGATCTCCAGGCTGCTCCAGTATGTACACTGTGCTGGACATGGCATTCTCCATACTGCTACACTCTGTATGCTGTGCTCTCCATTGCATTTTTTATACTTCTACCTTCTATTAGCTGTGCTGGATCTTGCATACTTTAGGCTAATCCACTCTGCATGATGTGCTGCACACTGTATGGTATTATGGATGTTGTTTCCCCAGACTGCTACATTCTGTACACTGTGCTGGATCTTGCATTCTTCAGACTGCTCCACTATGCTGTGCTCTCCATCGCATTCTTTATATTTTTACCTTCTGTTAGCTGTGCTGGATGACGGGCACATTGAGGCTGCAATGATGGGCACATTGAGGCTGTGACGGGCACATTGAGGCTATGATGGGCACAGTGAGGCTGCATTGATTGGTATAGTGAGGATGCATGGATGGCCACAATGGGACTGCATGGGCAGGAACAGAGGCTGCAATGATGGGCACAGTGAGGCTGCATTAATGGGCACAGTGAAGCTGCATTAATGGGCACAGTGAGGCTGCATTAATGGGCACAGTGAAGCTGCATTAATGGACACAGTGAGGCTGTATTGATGGGCACAGTGAGGCTGCATTGATGGGCACAGTGAGGCTGCATTTGATTGACATTGGTGAGGCTGCATTTATCTCTTGTATCATGTCTACATTCTCTTACCATCTTTAGTATCATGTTCTCAATCTCTAACCATCTCCTGTACCATGCCTGCAAACCTCTGACATCTTGACATCTCCTGTACAATGCCCACAACCTCTGACATCTCCTGTACAATGCCCACATTCTCTGACTATCTCCGGTACTATGCCTGCAGTCTCTAACCATCTCTTGCATCATGTCCGCAACCTCGGACCATCTCTTGTCTTATATCATGTCTGCAGTCTCTGAGGGGGAGTCTGGAGAGGAGTCAAGAGTGAGAGCGCCGCCGGGATGGGGGTCATGGGAGAAGTCATATTTGTGTGGACTGTGGAGAGGAGACTATAGAATAAAACCAGAGCCACAAAGCTGGAGCCGACTGACTGATCTCTGCACGGTGCACCTGAGAGGAGGTCAGTGACAGCACTGCCAGGCCAGTCTGAGGGGGGAGTGGATTACTGATGTAAGTGGGGAGTGAATACAATAATGTAAGGGGGCACTGATATTCCCCCTTATATCAGTAACCCCCCCTTACCTTAGTGTATTCTTTCTACGGAAGGTGGTCTCTGGTCACCCCTACATTCCCAGAGTCCCAGGTGCCCCCCTTGATGATTGTTCCACTTTTAACTGGAATTTGCTGTTATATATATATATATATATATATATATATATATATATATATATATATATATATATATCCCTATGTGCTTTAATATCTGTCTATCTATAAATAATAATAATAATAATAATAATCTTCAAATGTCCTCTGAAGACGTGCAGCCAATCACGAAACGCGTCAGAGCATGACCACGCGACCAATCACAGGACGGCTACGTTCGTCTACCCGGGATTCACGACTGTTTTGAATGTACAGCACTTCATGACCAGAGTGAATAGACGGACTGACCGCGGTGATATACTTTGATTTATATTTTATTCTTGTAAGCAGACTTGTATATGTGGGGTCTTTTATATTTAATAAAAGGGTTTTACACTATCAAGCTTCTTTTACCTTTCATGCCCGCACTGCTACATGCACATACATGCTACCTGGGACCATAGGATCTCATGAGGTGAGCTGACAGTGTCCCTGGAGAGGAGCTGATGAGTACAACACCATTCGCTGGCTGAACTACATGAAGTGAAGCAGAAATAACTTCTGAGGAGTAGCTGACAGGCACAATACCATCCGCTGTCTGGTGAGTACAATACCTAGGGGGAACGTATTTCACCATGACAGGGATGAAGGTATGATTTATTATTACAGCTGTCTAGTGTGAAGTGGGCTATTTTGATGCATCACCAATCATTGGATATTGAATCATTGGATATCGAATCAGTAGTATTGAGCCAAGGAAGTGTCAACTATATTATTTCACCCCTGTCTTTTCCTTTTGGAAAGAATCTAACCACACCACTGTGGCAGTGAAAGTTTGGACTCAGATTGTTTGACTTTTTAAAAGACTCTTGGATTCTGAGTGCAGGTCACTCTCTTTCACCCTTTAAGTAATTTTTTTGGGTTGCTTTACTACATGCATTCATTTTCTGTCAGATAATTAATTTTATCAGGAGAAGCAAATGTGTTGTTTCTATACAAGCGCTGTTAATGTTTAAATGTCTTAATTTTTAATTCATTGGAACATATTTTTTTATATTTGTCTATTATTTTATAACAGCAGCTAAGAGACAGGTTACACGTTCATATAGGTCTGTTTGAGCGCTTGGATCAGATACACTTAGGTGGTTCATCTGATATTTTACATACTAATCTTCAAATGTGCTTAAAATGTATGGTTTTCCCTTTTATGAACAAAAAAATAATGACGTTATGATGTTGGGCTAGTATAATAATGCTATGGGGCTGGTATGAAATTATTTTCAGGGCTGGTTTTTATTCCCAGTCCGGCCCTGGTCACAGTTGTATGAATTCTCAATACCAACATGTATCTTTGTCTTCAGTTATCCTCTGTATCCGTAGAAAGGTATGTAGTCATGGGTAAATCTGCCTTAGTCCAAATTGCAGAAAACTAGTATAATCCTGTTTGAAATTTTGTAATTTATCAGCAAATCTCATTATAGTCTATGAGGGTGAAATTTGGTACTACAGTATGGCCATTTTCAAGATGAATAGGCAAGCTATTGCCAAAAAAAGGTG
This sequence comes from Rana muscosa, assembly GCA_029206835.1. NCBI lineage: Eukaryota > Metazoa > Chordata > Amphibia > Anura > Ranidae > Rana > Rana muscosa. Next base: position 56,735,530 of record CM055122.1, read on the forward strand.
CATGGAATGCTGGGCATTGCCATAGGGGACATTTAGCAAAAAATATATATTTTTTTTAACAATACTGTACAGTGGTAAGAAGGTCCTTTAATTGTGAGATCAAGGGTGATATGGAAAAAACGCCAATCCTTTCAATTACATGCTTGGAAGTAGTGTTGCTGTTTATGTTCAGGTAAAAGTGAAAATCTCCCCAAATATTGCAAGTTTGATTTGGGAATGCTTGAACCGTACAAGTGTGATGATCGTGGACACATTTGGCATATTGCCCTGGGTGTGTGCCGCATCAAGTCAGTGGCTGAGGATGACTACTAGTCCTATGTATATAGAAACATGTCTCTCCACCTTTGACACCATTCCACAGCATTTGCAGGATATTAGAACTTTGTATAGGCAACGTTTGTCAGGCAGGGACTAGTACTGTGTAGCTGTGTTGTAAACTACTCTTACTGCACATTTTTTGTTGTAGGACTTATTCTACTAAATATGTCATTGCAGCATATTAGATGAGGCACTTCTTGTCTGTACAGTATAGCTGTAAATTACCCGTTACTGTGCATCATTGTTTTGTGCTGTGAGGCTTATTATACTACATTTACAGTGTATAAGATTATTTATTGAGCACCAGTGCTGCACAGGCAACACAGTATAGCTGTGTTGTTAACTACTGTAACAGGTCATGCTGTGTGCTCTAGGGCTTATCCTACGGCATCTACGCCATATTATTATAGGCAGACAGTTTAGACTACTACATTTTACAGGGTTATTTTTCCCTGTTGGCATTTCAGAGCCTCAAGCCTCGTACACACGACCGATTTTCTCGTCGTAAAAAACACGTCGTTTTTTTCGACGAGATTTTTGTTAAGCTTGTCGATTTTCTCGTCAAGCTTTCTATGCGTACACACTGACATTTCCCAATTTCCTCGTTGTTCTCCACGCTCACGTCCAGCACGTACGACGGCACTATAAAGGGGAAGATCTTTTTTCTTGGCGCCACCCCTTGGGCTGCTTTTGCTGATCTCGTGTTACCGCGTGTGAAGTAAAAGTTTGGGAAGAGACGATTCGCGCTTTTCAGTCTTCGTACTTTTCAGATCGTTTTCTGCGGTTCAGTTTGTGCTTGTGGGTTCGTATCTTGACTTTCAGGGCGTCTAGGCAGGTCGTATCTGTTTTACAGTGCGTTCTTGCCTGTTCGTTTCTGATTTTCAGTTCGTTATTCATAGGCCTTGCTGTTCTAAAGTGCGTTCTGTTCTGTACGTTCTGATAAGACGACCGTTTCTTATTAGCCATGTCGCCTGGACGTTCTCGTCGTCGAGTTCGTGCTGTGCGTGCGCTTGGTGTTGGTCTGCTTATTTTGGACCAAGACCAGTCCATGAATGGTGTGAGGAGGAGTTCATGGACCAAGAATTGGTTGCTCCAGCGGGACCAATTCTGCCATATGCCTCTGCTGCGGGAGATCGTCGAGAATAATCCTGAGGACTACAGGAATTTTCTGCGGATGTCTGACCCCGTTTTTCAGGAACTGTTGGCTTTGGTGTCCCCCTATATTACCAGGAAGGACACCGTTATGCGAGAAGCCATCAGTGCTGAGCAGAGGCTCATCGCCACGTTGCGTTACCTGGCGACAGGGAGAAGTCTTCAGGACTTGAAGTTCACGACAGGCATCTCCCCCCAGGCTCTGGGCCTCATAATCCCAGACACCTGTTCTGCCATTATACAAGTCCTGCAGGAGGACTATATTAGGGTAAGTTTTCTCCCTTAACATCACATTTTATGTATTACATGTATGCTAATGTATTGTATTTCTTTCATCCTTCCCTAATTACCATGATTGTAATATGCTGAGAATGATCCCCTTTGTCCCCATGCATGCTGGAAGCTTTAGATTGCCCCTTTTTTCTCCTCCATAAATATTTCCCTTCACTAACTTTTCCAGCAGGGGCGCCTGTTGCTCCAAATGTTTGGGGGTTCAAACACCAATTTAGGAAATAAACGTCCTCCTTTTTTGCTCTGGTGCCTATTTTACGCCCCCAGTTGTCCCCTCTAATGCAGCCATTTTGTTCACTCCAATGCAGCAATTTAGTCCCCTCTAATGCAGTCAGTTTCCCCCCAGCCCTGCACTTACCTTCTTGTGGTCAGCGCCATCCTTCTTCTGTCCTTGATGTCTTCTCCTTCCCTTGATGTTGCATCAGCCAATCATGTTACCATTAAACAGACTTGGTGAACATGATTGGCAGAGCAGCCTGCCAGTGTTTCCCCAAGGAATGCCCCCCCCCGCGTCCCCTATTTTACTTTTAGGAAGCCAATTACATCCCTCAGGTTGTAATGTGCAAGACTATTTTACTACCTGTTTCTGCTATGCAATTTGAACCCCCTAAATGCCGCAATTATTCATATGTCGGTCGCTTTACAAGAGGCCATCCACCTGAATAGTGGGCGGCATAGACAATACATAGGTTCATGCAACGCATGAACCTATGTATTGTTCTGAGTGATGGGCACAGGAGAGAGGGGGCAGTGCTCCAGCGCCCACTCTGGACGCACCGCCACTGCAATGCTATCCTGTGGCCAAACACATCTCCCCCCCCAAAATAATTTAGTAATGGCCCATCAGAGGGGGTGATGAATATGATAAATGAGCCTTCCATTATACTTATTTTAAACACCTTAATAAACGTAGAATTTGATTGATGTTGGCCTCTAATTTTTTTTTATACAATTTCCTTGTAATGTATGACTTTGGTATTCTAATATTATTTCATCTTGTTTCACTCCACAGCTTCCTTCCACGCCACAGGAATGGCAGACTGTGGCATCGGAGTTTGCCACGCGGTGGGACTTCCCCAACTGCGGTGGTGCCATAGACGGGAAGCACGTCCGCATCGTGCCGCCACCCCGTTCTGGGTCCTACTACTACAATTACAAGGGGTTTCATAGCATTGTGCTGATGGCGGTGGTGTCAGCACGGTATGAATTCCTCTATGTTGATGTAGGGAAGAATGGCCGGATGTCCGATGGGGGATCCTTCATCCAGACGGAGATTGCCCTCCGTCTCCAGAGTGACGACCTTGCATTGCCACCGGATGCAGGGAATATTGAAGGACTCCCCTTTGTTTTCTTGGCTGATGAAGCCTTCGGACTCGGACGGCATCTTATGAGGCCATTTCCACAGAGGACCCTGACCCCAGAGAAGAGGGTGTTCAATTACCGGCTGGCCAGGGGCCGAAGAGTTGTCGAAAATGCCTTTGGCATAAGGGCCAGCCGGTTCCGCCTTTTTATGACTTCAATACACTTGGAGGACTACAAAATAAACTATGTTGTATTATGCTGCTGTGTGCTACACAACTTTCTGAGCCAAAAATCAAATTCCTATATGGCCTCAGTTTTGCCAGAGGCTGGACTTTCCCCTGCAAATCCCCTGCCGGGCCTGGAATCTGCCCGTCCTGGCTTGCCCTCCCAAAATGCCCGTGAGGTTCGGGACAAATACATGGAGTATTTCACGGGTAGGGGGGCAATTCCTATGCCAGCCTATGTCTAAGGATCCCAATAAAAAGCTTGTTTAAACCTTTAATTATTTGTTCTTTCCTGTCTCCTAGTTTGTCTTAGTGCATTTGTAGTGCCAAGTGTATTTTACTTTAGTAACTAACAACCATTTCACTATGTAACCTTACAAAATAACCAAATAAGCTTAGAGGGTATTATAAAAAGAAGCTACACATTGTTTGTGGTCAAATATTTTACTCTGTGCACATTCTCACCATTTTTTTTTTCTGTTTTTTTGGGTTGGCCTGGCCCCAACCCGGCAATTTTTTGCTTATGAAAATACAAAAATAACAGTTGCATTCCAAAAATTACAACATTGGATACCTCTGAGCAATCTGAGACATTCACTTACACAAACTATGTCTCTATGTGCCCGTCCTAATATGGGGTCCTGCCACCCCTTGCCCAGCCAAAAATTGAATATGCACACATTTGGGATTTTTTTCATCTAGGAAATTTACAATCCTGATCCCTATTGTCAACATGTGCTATCTGCCATCAGGGGTGATCAATGGACGTGTTTTGGGGGTGCAACCCCTTCCTCAGTTCACCGACTTTAGATACGAGGAAGGGGTTGCACCCACAAAAGACGTACATGGATATCCCCTGATGGCAGATAGCACATGTTGACACACTGTGTGCAGATTCAATTTTTGGCTGGTTTGATTGTCAAAAAAATTCGAAAAGTTGCAAAAACAAACATGTAAAAACAAATGTGTTTGGATGGCTTATTGAATTCTCCCCAAAACATCGAGAATGTCTTTAAATGTTTGTTCCATCACATGGATTCTTTGTTTAATAAGGTCCAGTTCCGTGCTACATTCCATCACTTGCTGGATGAGGCGGAGGGCACTGTCAGCAGAGAACCGTGTACTATCCTTCACAACATTTATATCCCCTAAAAACAAAAAACAAAAGGTACTATAACTCTGCAGGCCTACATCTCTTACCTGAAGCTGTGGTGACAGATACTGACCTGTTGTGGTGACCAGATCCACAACGTCATCCACCTCTCCTTCCTGCACTTCTCCTTCCTCCACCTCAACTTCCTGCACATCTTTCGGTTGTGGGTCTTTGGGAGTTTGGGGTTGCTTGGAAGTTGTGGGGTGCATGTGCTCCCTGGAGTGTCCTCCTCCCAGTCTTCTCTCCACTATGAGAATCAAACAAAAGGTCTATTTATCACACTGTAAATCTCAATGTTAAAATAAAAACAGGCTAAATTGCTTGGAAGTGTGGTACAAGTGTGTGTTTGGGCGGAATTTAAAGAAGAATGCATTATTTATGACCAAGAATATGTTTAGTATTCACCTTTGGATGTAATTTATTTGACATGGAGGCACCACAAAAATTCTCTGATGCACCTGTGTGGGACACCCAAAAAAGGCGGGTCTGGTGGCCCACACTATAGTGCTCCAAAGTACAGATGTGGAAGCAGCTGCTGAGTGTCCTCTCCTTTACACTGATAAAAGTTTGCATTTCATTCTCTTTACAAACACATCATCTAGACGAAAAAATTTGCCACAATATTGGAGCAAAAATGGCAGATGTCTAATTACTTTTGTGGCTCTAAAATAAGCCAAAACCGCGGATAGTGGCCGAACAAAGTGTCGGTAACGTAACGAACGATTACTGTGCCAAACCAAGTTCAAAATATTACATTTTGGAAGGGAGTCCAATATGAGAAACCAAAATAAAGAGCAACATGTCAGTTTAGAAAAAGATTAATAGCAGAAAAGTCTACATTTTACTTACTTTTAGCGAGCATTCTCTTTATGCTCCTCAACTGGTCTGGCTCCCTCAGTTTGAGGTCTGACCACCTCTTTCTGAGCTGCTCATTTGAGCGTTTCACCCCGAAATTCGCCTTCAGACTCTTCACGACTTTAGTGAGGATTTTGGCCTTCCTTCTATCTGGTTTGCTATACGGCCCATGCTTGGCATCATAATCAGCCTTGAGCAAGATGTCCACCATCTCCGCCATCTCCGCCAAAGACATATTCGATGCCTTGAATCTCCTCCTTGATCGTGACGTTTGAAGGACTCCCCACCCCCTTCTGCTACACCTCCACCTTCTTCTTCTGCCCCACCCCCTTCTGCTACACCTCCCCCTTCTTCTTCTGCCCCACCCCCTTCTGCTACACCTCCCCCTTCTTCTTCTGCCCCACCCCCTTCTGCTACACCTCCACCTTCTTCTTCTGCCCCACCCCCTTCTGCTACACCTCTACCTTCTTCTTCTGCCCCACCCCCTTCTGCTACACCTCCCCCTTCTTCTTCTGCCCCACCCCCTTCTGCTACACCTCCCCCTTCTTCTTCTGCCCCACCCCCTTCTGCTACACCTCCACCTTCTTCTTATGCCCCACCCCCTTCTGCTACACCTCCCCCTTCTTCTGCCCCACCCCCTTCTGCTACACCTCCACCTTCTTCTTCTGCCCCACCCCCTTCTGCTACACCTCCACCTTCTTCTTCTGCCCCACCCCCTTCTGCTACACCTCCACCTTCTTCTTCTGCCCCACCCCCTTCTGCTACACCTCCACCTTCTTCTTCTGCCCCACCCCCTTCTGCTACATCTCCTCCTCCTCCTCCTGACAGGAGTACCCCTCCAGTGGGCCAGCCTCCAGCCAAACGAAGAAGGAAGGCTGCAGGGAAGGCTTCAGGGAAGGTTTCAGGGAAGGTTGCCAGGAAGAAGAGGAAGTGATGGCCTTGCTTCATTGTGGTCGGACAGAAGGCAGCCTGTTGTAGTACCACAGACTTGGGACATATATCTCACCTGCTGCTGTTCCTGACCTCTGGGAGGCCAGCATCAGATTGTGTTCAGAAATGTTGGCCTTCTCAAGCTCCCAATTTTAGTGTCCACACAGGGTTGCTGTGTGCTCTGGGGTCCCTGGGATGCACAAATGGCAGCAGGTTCTCCAGCGCTGCCTTCTCTTTATTTTATTTCTAAACATGAATAAATGTGATTTTTGTTTAAGTTCATACTTGACTATGTGTATTTGTAAAAATTAAAAATCTAGCTTTGGAGTAAGCAGATACATTTGACTGACAATAAAAGGGACAGATATCACCCCCCCAAAAGAATAACTAAATCTGATTAGCAAAAAAACATGGTGGGAAATTTAACTAATATAGATTCCAAAATTAAATGGGAGATCACTATCAAAACATTGCGAAATTATAATTAACATCATTTTTAAAAATATAACCATTTAAATTATTCCTAAAAACTTGCACGATATAATACACATAAATCTTATAAAGAGCAGCATGAAAAAGGTTAAAAAAAAAAGTCATAACTCTGTGTGAATATCAGCAGCAAAAGAAGGTCACTCGTTTTGATTAATGTAACATTCTAACGAAGATTTCAATGCAGATCATTTAAACGATGCAATATTTTTGAGCGTGAAGAATGTGCTCTCTCCATTACGAAGGCTTGTTTTACCAGAAGATGCGCTCCCGTCTCATAGTTGCTTGTGAGCATGCGCGCTTTTGGAAGAGTCGTAAAAGCATACACACGAACCATTTTCTCGTCACAAAACAGCCCGACGAGAAACACGACAAGGAAATCTGGAATCCTGACGAGAAAATAGAGAGCAGGTTCTCTATTTTCTCGTCGAGATTCTCGGCAATTTTCTCGTCGTAAAACCATACACACGAACGTTTTTCTCGACAAAAAAGCTCTCGCGGCACTTTTCTTGCCGGTTTTGGACGAGAAACTCGGTCGTGTGTACGAGGCTTGACTCCTCGTCCTCCTTCATCAGTGCATATATTTGTAGTCACACATTTCAGCCAGTTGTAAAGAGAGTCTGTCATTAGGTTTGACTTCTCACAACAAGTTGGTACTTACTTAAAGTACACAATGTAGTGTGTGTACATTGTAGTCACATAGTCTATCCAGTTATAAAGGGGTTCAGTCATTCAGTCATTTTTTATTTTGCATCTTACATTTCACTACTAGTAGGCTTGATAAAAAAAGAAGCTCTTAATGGCCATTAGGGATGAGCTGAACGTACCCGGGTTTGGTTTGACACAGATTGGCCAAACATTACCAAAATGCGGATCCAAAATCTGAACCCCATTAAAGGAGAAATCGGTATTAGCTATTTTCTGAGCTAACAGGCATGGTATTTTCAAACAAAGGGTACATGAATGGGGACATGTACTAATTAACCCCCAAAAAAATGTAATTGCCAAACAGTGTCAAAACAAGCCATATTGCATAGCTTGCGATCTTCTTCTTAGTACCACTTGGTATGGTCTACAATGCTTAACAAATTGTCAGCCCAAACCACAAATGCCTCTAAACCACAAACCCATATACCATGGACAAGATAGGTGTTAGGCAGGGAATTATCAAGAATGGCGCATGTAGGGATGCAGCTAAGCTACAACACAATCATACACACGAATGTGCTGTGGGGGTTTAGGACTATACTAAAATTTCAAATGGGCCAACGATATCTATGGCAGCTCCTCAAAGAGACTGAAGTAATCTCTGCAATATATAACGGAAACAGCAGAGGGTGCCAACTAAGTGCAATATATAAAAAAAGACTTTATTAAAAATTACAAGTGACAAGGATAAGAGCATGTAATCCACCCAGTGTGGTTTGCTGTTGAGCCTCAGTGTGCCTTCAGGAGCCAGGAAGCAGATGCTGCTATCAGGAGCTGTGTAGGACAGCAGAAAGTCCTTGAGCCACCCAGGAGAGCATGGATTGTGCAAAACTGGAAGTAATGTCTCACCTGGGAGAACTGTAACATGATGAGCATTACTACATCCCCTTCTGCATTATTCCTGTGTCTACAACTCTATTAATTTCTCCCTTTGTATCCACCGATTCAGATAGGGTTGCCATCTTTCCTTCAAGCCAAACCCGAACACTATAGCAGCGCACGGCAATTTTTTTTTTTTTGTAGTACATTAAATTCATTACCCCAGTGCAATGTAATGGATGGCATTTTTTTATGTAGTATACACTAGGGCTGTTACTGATTAAAATTTTCGTGTTCGATTAATCGTTTTTATTTTTTAATCGATTAATCAACTAATTTCGATTAATTATAACGCACATACAGATCCAACTACTTTTAGGCTGATCTCCTTACAGGCTGATTCCCAGTGCAAACAAAAAGGGGGGGAAAGAAGGGTCCTGACCAAATTAATGGGGGATCCAAGGACCAAAATGAGAGACTCCAAAGTCAGTAGGAAAGTACAAAAATGGGAAATTTATTAAATAATTGAAAAAAAAAATTCCCATAAAAACAATCCTCTGGAGGAGAAATGTGATTGCGAAAACAGACACAGTATATGGAAAAGCAACTAGCTATCCAAGTTTAACCAAAAACAATAAAGAACATAAAACAGGACAGTGGCCACAATGCATGAAACAGTAACAAAACGTCCAGACACCTGATGTCTATGTGCGGGCAATCTGCTGCAAAAAATCTTGCAAAAATATAAAACCAAAATGGTATGAACTAAGCAGATAAATCCCACATAGATCCCAGGAAGGCTATAGCCCGTGCAATAGAGGGAAAAGGGGTGGGAAAGAAGGGAGGGGGGGGGGGGGAAAGGGGAACAAACAAACAACAAGGGAAAGGGGAAGGGGAGTAGGACCTCAGGGGAACAAAAAATTATGGAAGGTTTCCAGTACGGTGGAAGTCCAATAAGGAACAGAGAAGATTTAATTTGTGGTGTCCACAAGGATGGTATGACAATAGTGAAATACACTGGTGAAAATGTCACGTCAAGGACCTGATGGCAGAGATGGTGAAAGATGACAAACAAGCAGCAGTGATGCAGGACATCAGATGTAAATATAAACACCGCAGTTTAATATAACAGCTCGGCAGTATGATCAGTTGGTGTGGCTCACAGCCTAGCTATACTAAGGTAGCAAATAGAGGCATACGATACCCGAGTGAAGGGGAGCCTGATCGTGGAAGCGATGCTGTTCAGTGTTTACCCATAACACCTTTGATGACCGCATGGAGCATATAACTCCTGTGTAATTCGGCTCGATGTCACCTCGTCACAAATATGAATATAAAGTTCCTGAGGAGAGCCACCGCATATGGGATGATGTGCAGAGCAGCGGTATGTCACCGCTGTGAGCCGAACGAATCCTTCCGCGTTCCACTGCGTCCTCCACGGGCGGACTTCCGGGATGTCAGAAGCAGGCGTCACGTGACGTAGGTGAGTGACGTCAACGCGTTTCGCAAGAGGGGATTCCGCGTAGCTTCATCTGGACGTACGAGCGGTTCTCTGGTGGTTCCTTTTTATGGCACAGCGCCACCCAGAGTAACCGCCCAGAAAGAGGTGTATAAAGGAACAAAAACATGTGACACTGAGTCCTGTATTTGGTGATGATGGTTCCGTTCGTGCAGGGAAATCTAAATTTCAATGGCGATTTGTGCAGCTGCACAAAGAGTGAATAATGCACAGGGGTAGACATATAGGGAGAGTGACAGATGGGAAAATGAGGGAAGGAAAAGTGCCAACAGCCACAAGGGATATAAAGCTATATACAGCAATAATAATTATATAATAGCAAAATTGATGGTAATAGTACAAAGACAGAAACAAACACAACCACAAACACATAGCCCTTGTCCCAAAACCATAATAGAGGTGAGGGAAAACATACATCTTGGAATTATAATGACCATTAAATATTACTAACATTTGGTAAAAGGAAAAATATCCAAGAGGGTAAAAGCCGATACATTAAAGGCAAGGTTATGAATATAAACCAACCCAGAATACGACAAATGGTAGAAAAAATGGTCGAAAAATATATAAAAATATATAAAATATAGTGAAGGATATTAATGTAAACACCTCAAAATGGAAAGAGACAAGGGGTGTGTCAAGTATAAATAGCAGATACGATGGAGTATAACGGGGTATAAAGGGAGGTATAGTGGAGGAGCGGGAGAGGGGGAGCCCACTTCAGTGGAACCGAATGATGGTAAGGAGCCATGGCCTAGGTGAAAACAAGGCAACTGAAAAGTACAAAGGATTTACACTACAAAGATGGTAGAGAATATATACATTGCCAGGGAAAGCGTATCAAGCTTCAAGAAACACCTGTAGATTAAACTCGGTATTCAAGCCCACCGGCACAAGGGATCTCAAATGGTAGATCCACCATTTCTCCTTCTGTAAGAGGATACGATTAAAATCTCCCCTTCTAGGTGGCAACTTTAAAGTATAAATCCCTTTGACGGACAAGCCGTCCAGTTTGCCATTGTGTTTTAAAGAGAAATGTTTGGCCAATGGTTTTTCAGGATCCTTAGCCTTGATCTCCCGAAAATGCTCCCCTATCCGGACCCTAAGTGGACGCTTAGTCTTACCAATATAGATTTTATTACACAGACAAGTGATCATATAAATGACACGAGTAGTGGCACAATTGATCAAGTCCCTGATGGTAAATTCTCTATCACCAGTGGCATCCCGAAATGTGGCACATCTGTCCACAAATGGGCATATCTGACAGTGACCACAAGAGAACATGCCTCTACTTCTGGGGTGGTCAGATAGCCACGTGGTGTCGCTGTCCCTGGTGTATTCGGATTGGGTGAGTAAATCACCTAGATTTCTGGCCCGTCTAGCCACCATGCTGGGAACTGGTCCGACTAATTCAGCCAGACCTGGGGTACTAGTTAAAATACTCCAGTGCTTATGGAGGATGTTACGAACAGCCTCCCATTGCGCCCCAAATTGGGTAATGACCCTAATGGGACCCTGTATGTCCAGGGTATTTCCAGACCCTGAGGCTCTGATCATAGATGTGGCCAAAAGGTCAGAACGGCTGCGTAATGCCACTTTTTTCTTAGCTCTTTTAAGTGGATTATGAGTATAGCCACGCTCTCTAAATCTCCTATACAGCTCTTTACTCTCTTCTCTATATTCCATTGGAGTAGTACAATTGCGCTTAATGCGCAAAAACTGTCCAATGGGTATGCTGTTTTTGAGCCAGGTGGGATGGTGGCTATCAGCCTGTAACAGCGTATTGGCCGAGGTATCCTTTCTGTATGTACAAGTGGAAATGGATTGACCAGAAATGGAAATCCATAAGTCCAAAAAGGAAATTTTGTTTTGGTCAAAGGTGTAGGTCAAGCGGATGTTGAAATCATTGACATTTAAAAAACATAAAAACTCACGAAGGTCAAGAAGTGTGCCGGTCCAAATAAGGAAAATGTCGTCAATGTACCTTAGCCACGTGGACACGTGGCCAAGGTACATTGGCGACTTAAAGACAACCTCACCCTCCCATAGCCCCAGATGTAAACAGGCATACGCAGGGGCCCAAGAAGCTCCCATAGAGGTACCCCTGATCTGTCTATAATACTTGGACAAGAATTGAAAACAATTATTGTCCAGAGCAAAATCAAGGAGTTCCAAAATGAATTCGTTTTGGTGAGAGCAGTCCGGATAACATCGCTGTAGAAAGGCCTCAACTGCGCGTAAGCTACCAAACACTGGAAAAATGGATAGCAGGATACAAAAAACACACAAAGGCAGCGCTCGATGGGAATAGCATTAAAACTTTTATAGTCTTCAAGTAGGTAACAAAATACATTTCCTGACGGCTCCATGTCAGCACAGCTGGGTGAAGCTCCGCCCACCCCTACGTGATCAGGACTTAACTATAAATTTTTCACTCACCTCAGCCTCAGCGTAGGCGGGGTCTGACATACGAGGGGGCGGACCTGATGGGGAACTTCCTTCACTGTGTAATACATGAATAGACCCGCCCCTTCTCATATTCCACATCTGGTCCGCTTAGCCTTACACCTAGTCATTGGCTGAGCGGACCTGATGGGAAACTTTAGAAGGGGCGGGTCTATACATTTAATAGACTGCGGAGGAAGGTCCCCATCAGGTCCGCTCAGGCTCAGCCAATGACGGACAGCGCTGGACATCGGATCGCCGCGGGACACTGGATTTCATCGCTGGAATGTCTTCTTTTTTAATAAAGGACTTTTCCAAGGTGTTTGTGTGTTTTTTTTTTTTTTATACTTTCTTCGTGAAATGGTAGGGGTACAATGTACCCCTTACCAATTCACATAGGGGGGGCCGGGATCTGGGGGTCCCCTTTGTTAAAAGGGTCTTCCAAATTCCGATAAGCCCCCTGCCCGCAGACCCCCACAACCACCGGGCAAGGGTTGTGGGGATGAGGCCCTTGTCCCCATCAACATGGGGACATCCTCCCCATGTTGAGGGCATGTGGCCTGGTACGGTTCAGGGGGGGGGGCGCTCTCTCGTCCCCCCCTTTTTTTCCTGCGGCCTGCCAGGTTGCGTGCTCAGATAAGGGTCTGGTATGGATTTTTGGGGGGACTACACGCCATTTTTTTTTTATTTGGGGTGGAGTTCCCCTTAAAATCCATGCCAGACCTGAAGGGCCTGGTATGGATATTTGGGGGGAACCGCACGCATTTTTTTTTTTAAATTTGCGGCGGGGTTCCCCTTAATATCTATACCAGACCTGAAGGGCCTGGTAATTGAATTTGGGGGGACCCCCACACTTTTTTTTTTTCTATCAATGACTTTTCTATGTATTGCCTGGAGCCGACAATTCATTATAGCCGCGAGTGAGTTTTAAATTACTTTTTTTCCTTCAGAAATGACATTTTGTGCAGGGACAGTTCTAAGCACGGGAAACAAGCGTGACTTTACATGCATATCATACACACACACTCCAGGTACGAAATTTAAAGGAAAATTTCACTTTTATTTTTTCATTTTAAGCATTATTAAAATCACTGCTCCCGAAAAAACAGCCGTTTTTAAAACTTTTTTTTGCATTGATACATGTCCCCTGAGGCAGGACCCGGGTCCCCAAACACTTTTTAGGACAATAACTTGCATATTAGCCTTTATAATTAGCACTTTAGATTTCGAACGTTCGAGTCCATTGTATTTAATAGGGTTCTAAAGTTCACGCGAACATTCTGTCTGTTCGCAGGTTCTGGTGTGAACCGAACAGGGGGGCGGCTCATCCCTATTTGTTACTAAGCAATCTATTTACTGCATTTAACCATTTTTTTCCCTAGTCCAGGGTCGCACTGGGTTGCGGGAATGAGGCTGTGCTATTCAGCTTTGTCTCTCGCTGGTCAGTCTCTGTTCCGGTCGCGATTTTTAGAGACATCTGTGCAAGTCTCTGTGCGGATGTCAATATAGGTCGCAACCCGAAATCGCAAGGTAGTACAAACTGCCTTTTTGAAGTTGGTGTGGTGCTGCTGATGCAGCGTTGCACCGATTATGGCGGTGCAATTGCCGCATATTATTTTCATGCAATTTGACTGGTCGGGTTGCATGTCAAAAATGCACCAGTGTGATCCGGGGCTATGGGTCGGTTTGCTGAATGGTGCACAAGCCCTGTGGTGAGGTTATCTATTAGTGTTTACCAATTTCAGAACGAACATGCTTCAGGCCCAATAAGAAGTCATGGATGAACATGAAGGAGCAGTCTCATGGCTTTCCATAGCCAGCAAACATCCCTCCTCAAGCTCTATAAGAGGAATACACGGATGGGCATGACAGTATGTATCCCACTGGCTTAAACAGCTAGGGAGGAGGGTGACACCTAAAAGGTGTTACACCCAATAAACAAATTGCCAATACACTCTAAAGGGGTGTTTTCGGCTCACCCTGTGAAAGGGGTCATCTGCTCTGACAATGAGAAGTTGCCTGTCCACACCAGGTGAAGCAGCCAATTTTCTGAATTTCCGGATGAGCATGACAGTATGTATCCCACTGGCTTAAACAGCCAGGGAGGAGGGTGACACCTAAAAGGTGTTACACCCAATAAACAAATTGCCAATACACTCTAAAGGGGTGTTTTCGGCTCACCCTGTGAAAGGGGTCATCTGCTCTGACAATGAGAAGTTGCCTGTCCACACCAGGTGAAGCAGCCAATTTTCCGAATTTGCAGATGGGCATGACAGTATTTATCCCACTGGCTTAAACAGCCAGGGAGGAGGGTGACACCTAAAAGGTGTTACACCCAATAAACAAATTGCCAATACACTCTAAAGGGGTGTTTTCGGCTCACCCTGTAAAAGGGGTCATCTGCTCTGACAATGAGAAGCTGCCGGTCCACACCAGGGGAAGCTGCGCATTTTCCGAACTTACGGATGAGCATAACAGTATGTATCCCACTGTCTTAAACAGCCAGGGAGGAGTGTAACACCTAAAAGGTGTCACACCCAATAAACAAATTGCCAATACACTCTAAAGAGGTGTTTTCGGCTCACCCTGTGAAAGGATTATCTGCTCTGATAACGAGAAGCCGCCTGTCCATACCAGGTGAAGCAGCCCATTCTCCAAACTTCCGGATGGACATGACTGCACACAGTCTGCTTTGTCAAGCAACCAAGGATATGGATGACGGCACCTAACAGGTGGTCGCACTCATGAAACATGTGGTCAATACGCTCTAAACAAGTGTTTCCACTCACCCTGTGAATTCTCCAAGCCTTCCCAAGCAAACAATCCGCTTCAGATCCTTCCATAGAGAAACAGACGGCAAGGATGTTACCTAGTTCAAGCAACCTAGAATCAAGATGACGACACCTAACCAGTTGTCACAATTAAGCAGATGGTCAAGACACTCTAAAGGAATGACTAGATTCTTCTCGTATAGGGACCGTCTGTTTGGCAATGTCCAGCCTTCTTTCAGGGCCTTCTTGGTCCAATCAATTCTCTCCAGTCTCTTCTGAACAGAAGAAAGAGGACGACCTGTGTCCAGATTGCTAAGGTTGGTGAAATGCCTGTGTATAGAGGTGAAACTTTGTAAGTATTTTAAATACCTCCAGAAGACGGCTGGATGTTGAATGGATCAAGTGCTTGTTCATCAAGATTGGAGGATATCGTCACAGCAGGATGTCAAAGTTATGCCCTTTGGAATGAATAGAGGTCCAGGGGTTGGGACCACCCCGTTGGTTAGTATGTGTCCCTTGTGGGATCGGCCATTCACATGACCTTACCATCAGAAGGTGCGACCCTCAAGGATAAACACGGTCACTGCATTTTTTTCTTAATCGCAGAAGGGCAAGCCTAAATTAAATAGTGGCCAGTTTGGCTTCCTGCCTCAAGATGAAGGTCTATGGAGTTAAAAAACGAAAATTCAAGAGTTATTGCTCACGCTCACGCCAGAGAGCGTAGCCCTTGCACTTTTCTGGATGGGAGTCCAGGAAAGACAAGGAAGCAAATGCTTAGTCCAAGAAGTCAATGAGAACTTCCATGTCAGGATGCTCTCTGTTATTTTGGGATTGTGCCACCCATACATGCCCTAGGGGCACTATGTGGTTCCTCTGTGAACATAGGGGCGGCTTGTGGATGGACACGTGGTCCCCTAAGGAAAGTATTTTGGGCCCTATTTGGAGATCTTTCATCCTTCACGTCTCAGATTGAGCCATAGAAATCGCCTTGCCCCAGCAGCTCAAGACGACCTGGTGGTACAGGCAGATACCAGCCAGTTTAGGGGAGCCCTACTTCAGGAACAATGAACTCAGGACCAATGGCCTTTTGTCAAGGATCCAAGACTCCATCTTGGAGTTGAGGGAGCCTTTTCAGGCTCTTAGCCTTCAGTCATCTCATCCAGAGTAAGCCTGTCCTGGGAAAGTTGGACAGCACAACGACTGTGGCCTATATCTGGAAACAAGGCTCAGTCTTTCACTTCTGAAGTTTTCTCTAATTCTAGAATTCACCCAAGTCAATCCTCCCAACAATCTGCGACCTATGTGCCTGGTCGGAAGAATCTTCAGACGATCTATTTGTCCAGGTCAAGTCTGGTGACAATGGATGATCCAGACTACTGCAAGTCTTTCGAGAACACATTCCCAGTCGGCACTAAGTTGCTGAAGTTCCATTCCAGGGCCCAGGAGCCGCAAGCTCTCGGAGTGGAAGTGCTGACCGCAGAATGGATCGCCAAGACTGCTTATGCCTTTTTTTCAGCTGCTCCCTCTGATTCTCAGCTTCCAGCTAAAGCTGGGGCGAGGGAAGGTGACAGCTTTGGCACCCGCTACTCATCCTGAGTGTCAAGGAGTGACGCCCTCTGCCTGGTAGATCAAATCTTCTCCAGTCCCATTCATTCAGCATCCGACAGGCTCAGGCTGATGGCCTGGGTCGAGAGAGGCAGAGCCTAATGGATGTCGAATGCTCGGTGAAGATTTGAACAGTTCTACAAAAGAGAAAGGTCAGCGCTAAGCATGCCTATAGTAGAACAGGACATATATGCCCAGTATATTCGCTGATCAAGATTTTATGCTGGACTCTTCAGAAGCCTGCTTTGAATGCCTACAGGCATGGCTTGACTTAATTCTATGCTCAAGCATGCTATAGGCATGCATTTTGGCTATCGCTGTCTTCACCGGCATTCAGCAAGCTTCCAACGCTTAATTATACCGTTTTTCAAGATTCAATTTAGTGGAAACCTCAAACTTGTTTCCGGAATGAGATATACCAATGCTGATGGATGTTCTTTCATCGGATGCTTTCAATCACCCTGTGGTACTTTCTCGCTGAAACTGATTTACTGGTAGCAATTACATCAGCATTGGTGTCCTTGGGTTTAAAGAACCCATACTCGCGTACTTCCCAGGCAGGATGGTGCTCATGCCAATGCTCTAATATGTGCCTGAACTGACCTTCAGAGTTCATATCACACAAGAGGTTTCCCTCCTACGTTCCCTTTGGGGAGTACTCAAGAAGTTAGCCCATCGGATGTGGGCTAAGCGCTAAAATATTTAATCAAGGCGACTCCTGCCATCAGAAGCTCTGTACATCTGTTTGTCCTTTTCAGGTGGAACACATAATAAACTTGCTGTGAGCCGTAAAATCATTATCTCTTGGTTGATAACCTCATCTCCTTGGCCTGCAGGTTGTAGGGCTTGCTGTGCCAGGAGAATCACGGCACTCTCACTAGAAGGGTCCAGACCTTGAGGGTGACAGCAGGCCGGGTGTCTCAAACTATCAGCAATACAACTATATGGACACCAAAATATTCATATTCATGACAATTGAGTTTGTCAGAGGCATTATGTTTTCTGTTACCGTTTTAGTCAGAATTGTGTCAGGAGTGTGTAGCATTATCCCTCCCCTGTTTTGGCTAGTTAATTCCCAGCTGTGCTGACATGGAGCGTCAGGAAAATGGAAAATTGAATTCAAATACTTACCGTAATTTTCCTTTCCTGACAAGCTCCATGTCAGCACAGAACCCGCCCAGTTAGGTAGTAATAGTTACAAAATGCTGAGGCTGAGGTGAGTGAAAAATTTATAGTTAAGTCCTGATCACGTAGGGGTGGGCTGAGCCTCACCCAGCTGTGCTGACATGGAGCTCGTCAGGAAAAGAAAATTACGGTATGTATTTGAATTCAATTTTCCGTTATTGCACTGGAGATAAAATCGATGTAGCTTCATAAACTGTAAAAATGGTGCGAGTAATACCAAACGCTAGCAAAAGCAGTCATAAAAACATGTAGCTAAGTATGATACTGGTATAAAAATGTGTACAACGATACAACTGCTGAATCCAGATGAGGAGGGGTTAACATCAGTCCGTCGGCATGTAAATGTCCCGTGAAGGGAACTATCACAACTCCCAGTGGATGGCTGTAGAATCCCAGGTTGATAGAGGGAAGCAGGGAGCAGTATGTACAGGAGAGGAGTGCGGAGGGTATGATGGTGGGCAGTATGTACAGGAGAGGAGTGTGGAGGGTATGTTGGTGGGCAGTATGTACAGAAGAGGAGTGCAGAGGATATGATGGGGCAGTATGTGCAGGAGAGGAGTGCAGAGGATATGATGGGGCAGTATGTGCAGGAGAGGAGTGTGGAGGGTATGATGGGGGCAGTATGTGCAGGAGAGTAATGCGGAGGGTATGATGGGGGCAGTATGTGCAGGAAAGGAGTGCGGAGGGTATGATAGGGGCAGTATGGGCAGGAGAGAAGTTTGGAGAGTATGATGGGGCAGTATGTACAGGAGGGGAGTGCGGAGGGTATGATGGAGGCAGTATGTACAGGAGAGGAGTCCGGAGGGTATGATGGGGGCAGATGGGAGGGGTTTCTTGCAGTGTCTGTGGGGTGACCATGGAATGATGTCCCTCAGCTGGGGGGGTAGGAAGCAGCTCTGAGTGATGTCTGTCAGCTAGATGTAAGTGTTCTGGGGGTGATGTAAGTTGGGGGCTAAGAAGTGGTCAGATAACTATAGTAAAAAAAAAAGCTCTTGTGCTTATCCACTAATATATACAACAATAAATAATACAACAGTACTACTCAATGAAAACAATCTCCTGTTATAAGATGCCAGCCACTAGCACTCTGTATGTACAGATGATGTGAAGGTAATTGATGACCATTCATATAACCCTGTGTTATCCAAGCTCTGAGTCTGTACAATCAGAAGTGTAAACTCCCCACATATACACAGGGTTAAGTGAATGGTCAAAAAATAACTTTACATTATCTGGACTGAGGATTGGGGGATGTTTGTATAGATAGATATGTGTGCTGCTTGGGAGATACTGTGAGTCGGCTGTGATCGGGCTGCAGACTCCCCCCCTCGCCACACACACTCGCTTTCTGTCTCTTCCGATTCTCCTTATCTTAACCCTTCAATACTGTAATGATGTGTATGCTTTATGTTATACTTCAAGTTCAATTGTTATGCCTTTGTTCCTTATGCATGTTAGGAAACAGGTAACAGTTTTAGTCATGTGATCTGGGGGTGGGGAGCTGTGGTAGTTGTAAGATGGATGCTACTGAATAAACACCAGGCTCATGTTCAAGCTCTTTGCTGTCTGCCTATACTTGGTGTTAAAACATCACATGGTACCAGAAGTGGGGTCAGAAGAGTCATGGCAGCAAACAGCAACACAAAGAACATTCCTTTCCTGGATTTGGAATCAGGGAATATATCTGAAAACTGGTCACAATGGAGGGAGCTGATAGAGCTTGTGTTTGCACGACCAGATGCAGACAAATGGACTGATCAGCAGAAAGCAGCTATCTTTCTGATATGTGTGGGACAAAAAGGACGTGTGTGCAGAGCCTGGCAAGCAAGTGGGGAGATCACTGCAGAGGACAAAAAGAAAACAGAGGTACTGTTTAAAAAGTTTGAAGCATACTGCAACCCAAGGGGAAACTCCACAATGCAAAGGAAACTGTTTTATGAGAGGAAGCAGTGTGGAGGTGAGTCTGTGGATGAATGGGTGACACAGCTGCGCTTGCTTGCCAAAGACTGTGCTTTCTATAATGCCAGAGATATGATAAAAGACCGTATTCTGATGGGCAGTAAGTTTAAGGAAGTTCAGGAAAAGCTGCTGCAGGAAGAAGACTTAAATCTTGAGAAAGCCATAAGGATTGCCAGAGCATATGAAATGTCAAGAAAGGACATGCAGGTACTGGAAGAAACACATCTCCAGATTAATGATATAGAAAATCACAGCAGCGGATATGGGCAAGAAAGAACACACAAAGGAATAAAGGGCACCTATGGCACTGGTACAAGTAACACATAAGCAGGGTGTAGATATTGTGGAAAAATGCACCATAAAAATAGTGTCTTTCCGGAAAGGGGGCAGATATGCAATAAATGCAAGAAAAGAGGACATTTTGCCAGGGTGTGTAAACTGTCTTCACAAACCGAAAGGTCAAAAACACGTTCTGTACATGCCACAGAGGACAATGATGACAATGCAGGATCAGACTCGGACTGAACACCAATATATCTTGCAGCAGTACAGAAAACACATCAGTTGGCAGATGAAGCAACTGTAACATTACAGATAGGGGCTAACAAAACTCCAATCACATTTTAAATAGATACAGGAGCACAAGTAAATTGTGTGCCAAGTCACATATACCTGGAACACCTCAGTAATGAATCCCCCTTAGAGACTCAGGACCTACCGCAACTAATGGGTTATGGGGGTGAAAAGCTGAAAGGAATGGGTCGCTGTCATGCAAAATGTTCTTACAAGGAATCTGAAAAGGTTTTACAATTGTTTGTGATTGAAACACAAGCCCCAGCCCTGCTAGGTCTCAGAACAAGTAAAGAGATTGGGCTTGTGAAGATCATAATGACTGTGGATGGTGGGCACAGAGGTCTGACAGAGGCTGACATTAAACGTGAGTACTGTGATCTATTCAAGAGCCTGGGGTGCCTCCTGGGTGTAAGCGCATAGGTATAAAAAAGGGTGCACAGCCTGTTATGTCACAGATTAGCTGCGGAGCTGATGTGTGTCTTACCTTTACTGCTGTAGGTCGGCTGGCACCTGTTGTTCCACTAGCTTGTGTTCAGCTTTGGCTGCACTCAGCAGCTATGGGTGTCGCCGGCTTCACCTGTTGCTTAATATATCCTTCCTTCCTGCTACTTCCTGTCCAGCCCCCCATTTGCCTCGCTATTTAAATTCCACTCAGACCAGTTTATGGTTGCTTGAGCAACACTTGTTTCTGAGCACCCCTCCTGTAACCTGCTTACCTGACTTCTCGTGAACTGATCTCTTGTGTACCGAATCGGCTAGTTTTCCTGATTATGTTGTCTGCTGCCTGCCCCAACCTTGGCTCACTATCCAGCTTTCCTTTTGCTTCATCGATCCATCCACCCATCCATTTGTGTCTTCTGGTACTCTCCTCGCGAGCAGGGTGAACCTGGGGGTCGTGACCTGGGGTCAGCACGCAGCTAAGCCCAAACCCTTGTGAGGGGGTCCCTGGCAGAATACCGGCTGGCCCTTAGATTCCACGCCCTGCTGGATCCCGTGTCACCTGCTCGCCTGTGGGCTCACAACAGTACCAGTGTGACATGTTATTCATGCCCCAAGGAGAATACCTTTAACTCTTGTGGATAAAGTCAGACAAGAACTCACAAGGATGGAGAAGTTGGGAGTAGTAAAAAAGGTCACAGAACCATCGGAATGGGTCAGTTCTATGGTTGTGGTGGAGAAGAAGAACACAGGTACAATTCGTATATGCATTGACCCACGTGATTTGAACAAAGTCATAACGAGAGAACACTACAAACTCTTCACTATAGAGGATACAAGCTAGTAGGAGCAACAGTATTTAGTGTACTAGACGCCCTTTTTGGTTACTGGAAATTGCGTCTTGATGAAGCCACCAGCAGTTACTTGACCACTTTCAACTCCCCTTTGGGTCGATGGCATTTCACAAGGGTACCTTTCGACACAGCATCTGCATAGGAAATATTCCAAAAGAAATCACACTAATTGATCGCTGGTCTACAGGGTGTTGAAGTAATAGTTGATGATTTGCTGGTCTATGGAAAGGATCAAATGGAACATGACAAAAACCTTACTGCTTTGCTCAATCAGCATCGTGAGAAGAATCTTACACTCAATCCAAACGAAATGCAAAATTGGGGTAGAAGAAGTTACATATTTTGGACACCTACTAACCAAAGAGGGCTTGAAGCCTGATCCAAAGAAGAATACAGCAGTTCTTAACATGAAGGCCCCAACTCTAGAAAGGAGCTGGAGACATCACTAGGCATTTTCAACTATTAGTTGAAAAAAAAAAATATATATATATATATATATCTATATATATATATATATATATACATATATATATATATATATATATATATATTAGGGCTGTTACTGATTACAATTTTCGTGTTCGATTAATCGTTTTTTTTTTAATAGATTAATCAACTAATTTCGATTAATTATAACGCACATACAAATCCAACTACTTTCAGCTGATCTCCTTGTAGGCCGATTCCCAGTGCAGCTACCAACCACTGGAAAAATGGAATAGCAGGATACAAAAAACACACAAAGGCAGCGCTCGATGGGAATAGCATTAAAACTTTTATAGTTTTCAAGTAGGCAACAAAATATATATTGCACTGGAGATAAAATCAATGTAGCTACATAAACTGTAAAAATGGTGCGAGTAATACCAAACGGTAGCAAAAGCAGTCATAAAACCATGTAGCTAAGTATGATACTGGTATAAAAATGTATACAACGATACCACTGCTGAATCCAGATGAGGATCATCAGTCTGTCAGCATGTAGATGTCCCGTGAAGGGAACTATCACAACTCCCAATGGGTGGCTGTAGAATCCCAGGTTGATAGAGGGAAGTGTAACAGCCCTTGCATGTGACAGATAGTAAGGTCCCGCCGGCATGCAGATATGAAGGCACAGCAAAAGAGCCCTTCAGATGGACACGGCAAGCCCCGCCGGTGTCCGTGACGTCACCAGATCTACGACAGAACTCCCTGAAGACCCGGAAGCCGGCGGAGAGGTGAGTACCGATCAAAATAATTTTGATCGATCAAAAAAATGTATCGATTAATCAAGGAATTAATAGTTAATTTCCACAGCCCTAATATATATATATATATATATATATATATATATATATAGTCACATTGTATCAACTATCAACTATTAGTTGAAAATGTTGAGTTGAATATTAGCTGGGGTGGTGAGGTTCAGTTTTAAATCCCTTGGATACTGCACAATTGGAGGCACTTTTTGTTGTTTTTTCGATGCATCTGTGAAATTATCGGCAGCTAATGTGGATTCAAGCATGAAACAGCATAACGGAAGGAATCTATATCTGATATAGAGCACTACTGTTCCTTAAGAGCCCAACAGAGATTACAAAGGACCAGTGAGGATTTCCTGAAGGGAGAGTTGCACTGTGTGCAAGGCGTGTTTGACCCCTAGCAGGATCTTTTAAAGAGGTGAGCGAGCATTGCATGTGGTGGCTCTATGGATATGGAGGTTGCTTGAAGCAAAGGAACACATCTCCCTGCATGCCAGTGGAAGAAAATATGACTTTCAAATTTTCTAATTATTATTAGACATTTTTTGGACCACTTATATTGCACATTATTTTTGATTTGATTTAATTTCCTTATTTTGTTTGTTTGTACTTATGCAGCGCTGTCTCATTTATATACTTTATATCTTGTTTTTTGTGGGAGCACATAGGTGACAGCAGCAGCAATCTCAATTTATTTTCTTTGCATAGTAGCGCGTAACTTCCTTAGCTCTAATAAATTCATATATATATATATATTGTGAGGGGTTAGCTCGGCAGCGGGTGTGTGTGACCCCCGGGATGGGCTCCCCACACAAAACAGGCCCAGCAAACGGAGGTTGTGGTTTTCAAAATCAAAAAAAGGTGCGGTTTATTTTCTATTTACAGTGACAAAACACAGCAAAGCCAAAAGAAACATAAACAAATTAAATCCTGGTCAACTTGACCTCTGACTAAACATACAGGTTTCCTAACTAACAACTGGGATCAGCCTAGTGCTGTCCTAGTCCCTAAGTCCCTGGTTTTAAATGTCCAAGCAAATAGCCACACAGGCTTTTTCTCACCGCACAGGGGTTCACTCTCCCTAGACAGTCCACACAGGTCTGGTTCCAGGCATGAGCTAACATCTAATGAAGCTGGGAGTTCTTATAGAGGCCTAAATGAGCTGACAAGGTTCAGCTGGTCTCCTCATCTCTGTCTGCACGACGCCCCACACTCTCCCTAGAGGTATGAGTCATTCATGAGCCCACTAGCCTCAGCTGGGCTTCATCAACTCCCTAGTTGTATAAGTCAGCATAAAGCCTGAATCTGGGAGAAATATATCTACCCCCCTGGATGCAACCAGGTGACTTTACCTTCCTGCTGTCACATACCCCCCCCCCTCTTGTTTTAACCTCGGGGTTGGAACACCAGCAATCAGGCATTCATGTACTCGAGACAAAGCATCCACATTCCCCATTTGAACGCCAGGGCGATGCTTTACTGTGAAGTTGAATTCCTGGAGGGCCAGGAACCACCTATTCACTCTTCTATTTGTTTCCTTGTTTTGAGCCATCCACTTTAACGGAGCGTGATCCGTAACCATGTCAAAGTGCCTACCTAGCAGGTAGTACCGAAGGGAATCTAGAGCCCACTTCACCGCTAAACACTCCTTTTCAACGGTGGCGTAATTTACCTCATGGGACTTCAACTTCCTGCTGAGGTAAATGACTGGGTGCTCTTCCCCGTTCCAGACCTGGGACAATACTGCTCCTAACCCCACATCTGACGCATCACTTTGTACGACAAAGTCTTTAGAGAAGTCGGGTGAGTACAACACTGGCTGGCTACATAAGGCTTGTTTCAAGAATTGGAATGCTGCCTCAGCCTCGGGGGTCCATTTAATCATGACCGACCCTTTCCCCTTCGTTAGGTTGGTTAGGGGCACAGCCTTAGAGGCAAAGTGGGGAATGAATCGCTGATAATAACCAGCGATTCCCAGAAAGGCTCGTACCTGTTTCTTGCTGTTGGGACGTGGCCAACTCTGGATGGCCTCGACTTTGTTGAGTTGGGGTTTTATTACTCCCCTCCCAATGGTGTACCCAAGATATTTGGCCTCCTCCTGCCCAATGGTACACTTCTTGGGGTTAGCCGTAAACCCCGCTTCCCGAACAGAGTCCAGGACTGCTTGCACTTTTGGCAGATGTGAGGCCCAATCTGTGCTATGGACAATTACGTCATCCAGGTAAGCCGCAGCATACTTCCGATGGGGCCTCAGCATCTGGTCCATTTTCCGCTGGAACGTGGCCGGCGCATTCTGTAACCCGAACGGCATTCTTTTATATTGGAACGCCCCGTCTGGGGTTACAAATGCGGTTTTCTCTTTGGCCAATTTGGCCAGGGGGATTTGCCAATACCCTTTTGTGAGGTCAAGAGTCGTCATGTATCGGGCTGTTCCCAGCCGGTCGATCAACTCATCTATACGTGGCATGGGGTAGGTGTCAAATTTTGTAACTTTGTTCAACTGACGAAAATCGTTACAAAATCGCCAGCTCCCATCCGGTTTAGGCACCAACACAATGGGACTAGACCAATCACTTTGGGACTCCTCTATCACCCCTAAGTTCAGCATTTTCTGTACTTCCTCCCGTATTGCCTCCCGTCGGGCCTCTGGGATCCGATAGGGTTTTAACTTCACCCTTTCACCGGGCGGGGTAATGATGTCATGCTCTACCCCAGATGTTTGTCCCGGCAGCTCAGAGAATACCTCCTTGTTGCGAAGCACAAACTCCTTAACCTCCTGTTGTTGGGGTTGTGACAAGGTGGCTGCTATTCCAACCTCAGGAATCACGCAACCAGTTTGAGCTGGTGACCAAGTGTCTGCGACTAGGGACTCTCTATCCCTCCAGGCTTTCAACAGATTAACGTGATAGATCTGTTCGGGCTTTCGCCTTCCTGGTTGTCTGACCTTGTAATTCACTTCGCTCACTTTTTCCATTATCTCGTAGGGGCCTTGCCATTTGGCAAGGAATTTACTTTCAACCGTAGGGACAAGTACCAGTATCCTATCCCCCGGGGAAAAGGTACGGGTCTTGGCTCCACGGTTGTACACTCTCTGCTGTGCTAACTGCGCTTGGGCCAAATGTTCCTTCACGATGGGCATTACCTGTGCAATTCGGTCTTGCATCAGGGCGACATGCTCAATCACACTCCTGTGGGGAGAACTCTCACTTTCCCAAGTTTCCTTGGCAATATCCAACAGCCCTCTTGGGTGTCTCCCATACAGTAACTCAAAGGGGGAGAATCCCGTAGAGGATTGGGGCACCTCCCTAATAGCAAACATCAGATAAGGAAGTAGACAGTCCCAATCCTTTCCATCTCTATCCACCACTTTCTTCAACATTTGCTTTAGGGTTTTGTTGAATCTTTCAACCAGCCCATCGGTTTGGGGGTGATACACAGATGTACGTAATTGCGTCACTTTGAACAATTTACACAGCTCCTTCATAACCCGGGACATAAAGGGTGTACCTTGGTCCGTAAGCAGTTCTCTACAAATACCCACCCGGCTAAACACAAGAGATAGCTCTTTGGCTATGGTTTTGGCCGAGGTATTTCGGAGAGGGATCGCTTCTGGATAACGGGTGGCATAGTCCATTATAACTAATATGTACTGGTGCCCCCTAGCGGACTTGATTATAGGACCTACCAAATCCATGGCGATCCTCTCAAACGGGACCTCAATGATGGGTAGAGGGACCAGCGGGCTACGGAAATGTGGCATCGGGGCCGACCTCTGACACACAGGGCAGGAGGAACAATAATTTTCTATGTCCTTCATCACCCCCGGCCAATAGAATCTCTGTAATACCCTCTCTCGGGTTTTCTCTGTCCCCAGATGACCTCCAAGAATGTGCCCATGGGCCAACTCCAACACCAACTTCCTGTAAGGTTTGGGCACCACAAGCTGCTCAACGGTTTCTTCTGCCCTTTTTGCCACCCGATACAGTAGGTCCTTCTCTACGCTGAAGTATGGGTAAGTGCAGGTATTATCTGGGTTCACTAACTCGCCATCTATTTTCACTACGTTTTCCCGTGCCTTTATTAGGGCGGGGTCTTTCAACTGTTCTGTGGCAAAGTTTTCCCTGTGAACCTCAAGATCAGAAAACTCCACAGACGGTAGGTTTTCGTCTGAGGAGGTGGGCTCCTCTCCAGTTTCTTGAGTCTCCCCTGCCAATACTGATAAGGGAAATTCTGGAGAGTCCTCACCACTCTCAGGGGAGTTCTGGCTATCACATTCCTGGTACATAGGGGCACCAGTGGGGGGCTCAGGATCATCCCACAGTTCCCAGAACTTCGGAAAATCCCTTCCCACAATGGCGTCATGCGGTAACTGAGATACTAAGCCCACTGGATGAGAGAGGGTACCTTTGGGGGTCTCGAAACACACTGTAGTCACTGGATACTCTCGGGTGTCCCCATGCACACAAATAACAGCTACCTTGCTATTCCCAGAGACCTCTGTTTTAACTAACTCAGCCTTTATCAGGGTCACAAGGCTACCTGAATCCAGCAATACCACAACATTTCTACCATTAACACACATTTTGCATAAATGTTTCTCAGTTCCTCGAATGGCAGTGCATGCGACTGTCGCACACAGCGACTGACGTCTGCCCGTCAGAAAGTCACACTGCATGGGTTCCTCCACAACCGGGCAATTGGCTGCAATATGTCCCGCTTGCCGGCAGCGGTAGCAAACGATCCTTCTTGCCGCCTCTTGAGCCGCTGATTTCCCAGGCTGTTCTCGCCAAACTTGGGGTAGAGCTCCCACCCTCTCACTCTCTCCACCCTCACCCCTTGGAATCCTCTTATCCGCCCCTGGGGATGGTCTGGTCTTAGGGTGGAAAGTCCGAGTGTCTCTGGAAGAGGCCGTCAGGTTCTCTGTAGCCAAGTATTTCTCTACACGATCCACAAGACCACCGGCCGTCTCTGGGTCTCCATGGCTTACCCACTTTTGGATGGCAGTAGGAAGAGCTCTCAAAAACCGATCCATTACAACACGTTCCACAATCTCTGGTGCGGACAAAGTCTCTGGCTGTAGCCACTTCCTGCTCAGGTGAATGAGATCATACATTTGAGACCTGGGGGGTTTTCCAAGCTGGAAAGTCCAGTTATGCACACGCTGAGCCCGGACAGCCAGGGTGACACCCAGCCTTGCCAATATTTCAGCTTTTAGCATCACATAGTCTTTTGCTTGGTCAGGCTCTAGGTCATAGTAAGCCTTCTGCGATTCACCAGTTAACAGAGGAGCCACCAGTCCAGCCCACTGCTCCTCAGGCCACTTTTCTCTTTCAGCAGTCCTTTCAAATGTGGTCAAAAATACCTCTGGATCATCCTCTCCAGTCATTTTTGTCAATAAACGACTCACCCCAAAGGACGCGGTATTAGTGGGACGGCTTTCCTCACTGGTCTGCGGACGTTGCTGCATTGCTGCTTCCATCTGTTGTTGTAGTCTCTGCTCTTGCTTCTGTAACAGGTCTATGAAGCGGGCCTCAGATTGCTGCTGGGCTTGTTGCTGAGCCTCCAGACTCTGTTGCAAAGTTGCGTTTGTCTGCTGCTGGGCTGCAAGGCTCTGTTGATGAGCTTGCTGCTGGGCTGCAAGGCTCTGTTGATGAGCTTGCTGCTGGGCTGCGAAGTTCTGTTGTTGAGCTGCAAGGCTCTTTTGCAAACCTGCATTTGTCTGCTGTTGATTGGCATTTGCTAGAGCCAGCTGCTTCAGTATCTCCTCCATGCTGGCTTAAAAAAAAACTGCCACTGGTTCTCCACCAACTGTGAGGGGGTTAGCTCGGCAGCGGGTGTGTGTGACCCCCGAGATGGGCTCCCCACACAAAAACAGGCCCAGCAAACGGTGGTTGTGGTTTTCAAAATCAAAAAAAGGTGCGGTTTATTTTCTATTTACAGTGACAAAACACAGCAAAGCAAAAGAAACATAAACAAAATAAATCCTGGTCAACTTGACCTCTGACTAAACATACAGGTTTCCTAACTAACAACTGGGATCAGCCTAGTGCTGTCCTAGTCCCTAAGTCCCTGGTTTTAAATGTCCAAGCAAATAGCCACACAGGCTTTGTCTCACCGCACAGGGGTTCACTCTCCCTAGACAGTCCACACAGGTCTGGTTCCAGGCATGAGCTAACATCTAATGAAGCTGGGAGTTCTTATAGAGGCCTAAATGAGCTGACAAGCTTCAGCTGGTCTCATCAACTCCCTGTCTGTACGACGCCCCACACTCTCCCTAGAGGTATGAGTCATCCATGAGCCCACTAGCCTTATACAACTCTCCACCTAGTTGTATAAGTCGGCGTAAAGCCTGAATCTGGGCGAAATATATCTACCCCCCTGGATGCAACCAGGTGACTTTACCTTCCTGCTGTCACAATATTATCACTATAGGGTGTGTGAAAAATAGTGGCATACACAAGGATCACCCAATATGCATTGCAGCTGATTCCCCTTTAGGATAATTGCCTGCAGTCAATTTAGTCAATTAATGGGTGGAGCCAGTAATCCTCAGAGCTACTATTTATTTCACAAGTTTCATGTCTGTAATGTGGTTATAAGTAAGGCCTTATAGGCTGAAACGCGTCAACCTTTCCTATTTGCGTTTGTCTACTGTGGCTTGTCAATAAATACATAAATTTTTTAAGAGCAACGACCGGAGTGCAGATCATCTTTTCTTCATTCACTTCTACTCAGCCAGTGACTGTGGATCGAGCACCTGGGAGCTCTGCTTTCTATGTGATGTATGGGTAGTAGCACTGACTTTTTTGTTTATATGCTGTGCCTCATGCCTCTCACTCCAGCGGTGGGCCTGTGGGCAGCGGCAGGAGCCCTGTCCCCTCTGGAGCTGGGAAGTCGGCCTGTGGATCCAGAGGATGCCGGGAGCTGAGGTGGCATGTTCCCCCTGCACGGCCGTTCAGCAAGACTCCGGAGCGAGTGGCCCCCTCCCCTGTGGCTGGGAGTGAGGCTCTGCGAGGGAAGAGACCAGCTTCAAGCAGCAGGAGGACTTTGGCGCTCTCTGCTGCTTCCTCATTGTCGGTGCAGCCTAGCAAGAATGTGACAGCTGCAGAGGGGAGTAGCCCCGACCCTCTTAAAGGGCCGGTGACCCCCTTCCACAGCTAGGGGTGCAGGGGGCCCCGCAGCTTTTCAGAGGTGCCTGAAGTGCCGGAGGTCGACGAAGAAACGTCGGGGCGCTCTGGGCCTAAGTCTCCAGCGAGGGAGGCGCCTGCGGCAACTCCTTTCCGTGAGTCGTCCGACGAATCCAGCGAGGTCTCCAGTGATGACGGCGATGGCCAGTCGATGGCTGTGCGCCCTGCACTTCAGAGCCAGCTGGGATCCGGAAGTGAGGCTGCTCGACCTCCAGTGCGAAGGCAGCCTGGTAAGTCACGTTCTTTAACTACCTCTTTACTTAAGGGTGTTGGGGTTGGTGCAAGAGATCAGGGTGGGTCCCATGGCGGGGTTGCTGTAGGTATGTCGGTAGGGAATGCTGGGGGTGCTTGGTAGATTTTTGGGCAGGATTTTGTGATTTGTTGGACCGTTGTCCTCCGCCTGGAACTAATGGGCCCATTTTGGGGCCAACGGGGGCGTAGGTCCCTGCCGTGGCCACATCTGATGGCTTGGGCCGTGATGTTTCCGCCATACCTTGTTCTGCGCTGCCGGCGACAGTTGGCACTGCGTCGCAGCATGATGAGCAGGGGAGGAAGGACGCAGTGGTGGGTACCGAGGTTGCTTTATCCCCGGCAGTGGTCAAGTCTGCCTCTCAGACAGTGAAGGCTGGTGGCTTGGAGTCGCGTAAGGCCAAGGAGTCGGGTGATGATTGAGTTTGATTGGCAGACTCGGCACAATGTAAGGTCTATGTATGCCTCGAGGGTCCGTTGGGGGTTCATCTTAAGCCTGAAATCAGGGAGAAGATTTGGCGGGGTGAATATGTGGAAATATTCTCCCTTTTGCCCTTAGAAAAGTTTAACATAGACAAGGGGAAGGCGGACGAGAGCAAGGAGGAGGAGGAGCGGAGTCGCTGGCGACTTATCCCTCAGACTTTTTCCAATTGGCTTCAGGCCTTTGCTATGTGTCATCGGCGAAAGGGCTCCTGAGAACTGTTCTCTGCTCTTTTGCTACTTCGACGCTATTGGGGAGGCCCATAGTGTCTACAGGGGTTTGGCGTGGCTCCGCTGCGACAAAAAGTTTTGTCAGCGAAAAGCAGTGAGGCCTCAGCTACACTGGGATCATAAAGATATTGGGCTTTTGGTGAAGCTCATGGTTCAGGCACGGCAGCCCTTTTGGGGAGGGGGGGGCAGCGGTTCAGGTGCAGCTGGACAGTCAGCCACGAACAAGAAAAACTACTGTTGGCAGTTCAACGAGGGAACTTGCCATTTCGGCCTGAGCCTATCGTTTCCGCCATTCCGGCTGCGGGGGCTCCCACAGTTATGCCAGGTGCTTTAAAAAAGAGAAGAACCATACGGGGATTCCACTTCAAAAAGGAAGGACCCCAGTAAACCAGTCCGCGATGCTGCCGTACCTAGTAGGTATCCCAGGAGAGCGGCGGCGGTTTTCCTTGCCAATAGCTTTGCCAATGGCTTTCGGATTCCCTGTTGTTTACCTATGACTGGGACTTCTGTGTCCAAGAATTTGAAATCCATGTTTCAGTTTCCACAGGTTGTGACTGAGAAATTAGCTAAGAAGGTCGATCAACCACCTGTACCTTTGGGGATGGTCCCTAAAAAAGAGCCCAACAAGTTTAGGCTGATGCATCATTTGTCGTATCCGAAGGGAGCTTCGGTGAATGATGCGATTGAGCCTGATTTGACTTCAGTGTCGTATACCTCTTTTGACACGGCGGTCAGTTGGGTTCAGCGGTATGGGGTATTGTTGGCGAAGACCGATATTGAATCCGCATTTCGTCTGTTGCCAGTTCACCCGGAGAGCCAGCTTGTTGCTGGGTTGTTTTTGGGGTGGGCAGTTTTTTGTTGACCGTTGTCTTCCCATGGGCTGCTCCATTTCTTGTTCCTATTTTGAGACTTTTAGTACTTTTGTGGAATGGGTGGTATGGGAGGAATCGCAGGTGCGCTCAGTGCTGCACTACCTTGACGATTTTCTGTGTATCCGACCCCGAAGTCCACAGTTTGCGCGATCCTGTTGCAGACATTGGAAGGTGTTGCACGTTCGGGATCCCTCTTGCGCCTGAAAAAACTGAAGGTCCTTCCATGGAAATTCAATTTTTGGATATCATCATTGACACAGAGGCGATGGAGTGTCGCTTTCCGATTGCGAAATTGGAGGACCTGCGGTTGATGGTTGGTGCGGCCGGACAGGCGAAAAAAGTTAGGCTGAAACAGTTACAATCCTTGTTGGGGAAGCTTAATTTCGCCTGCCGCATCATGCATATGGGGCGCATTTTCTGCCGTCACCTTAGTGCTGCTACTTCAGGGGTGCGATTGCCGCATCACTACATTAGACTTTCGGGCAAGCACAAGGCAGATCTGCAGGTGTGGAAAGAGTTTTTGACTTCTTATAACGGGAGGTCCTTGTGGATGGCCCCGGTGGTGTCAGCTTTTGAGGATTTTTATACTGATGCTGTTGGCAGCATTGGTTTCGAGGCTTATTGTCAGGGGGCGTGGTGCGCAGCTGCATGGCAGGTAGAATGGCGAGCTGTGGGATTCTTGGGCAACCTGGTTCTGTTGGACCTTTTCCCGATCGTGGTAGCGGTGGATATTTGGGGGCCTCAATTTCAGAACCGCCGGGTTTGCTTTCATTGCGATAACTTGGGGTGGAGTGGTGCGGTTGTGTCCAGTCTGTCGGCTTCATCTCCACCTGAAGTGCGCTTGCTGCGTTATCTTGTTCTTCGTTGTTTAAGTTTAAACTGTTTTGTGAAAGCTGTATACGTCTCGGGAGTAGAGAATTTCATTGCTGATACGGTCATGAAGATCCTGCCAGTAACATGCGCCTCAGACTCTCCGGTTCCCGATCGCGGGTGCAACCGCGCATGCGCGCGCACACCTTTGTTGACGCCAGGCGGGCTATTTAAGCCTGCCTGTCACATACAGTCCCCGCCGTCTGCTCTACAGCGTTTGTGTACCTAAAACCTGATCTGTGACTTATACCTGTGATAGACCCAGCTTACCTGTGACCATTCCAGCTCTCTGCCTGCACCTGATCCTTGGCCTGTTGTGACTATTCTTATACCTGCACCTTTGTACCTCTGCTGCCAGCCTGTCTGACTACTCTTGTTTGTTCCTGGTTCCAATCCAGTCTGCTAACTGTTCCAGTCTGCTGAACTGTTCCTGTTTGTTCCTGGTTCCGGTCCAGTCTGCTAAGCTGTTCCAGTCTGCTGAGCTGTCCTGTTTGTTCCTGGTTCCGGTCCAGTCTGCTAATCTGTTCCAGTCTGCTGAGCTGTCCTGTTTGTTCCTGGTTCCAGTCCAGTCTGCCAAGCTGCTCCAGTTCCTGTCTCCAAGCTCCTGCAGAGAAGCTCCTGGACGTTTGGACTACTTCCACCTCTGTTGATCCTGCCAGACACTCGTACCACTCCTCACTCCTGTGC
Source organism: Rana muscosa (assembly GCA_029206835.1). Taxonomy (NCBI): domain Eukaryota; kingdom Metazoa; phylum Chordata; class Amphibia; order Anura; family Ranidae; genus Rana; species Rana muscosa. The sequence goes on from CM055122.1 coordinate 56,768,943, forward strand.
AGAGGCGTAACTAGAAACCTCTGGGCCCCGGTGCAAGAAATCACGAAGGCCCCCCCCCCCCCCCCGAAAAAGCATGATTTTGATACTTTTTTTTTGAGGGGGGTGGCAACGGCAGTAGTTGAGGGAGGATGGCAGCTGTGGTACTTGAGGGGGGTGGCAGTGGTGGTACTTGAGGGGGGTGGCTGCAGTGGTACTTGAGGGGGGGTGGCTGCGATGGCAGTGGTGGTGCCATCCTCTCCCACCACCACCTGTGCCTCTTACTGATCCCATCCTCCCACCACTGGTTTCATCCCTATCCCCCCCATCACCTCTGTTATAGAAGTAATGGGGGGATAGGGATGAGATCAGTGGTGGGGGGATAGGATCAGTAAGAGGCACAGGTGGTGGAGGTTGGCATCGATTGCTCAGCTCTGCAAAATGTCACTTACCGTCAATCGATTCGCCGAAAATTCAGTTTGATCGGTCACGGTGCCTTCTAATCTCCCTCCAGGATGCCTTCTTGCCTCATGGGTAGATGTACAGGTATTTCACGCAGAGAGGAAAGCTCCTCCCTCGCCTTCTCTCATTGGAAACCCCTGTGTAGGTCTCGGAGATATTACAAGCACCTACAGGTAAGCCTTAATGTAGGCTTACCTGTAGGTGCTTGTACAAAATTTGGGTATACAACCACTTTAATAAAAAACACAACACAGGTTTTTAAACTAACTTATTAGGCAGCTCTGGGGGTCTTCCTGCCGGGCGCCCCGCTATCTTCTTCCAGCTCTTTTGCTAGCGGGGTCCCGGGCTTCAGCGTCATCTTCTTCCGACTTCGGGGGTCTCTTGTTCTGTTCTCCGGTGTCGTCTCCGCGCTCTCCGGTTCTTCTCCCGCTCTGCGGTGCCTTCTCCACGATCTCCGGTTCTTTCTGCCTTCTGCCGGGCGCCCCGCTATCTTCTTCCAGCTCTTTTGCTAGCGGGGTGCCAGGCTTCAGCGTCGTCTTCTTCCCTCTTCTCTCTGCCCGATGTTGCCTCGTCGCTGTCCGCCATTACAATGCTCTTGCCGCGGAGTGCACCCACTTATATTGGCATGGGGCGTGATCACCGGATGATGCCACCCACTGACCCCGCCCCCATAGCACGTCACAGTCCCATCATTCCCCGGGACTGTGACATCATACGGGGCGGGGTCAGCGGTGGCATCACCCGGTGACCACACCCCATGCCAATATAAGTGGGTGCGCTCTGCGACCAGAGCATTGTAACGGCGGACAGCGACGAGGCAACATTGGGCGGAGAGAAGAGGGAAGAAGACGACGCTGAATCCCGGGACCCCGCTAGCAAAAGAGTTGGAAGAAGATAGCGGGCGCCCGGCAGAAGGCAGAAAGAACCGGAGATCGTGGAGAAGGCACCGGAGAGCGGGAGAAGAACTGGAGAGCGCGGAGACGACACCGGAGAACAGAACAAGAGACCCCCGAAGTCGGAAGAAGATGACGAGGAAGCCCGGGACCCCGCTAGCAAAAGATCTAGAAGAAGATAGCGGGGCGCCCGGCAGGAAGACCCCCGGAGCTGCCTAATAAATTACTTTAAAAACCTGTGTTGTGTTTTTTATTAACTTTTTTTGCCACCAGGTGAATGGGTAGGGGTACGATGTACCCCATACTCATTCACATAGGGTGGGGGGGCCGGTATCTGGGGGCCCCCTTATTAAAGGGGGCTCCCGGATTCCGATAAGCCCCCCGCCCGCAGACCCCGACAACCAACGGCCAGGGTTGTCGGGAAGAGGCCCTTGTCCCCATCAACATGGGGACATCCTCCCCATGTTGAGGGAATGTGGCCTGGTACGGTTCAGGAGGGAGGGGGGCCGCTCTCTCGTCCCCCCTCTTCCCCTGCGGCCTGCCAGGTTGCGTGTTCGGATAAAGGGTCTGGTGTGGATTTGTAGGGGACCGCCACGCTATTTTTTTTTGTTTGGCGCGGGGTTCCCCTTAAAATCCATACCAGACCTGAAGGGCCTGGTATGGATTTTTATGGGAACCCCCACGCTATTTTTTTTTTTTATTTGGCGCAAGGTTTCCTTTAAAATCCATACCAGACCTGAAGGGCCTGGTATGGATTTTAGGGGGACCCCACGCTTGGTGGGGGGTGTCCCCTTTGAATCCATACTATACTAGACCCAAGGGCCTGGTATTGACCTGGGGGGGGGGACCCCACGCTGTTTTTTTTCTAGATTTTATTGTTTTAGAGCCGGCAATGTTTATTTTTTTTACATTTCCTTTAACAACCAGCTATAAACTGAATATAAAAAATAAATATAAAATTGCCGCAAATTCGCGGTACTTGCGTTTTGGATGCGGGTCCATTGAATTCTCTTACATCCAAAACACTGTTTTTGGCCTGGCAAAAAAAATCTGCAGTGTGTACACGGCATAAGTGTAATAGAGTAATAATTTATTAAAAACTACAAAGGGTCCAAACACGCAAGTAACCATTACAGGCTCATCAATCCGGTGACATCAGCTGGATATCACTGGCACATCTACAACGGGCTCAATATCAACCGCAATACCAGGAAGGAACGTCAGCCACTCTCTTCCAAGTCGCGGGCTGTCAAAGTTTGTGGGGCGCAGCGTGGAATGCAGCGCTGACGTGAGCAGGATGACATCACTAGACAGGGGGGTTGCTACGCATTTTGGAGCATGCGCAGTACCACCTACGGGCATATGCACTTCTTTTTCTCACCCTCAAGCTTCTCAATTACATGAGAGTTCATATATTATATGCAACTGCCTCATTATATACCTACTTATAGCAACTTGTCCCATTCAATATAGCTACCTCCTGTCCCTTTGCCCTTCTTCTTTTCTATTTTTATTCCCCATCTAGGTCAAATTACTGTTATTATTTCTACATTTGCATCAGTAACCCTATTTGTTTATATTGATGCTTTGTTCATTCCTATTTTGTACAACCTTTTGACCAGATGATACTTCATCCTTATTTGGAATAACTTTTGATGTACAGTAAATTGTGCATTTACGCTTTGTTAGTGGTTTTATATACTATACTATGTTCTCTATTTTCAATAAATTATTTGAACAAGAAAACTTTGTTGTTACAATGAATATCATTGAATGATCCGTGATCACCCCCCAGAGTAGTACAGTGTTTATAAGGTGACACTGAACTACTCTGATGAAAATATGCAAAAAATAAATGTAAAAAAGGAAAAAAATAATCAGTCATATGGTGACGCTGTACTGTAATAGTGACAGTGGGCTCCATAAAGTAATCAGCTGTCAGCAGGGTTCCCCACTGACAGCTGAATGTAAAAAAAAATGGGCAGCAACTAGATTTTTAAAAAAAAATGGCGTGGGGTCCCCCCAAATCCATACCAGACCCTTATCTGAGCATGCAGCTCAGCAGGTCAGAAAAGGGAGGGGGCAAGCGAGCGCCCCCCCAAACCATACCAGGCCACATTCCCTCAACACGGGGGCTTTGCCCCCCCAAAGCACCTTGTCCCCTTGTTGATGAGGACAAGGGCCTCTTCCCCCAGATCCCACCCCCATGTGAATGAGTATTGAGTATAGGGTAAAAATGTGTAGTGTAAAAAATATGGGGGGTGGTGCTTTGGGGCAGGGGGTGTAGATCCACTGTTAGGCCTCATGCCCACGGGCGTTTTTTCAGCCGCGTTTTTGAGCGTTTTTTACAGCTTAAAAACGCCTGTCCATGTTAGTCTATAGCTTCATGCCCACCTAGGCGTTTTTGAGCTGTAAAGAGCATAGGCGTTTGTAAGCTGTAAAAAAAACCCAGGGCCAGTGCGTTCCTCAGCGTCAGAACTAGGCAGGAAAAAACGCGAGCGTCAAAAAACGCGCACTAACGCGCACTAACGCGCAAAAAACGCGCGGTCGCGTTTTTAGCTCCGACGTTTTTTTTTTTTTTTTTTTTTTTTTTTTTTTTCAAAAAAAAAAAAAAAAAAAAAAAAAAAATATTTACAATAACATGGACAGGCGTTTTTAAGCTGTAAAAAACGCTCAAAAACGCAGCTGTAAAAACGCCAGTGGGCATGAGGCCTAAATCACATCATCCACTGCTGACCGAAAAAAAAAAAAGGTTCTCTTGCGCCGAAGACTTCTGGTGTCTGACAGTTCATAAATCACCGCCCACCCCTAAGTTATTTAAAAACTGTCAGATAGCGGGAGCTGACCTTTGTTTTTTTAGGTTTTTTTTCGGGTTGGCGGTGGGCCTTGTGATTGACGATGGATCTACACCGGGGGGACGTTTTTTTTTATCTTTATTTTTTATATAAAGGACTTACACTACTAATTTTTTGGGGGTGAATGAGTAGGGGTACTATGTACCCCTACTCATTCACATGGGCGAGCTGGGATCTGGGGGTCTCCTTGTTAAAGGGGCTTGCAGATTCTGATAAGCCCCCTGCCCGCAGACCCCCACAACCACCGGCCAGGGTTGTGGGAAAGAGGCCCTTGTTCCCATCAATATGGAGACAAGGTGCTTTGGGGGGCAGAGCCCTGCCCCAATGCACCCCCCCATGTTGAGGGCATGAGGTCTAATATGGTTTAGGGGGTGGGCGCTTGCTCGTCCACTCCCTTTCCTGACCTGCTGGGCTGCATGCTCGGATAAGGGTATGGATTTTGGGGGGACCCTACGCCATTTTTTTTTTATTTTGGCATGGAGATCCCATCAAAATCCATACCGGACCTGAAGGGCCTGGTATGCATTGGGGAGGAGGACCCAATGCCTTTTGTTTTTTACTTTTTTGCCTGCAATTCTTTTTTTTTACATTCAGTTGTCAGTAGGGAACCCCGCTGACAGCTGATGACTCATCGTTGTTAAATTGCACCTTCAGTAATTTTTTCAACTTTCCATCTATCAAATCTTCTGCCCTTGTTGTTTTAACTTTGGATAGTAAAACATTTTTGTTCTGCCAGTAAATACCTTATACAGCCCACTTCCTCTTTCTTGTCTGGTCATTAGCCTAGGCTTATGACATCATGCACATCTCTCTCTCTCTCTCTCTCTCTCTCTCTCGTGAGAGTTTTCCAGGAAGGGAGGGGGGATGAGTCATAAGAGGGTCAATGAGAGCTGTACGGCTGCAGAGCTGGAGGTGTGCCTCTGTGTGTCTTTGTAAATCCAGGAAGTGAACAGGCAGGAAGATTTCTGCAGCATATTTGGCAAGTAGAGAATCACAGTATATATAAAATAATATGCAAAGTGGTTGGAGGGAAGCTTCAGAATGGCAAAAAATATTTTTATTACAAATTATGTGAGAAGACTGCAGTTCCTCTTTAAAAAGCTCATCTTGCCTCTTACTAAATGCCTCAGACTGTTTACTTTCCAAAATGGGGTAATTTGGGGGATATTTGTACTGTCCCAGCATTTTAGGGCCTCAAGAAATTAGATAAGCTGTCAGTACATTAGCGATTTATCAATTTTCAAATATATATACCATAGTTTGTAGACTTTCTATAACTTTCACACAAACCATTGTGTAAAATTATATATGTAAAAATGAGACAACTCTCTCAATTATAATTCTATGGAATAAGACAGTTAAACGCTAGATATATTCAAGGGTTAAATGTCCCTTTAATCGTGTCCCTAATGCATGATCAAAAAGTTAATTTATTTTAGTAATTAAATTCAAAAAGTGAAACGAATATTTTATATTGATTCATTATACACAGAGTGATATATTTCAAGCATTTCTTTCTTTGAATTTTGATGATTATGGCTTACAGCCAGTGAAAACCCGAAATTCAGTATCTCAGAAAATTTGAATATTGTGAAAAAGTTCAATATTGTAGACTCATGGTGTCACACACTAATCAGCTAATTAACCCAAAACACCTGTAATGGTTTCCTGAGCCTTTAAATGGTCTCTCTGTCTGATTCAGTGATACAATTATGGGGAAGACTGCTGACTTGATTGTTGACCAGAAGACAGTCATTGACACCCTCCACAAGGAGGGTAAGTCACATTGCTAAAAAGGCTGGCTGTTTATAAAGTGCTGTATCCAAGCATATTAATGGAAGGTTGAGTGGAAGGAAAAAGTGTGATAGAAAAAGGTGCACAAGCAACAAAAAAAACCACAGCCTTGAGAGCATTGTGGAGCAAAGGCCATTAAAGAATTTGGGGGAGATTCACAAGGAGTGGACTTTGTCAGTGCTTCAAGAGCCATCACACACAGACGTATCCAGGACATGTGCTACAACTGTCGCATTCCTTGTGTCAAGCCACTCCTGAACTACAGATGACGTCAGAAGCGCCTTACCTGGGCTAAGGAGAAAAAGGACTGGACTGCTGCTCAGTGGTCCAAAATCCTCTTTTCGGATGAAAGTATATTTTGTAAAATCAAGGTCCCAGAGTCTGGAGAGAGAGGCACAGAAACCAAGTTGCACTAGGTTCAGTGTGAAGTTTCTACAGTCAATGATGATTTGGGGAGCCATGTCATTTGCTGGTGTTGGTCCACTGTGTTTTATCAAGTCCAAAGTCAGTCAACCCTCTACCAGGAAATTCTAGAGCACTTCATGCTTCCCTCTGCTGACCAGCTTTATTGAGATGCTGATTTCATTTTCCAGCAGAACTTGGCACCTGCCCATACTGCCAAAATTACCAATACCTGGTTTAATTATCATGGTATCACTATGCTTGATTGACCAGCAAACTCACCTGACCTAAACCCCATAGAGAATCTGTGGGGTATTGTCAAGAGGAAGATGAGAGACAACAGACCCAACAATACAGATGAGCTGAAGGCCGCGGTCAAAGCAACCTGGTTTTCCATAACACCTTAGCAATGGCTACAGGCTGATCGCCTCCATGCCACACAGTATTGATGCAGTAATTCATGCAAAAGTAGCACCGACCAAGTATTGAGTGCATACTATACTGTACATACTTTCCAGTAAGCCAACATTTCTGTATTAAAAATCCGTTTTTTTTATTTTTATTGGTCTTATGTAATATCCAAATTTTTTGAGATACAGAATTTTAGGTTTGTAATAGCTATAAGCCATAATCATCAAAATTAAAAGAAAGTAATGCTTGAAATATATCACACTGTGTGTAATGAATCTGTATAATATATGAGTTTCACATTTTGAATTGAATTACTGAAATAAATTAACTTTTGGATGATATTCAAATTTTTTGAGATGCACCTGTATGTTTAAATGTGTGCATGTATGGGTGAATGACTGTATGTGACTGTGTGCATGTATGAGTAAGTGACTGTATGCATATTTGGGTAATAGGACCTTAGTTATATATGCTTTTGGTTAAAAAAAAAAAAATGTTATCAGGACAAGTAGATTGTCATGAGGAACAAGCAGGTTGGGCTCCCGAATTAGTCCCTTGGACAATTTAAAAACAAAATGTCCACACACCTGCATAATGTTATTTTGTGTTATTTTCCTTTCCTGATGCCAAACCATGGCAGCATACCAGTGATAGAGCTCTGTCTCTCATCCACTCCCTCAGGACCAATGAATAACATAAAAAAGGGGTCAGTTTTCCTGACACCAACATGGTAGCATACCAGTTATAAATTACTAGCTGACAGTGTGGGTACTGCTTAACAAACCTGCTTGTACCCCAGATGATGACTTTTTAGTCGAAACTAGTCGGGTGGATTTGTCCATATACATCACTCTAGTACCTGCATCCATGCTTTTAAGACCATCTTAAATGTGAGTGTTACATTGTATGATTTTTTTACATTAAATCCTTTCCAAACGGAATTATGCTATGTGAGTTTTTCCATCTCTACACGTATGCATTGGATACCGAGTCCCTACATGAACTGGTGTTTTGTGTTATTGGATGTCCCGTCTGATTGAAGTGCTAAACCCCTTTGACTCCAGACCATCCCTCCACTCAAGACCATCTCTATTGGGGTCCATTAACCCTTAAAGCAATCTCAGATTTGGGTGGCGTATGCCTCTCCAAATCCGAGACCTCTGGTAAGCCTCCTCAACTTATACTTGGTGGCGCATTTCACATCACATCTGTATATAATTATTGTTTGAGTGTTCACACTCTTCAAGCTTTATTTGATCAGAGTGTGCAGTTACCACTGAAGGAGGCTCACAACCCTTCGCTCTATATGCTCTCTGAATGAGCTTAACAATCCAGCTTGCTTTTCCGAAGCTCCAAGGGCCTGCAGTTCTGATACTTTTTTGCCTGAGGTTATTGTGTTCAGAAAAACGCTTTGTAGGTAATGTCCCAAACTGATCACTACTTAGTTGGAGCAAATGGATGAACTGACAGGAAGTCCAGCAATACAGATAGATCTCATTGGGTAAAGATTATTTTACTTGGTGGGACGAATCTTCATGACTGCGTTTAGGAACTGTGTTAACAACTAATTATTTGCCCATTTGATCTTTGTTAATGCTGAAATGGCCGATACTTGCACCTTCAATGAGCCTAGGCTAAGGCCCTTGTCTAAACCAGTCTTAAGGAAATCCAGATCAGCTGTCAGTGGAGGCATGGTGGGTGCCAAGACAGAAAAATCGAAAACCTGTCCCAAATTTTGGCATAGACATTGTTAGTAGAGGGTTTTCTAGCCTTCAATAAAGCAGAAATTACTCTAGAGGAGCAACCTAGGCTCTACAGCCCCCCCCCCTTTCAACAGCCATGGTCACAGCTCCAGTCTGCGTATGTTCAGCTGTACAAAGTCGTAGTGAACTAGGAGGCATGGGAACACTGGGAGGGTAACTGGTTGCTGAATGCTGAAGTGAATGGCCAGGGGAAACCAGGACCTCTGTGGCCAGTATGGGAGAATGACCACTATGTTCTCTCTCAACAGTCTCAAGAAGAATCTCATTATAAGAGATGTTGGGGGAAACGCATAGGCTAGATAGCAGTTCCAGGGTGAGACTAGAGCATCTATCCTCTCTGCCTGAGGGTGCGGAAAGCAGGACAGGTTCCTCCGAAGTTTGCGATTGCTGTGGGAAGCAAAGATGTCTGAGGTAGGCCCCACATGTTGACTAATTGAGAAAAGACTGGGGGGTGTAAAGCCCACTTGTGATCTGGGAAACTGCATGAGAGCCGATCTGCCTGTGTGTTAATTTTTCCTGGGAGGTAAACTGACCTCAGGGATTGTAGATGACCTTCCGCTCAAGACATTATGAGCTCCACCTCATTCAATAACCTGCTGCTTTGAGTCCCTCCTTGGCATTAAATATAAGCACTTGCTGTCCTGTTGTCCATTTGCAGAGAGACTGGTCGGTCCCTGATCTTATGATGTCCAGAGTCAAGAGCACCAAAAGGGCTGCCTGAACCTCCAGCACATTTGAGACCATCCACTTGCCCTGAACCGACTGACCCTCACAGTGTGCACCCCAGTCTGTCTCGGTGGTGTCTGTCGTAACAGTGATCCAGTCTAATGGCCCTAGGGGACGTGACTTCAAGGTCTCTCTTTTCAACCACCCCTGCAGACTCCTCTTCATAATGAGTGACATTGTTGTTAACTGTGCCAAGTTCTGTTTCCTTCATTGTGCTAAGAAACCCAGCTGAAACTGACGCAGGTGCCAGTGCGCCCAAGGGATCATCGAAATGCAAAACAAGAAGAAGAAGAATATTGTCCAGGTAGTGGTGAACCTGGAGACCCTGCATTCTGAGCGGGGCTAACACAGCAATGAGAACCTTGGTGAAGGTCCTTTCTATACGTGCTTAGGCCGAAAGGAAAGCTGTTGAACTATAGATGTGTCTGGCCAACTGCAAATCTCAGATACCTCTGGAAGGAATGTATATAGCTGAATAGAAAAAGAATGGACTTTGAAGGCACCAATATAAAAATAACAAATTTTATTAACACACTATTACAAATATTGTACTAGTTGTATTCTCAGAATACAGTAAGATATAATCTAAAATAAGAAAACATGGACAAGACCCATAGTGGGACATTCAATGATACAATATACTCAATTCGTGGGTGTGCATGATGAATCTTCCCACTGAAGAGATGAATAGCAGAGAGATGTCCCCAATATGGAAGTCCATATAATTCTTGGAAATTTAAAAATGGCTCAACATGTTTCGCGATTAACTGCGAATCGCTTCTTCAGGAGCTTCTAAATTTCAAGATAGAAAATCAAGTTTAGATATACATCATAAATATATAACACACATTTGTGTTGTACTTCGCAAGTTTATCAGACACTGATACCAGCATCTGATTCTTACCAGAAGTATCACTTGAATTTGCCCGATGCAATCACTTCACCCCTTCCCAGGTGTCTCAACCCTAAACCTGTGCCCAAAGGAGGGCGTCTCACCAGGCTGAAATGGTGAGGAAAAGTGAATAACGGGAACATGGGGATGCACCAAGTATCTATAGAGCAACCCAACATAGACTGAGAAAGGGAAATATGTTATAGTGCCATAAGGTCAACCTAATAACATTAACTAGTAGCTTACTTGTGGTATGAGGGGTTTGTAATTGAAAGAAGGGGAGGAGTTTGCGGCACGGTAAGGTAGTCCTCAAGGTCTATAATCGCGTAGAGCAATTAATTTGAAAAAGGCGTAGATGTGCTGCAAGAAATTAGCATAACTCTCTCAAAAGGCCTATTAAAGCGACAAGGACATATGCGTATAAAATGTGCGATTGCAAGATGATAAAATGAGTCTGAACATGTACCTTAAAGTAGTTGGAACTCGGATAGACTTGTTCCCCAATAGTGTGACGGGTTGCTGGGAATTAAAGATGGATTGTATTCCACAGCCAGATAATGTTTACCTGTGACTATAAGACATATTAAATAAGGCTAGTTTTATTGTCAGGTATAGACTTTCAAAATGAAAGAAAAAATAAACTGGCAAATAATAGTTACCTAGCCAGAGTACATAGCCAGGAACACTATCAGGCTCTTCAATACGCACTACTCATTATCAATGAATATGAATCCAATCTCTTATCTGTATAAAACACAGCCAAGAAGATGGAAAAGCACTTAAGCATAAAAGAAAGTCCCATAACATTTAGGGCAGGGATATGCAATTAGCGGACCTCCAGCTGTTGCAAAACTACAAGTCCCATCATGCCTCTGCCTCTGGGTGTCATGCTTCCTGCTGTCAGAGTCTCGCTATGCCTCATGGGACTTGTAGTTTGGCAACAGCTGGAGGTCCGCTAATTGCATATCTCTGATTTAGGGCATATATTAGGCTAAAAGAGGCAAGGGTCAAGCCTTGCTATAGATACCTCAATTATAGGACTTACTGTGTACGTGACCGCCGTCTCCTTACGCGTTAGTTGCGAGCGACTGCTCTCCCGGTGATATCTAGCACACTGAGGAGAGAGCCTCGCTTAAATGTACATCCCGATCACGTGACCGTCATGACGTATGGCATCTTGCAGATCCAATAAAAACATCCAGTTGGCTGTCTGTATCGTTTGAATAATTGTGTGGATGAACTCCATCTTTTCAAGAAGATAAAGCCAAGAATTTGTCCCAGATCCTTGTGTATATGGCATTTGTTGGCGGTTTTTTGGCTTTAAGAAGGGTGAATAAGACCTCCTGGGAACAACGTAGAGACTGAAACCTCCTCCTCTCAACCTCATACTCATACTCATTCACATACGGTGGGGGGCCGGGATCTGGGGACCCCCTTATTAAAGGGGGCTCCCGGATTCCGATAAGCCCCCCACCCGCAGACCCCGACAACCAACGGCCAGGGTTGTCGGGAAGAGGCCCTTGTCCCCATCAACATGGGGACATCCTCCCCATGTTGAGGGCATGTGGCCTGGTATGGTTCAGGAGGGAGGGGGGCGCTCTCTCGTCCCCACCTCTTCCCCTGCGGCCTGCCAGGTTGTGTGCTCGGATAAAGGGTCTGGTGTGGATTTTTAGGGGGACCCCCACGCTTTTTTTTTTATTTGGCGGGGTTCCCCTTAAAATCCATACCAGACCTGAAGGGCCTGTTATGGATTTATAGGGGGATCCCCACGCAATTTTTTTTTAAGTTTGGCGGGGGTTCTCATTAAAATCCATACCAGACCTGAAGGGCCTGGTATGGATTTTGGGGGGACCCCCACGCCATTTTTTTTTTCATCTTGGTGGGGGGGTCCCCTTTGAATCCATACTAGACCCAAGGGCCTGGTATGGACCTGGGGGGGGGACCCCACGCTGTTTTTTTTTTTTTTTTAGAGCCGGCAATGTTTATTTCTTTTACATTTCCTTTAACAACCAGCTCTAAGCAGGTTAAAAAAATGTGCCGCAAATTCGCGGTACTTGCGTTTTGGATGCGGGTCCATTGAATTCTATTACATCAAAAACACTGTTTTTGGCCTTGAAAAAAAATCTGCAGTTGCGTTTAAACTCGTTTTTCACAAAGCCTAAAAATGCCTTCAGACGCCAAAGATTTCCACGTTTCAGACGCGGTACCGGCATTTAGACGCATTTTAGTTTAGAAGCATTTTTAAAGATGACCTATTTTTTTACATTGATAAACTCAAAAATTAGGGCAAATGAGGAAAAACCATTAAAAATATATATATCAAAACAATAATGCAATTGCTTCCATTGCATTGTGGACAATCCACAACTTGGGGCAGGTGACGTGGCAAGTGAACAATCCACAACTTGGGGCAGCTGATGTTGCAAGTGGACAGTCCACAACTTGGGGCAGCTGACGTGGCAAGTGGACAATCCACAACTTGGGGCAAGTGACGTGGCAAGTGACACGCTAAATACAACTACACTGCTGCTCTCTCAGCTGCTGATACTCACTCTGGTCTCCAAAAATAGCTGAAATCGTTAATAATACTGTTTTTGGAGCTTAGGGCGGCTCCTTATCATGTTTCCTAACTAAACGCGTATAGACGCAAATCTGGTAAAACGCGGCATGCAAACGCCACAAAGCGCGCCTTTCTAAGCGCCGCTTTCAAACTTCGTTCTGAACACTTTGCATCAGCGTCCCGTGTACATGCGGCCTAAAAACACCTATGCCATTTACAGCTCAAAAAAGCCATGGTGGCCATGAGGCCATAGGCTAACATGGAGAGACGTTTTTAAGCTGCAAAAACCGCTCAAACAAGCGGCTTGAAAAACGTCTGTGTGCATGTAGCCTTATATTAACCACTTGCGCACTGGCCACTTAAACCCCCTTCCTGCCCAGACCAATTTTCACATTTCAGCGCTGATGCACTTTGAATGACAATTGCGCGCTCATACAACACTGTAACCCAATGAAAATGTATTCTTTTTTGGCACACAAATAAAGCTTTCTTTTGGTGCTATTTGATCATCTCTGTGTTTTTTTTCTATAAATACAAAAGACCGAGTTAAAAAATAAAAAAATAGATATTTTAACCACTTCAGCACTGGGCCTATTCTGGCACTTCCCTCCTTCATGTAAAAATCATACATTTATGGCTATAAAATTACTTAAAAACCCCAAACATTATATATTTTTTTTTAGCAGACACCCTAGGGAATAAGATGGCGGTCATTGCAAATTTTTATCTCGCTTGGTATTTGCGGAAAACATTTTCAAACGCCTTTTTTTTGGGAAATAAATGGTTTCATGAATGTAAAAAAAATTACAAAACAGTAAAGTTAGGCCAATTTTTAGGGATAATGTGAAAGATGTTGTTATGCTGAGTAAATAGATACCTAACATGTCACGCTTTAAAATTGCGCACACTCATGGAATAACACCAAACTTTAGTACTTAAAAATCTCCGTAGGCGATGCTTTAAATTTTTTTACACATTACCATTTTGGCATTACAGAGGAGGTCTAGTGCTAGAATTGTTGCACTCGTTCTAACGCACGCAGCAATACCTCACATGTGTGGTTTGAACAGCATTTACATATGTGGGCGGGACTTACGTGTGTGATTTCTTATGAGCGCGAGCTACCGGGGACATGGGTGTTTTTTCTTTTTTTGGATTATTTTTATTTTTGTTTTTTCCTTTTTTGTATTTCTTACTTTTTTTTACCTTTTTTGTTTTTTGGATCACTTTTTTTCCTATTACAAGGAATGTAAACATCCCTTGTAATAGGAATCTATTGTGACAGTTTTTTTTTTTTGGAGAATAAGACCCCACATCTCTCCTCCAGGCTGGAAAGCATGAGATCGGTCAAAAAAATTCACCAATCTCATGCTGACAGCCGAGATCACGGCTTGGATTACATACGGGAACCCGGCGTGATGTCATAAAGTCACGCCCTGGCCTCCGACGGTCATAGAGATGACTGGTGACCATCTGGTCCCCATTCATCGCTATGCTTCCCATCCGGTGCTGGCCAATTCATTCTCCGAGCCCCAGATGGCACGGGAGAGCCCGGAGAAGCACCGGATGGCGGCGGGAGGGGGGACGTCCCCTCCCGCCGCCTATAAGAACGATCAAGCGGCGTAACTGCCGCTATGATCGTTTTTATCGTGCACAGAATCACCTGAAAAGAATGATATCTGAATGATGCCTGCAACTGCAGGCATCATTCAGATGTCACCGCACAAAGCCAAGGACGTCATTTGACGGTGGGCGGTAGGAAAGTGGTTAATATTTCGAAAATTTAGACAAAAGGTAATTTTACTTCTTCATTGATGTACACTGATGGGCTGCACTGATGGGCTGCACTGATGGGCACTGATAAGTTGGCAAGGATGGGCACTGAGAGGTGGCATTGCTAGTTGGCACTGGTGGGCATTGAGAAGTGGCACTGCTAGGTGGCAATGATAGTTGGCAGTGATGGGCACTGATAGGCAGCACTGCTAGGTGGCACTGATTGGCAGCAGTGGTGGGCATTGATAGGTGGCACTGGCAGGGGCTACGGATTGTCACAGATGACGCAGAATTGCCTCTTCCTCTTCGGGCCCAATGTCCCTTGCACATAAGCCGGTAATTGCCGTTTTTTATGCTCACGCTGTCAGCACAAGGAGAAAACAAAAACCATTACCCAGCTTTTGTTTACATCACGTGATCAGCTGTCATTGGCTAACAGCTGATCACATGGTAAAGGGCAGGGATCGGCCCCTTACTTGGATCTGTCATCACCCGAGTCTCAGTGACTCGGTGACCACAGCGCGCGCGAAGGGGACGACGTTTGACGGACTCCCGGCAATTGAGGACCATGCTGTGTCTGGCGATCAGTTATAGCGCTGATCTCAAGTGATTAAACAGGGTCTAAATGGGCCATTGACATGCATCACAATTCAACTTAGGAATGTGTCTTTGCAAAGTTAAACTAAATGAAATCCTTTCTTATTTTTGCTTGGGGATAGAGTGCAGAGGGATTACAAGTCTAGACAGTTTTTGGGGATGTCTGCACTCCTGATAGGGTGAAGACAACTCCCAAATTTGGCCACTTTATCCTTCCAAATAATTCACTTCCTGTCACATAGCCACACAGGAAGTGAGGGAAAATCCCTCCCAATATCTTTCCTTGGGGCACACAGGTCAGTCTAAATACTTTCCCCATTATGCACATTGCACTCAAGCATATTGTGGGGTACACCCCAAATTATTAGGTAGTTTGGACTCTGGGGTTTATTTACTAAAGGCAAATCTACTTTGCACTACAAGTGCACTTGCTGTATATCTGAGGGGGACATGCAAGCAAAAAAAAAACACCATCTTTGCTTTTACATGATTGTAACATCCAATCACCAGTACTTTCCCTCAGAATTTCAGCAGCTGCACTTTTACTGCAGAGTGGATTTGTCTTTACTAAACCCCAAACTATACAATGATTTGGGGTGTACACAACAAAGTGCTAGAGTGCAATTTGCTTAATGGGGACACTAGTTAGATTGATCTGTGTGTCCCCAAGAAAAGACATTGGTAGGGGTTTACCTTCACTTCCTGTTTAGCTATGTGACAGGAAGTGAAGCCAATTTTAAGAAAAGGAGACACAAAGCCCAAACTTGAAAAAAAAAAAAACATGCAGGGGTTCTAACACTTACTTTGTTTCCCTCAAAATGCCCACAATTAGAATTGTATTGCCTTGAGCTATTTTTAAGTGCTGTGCTCTAAATCAGTGCTTCTCAAGTACCCCCCAACAGGCCATGTTTGCAGGTTTTCCTTCATCTTGCACATGTGCTTTAAATCACAGTCAATGGTTTTGATTTTTGGACAGCAATTCTCCATGAGATAAATTCACAAAACATGTCCTGTTGGGGGTACTTGAGGACTGAGGCTGAGAACCACTGCAGTAAAAAAGGAAAATTGAATACTTACCGCTCTGTATTTTTCATTTCCTGGTGACGCTCCATGGCAGCACACAATTCATGCATATGCTAGCATGAAGGCACCAGGGTAGACAAATCACACCTGTTTTGTTTTGACATGCCAATCAGCTGTCACATTTGTTGCAAAGAAAACACAAAACAAACATCTAAACTTTGCATCAAATTTTATTGGTTAACAAAACAAAAGGGAAGGCAAAATAAAAAACATGGTCAATTTGAAACAGTTACAGACTCAACATCTTGAGAAATATTTGGCCAAAAAAAATGCAGCACAGACAATTAAATCAAAGTGAACAAACAACACACATTAACAACATCAGAATTATTTCAGGGGAACATTTTCCCCACACAAAAAAATACAATCCACAAAAGTTAACCAATCACCTGTTTTGCAAAGACATAACAAATAAAATACATGTGTTACAAACTCGATAAGGACACCAACATGTACATTTTAACACACACACACACACACGCCTCTTTTCAGGGCAAGCGAACGAATGCTCCCTGTGAGCTTTATATAACATATGTTTGTGAGCTAATGAGGCAATTGAAAACACATGCACAGTCCATGAAACACCCAAAATGCAAGTTCTCCCAATGTAGAGACTGAAATTCAAAGTGGCTACACCTGTTAAGGATGTCCTTCAATTACTAACCCATAAAAACACTCTCTGAGGGAGCATGCCCAGAAATATCCAGGCGCTGTTCACACACAAAAAGCACCCAAAAAAAAATCTAACAGGCTGGGCATGTGCAGAACAACACCAATGCAGCTAGCAAAAAATAACCCCGTCCAAAATTAAGCACATCATCCAGCATGCTACAAAATTAGAGATGGGACAATCACCCAAACCAACAAATACCATTGCAGTCTATGGGAACTGACATGTTAATTTTTCTAGTCCCCACTTGGCTGGCTTATCTTCTAGTTATTGGCCTTAAAATGGGGGCCCAGGTCCCACCCTAAGGGACATATATCAATGTCACCAATTTGGAAAACACCAAAAACAAAACAAGGAGAAGTGCCTTTAAATATGCCAAATTGCTTAAGGGCCATTTCACACCACATGCAGTGCATTGCGTTTTTTATGCATCCAAAATGCATGGAAAGTTGGTTATATGGTTCTAAATGGCAGTGTTTGTTCCAGTGCGTTCCAGTTTCCCCAAAAAAGTAGAACATGCTGCATTTTACCTGCACTGGACTGTACTGGAACGCAGCAAAACGCGTCATAAACGCACTGGAACGCACAGGAACACACCTAAATGCACCAAAAACGCACTGGAACACACTTGTCCTTCTCTTTGGTTAATAAAAAAGAGGGGTGAAAAAAAAGCACTGGACTGCATCAAAAACTTACCAAAAATGCACTGGAACGCATGAAAAACGTGCATGCAGAAAAGCACCTGGAACGCATCCGGATTGCGTCTCTATGGTGTGAACTGGCCCTAGTTCACACTATAGAAACGCAGTCTGGATGCGTTCCAGGTGCTTTTCTGCATGCGCGTTTTTGACACATTCCAGTTTTTGATGCGTTTTTGATGCAGTCCAGTGTTTTTTTCCCCCTCTTTTCACTTAGGACAAGTGTGTTGCAGTGCGTCTTTGGTGCATTTAGGTGCGTTCCGGTGCATTCCAGTGCGTTTTTGGTACGTTCCGTTGCGTTTTTGATGTGTTTTACTGTGGTCCAGTACAGTTTTGTACCTAAAAAATGCAGCATGACCAATTTTTTTTTTTGCTTTCTGAAACGCACTGGAACGGACTGCAGTGGTGTGAACTATGCCATTGGCATTAATGTGATCAGCTTTCTTTGCGTTTTTCATGCATCAAAAAAACGCACTGCACTGCATCCGGTGTGAACTGGCCCTAAATATCATACCCGGGGGTGTCTATGCCTGTAAAGTAGCACGTTTTCCATGTTTATAACAGTTGGAGAGCAAAATGACATTTCTAAAGTAAAATAATAGTCATTTAAAAGTCCTTGCGGCTGTAATGAATTGCCGGTTCCCGTCAATACAGATAAAAGTCATTGACAGTCTTTGATAACACAAAAAAAAAAAGTGTGGCGGTCCCCCAAATTCTATTACCAGGCCCTTCAGGTCTGGAATGGATATTAATGGGAACCCCGCCGCAAATTTTAAAAAAAAATGCGTGCGGTTCCCCCAAATATCCATACCAGGCCCTTCAGATCTGGAATGGATTTTAAGGGGAACTCCACCCCAAATTTAAAAAAAAATGGAAGTGGAGTACCCCAAAAATCCACACCAGACCCTTATCCGAGCACATAACCTGGCCGGCCGCAGAAAAAGAGGGGGGGACGAGAGAGCGGCCCCCCTCCCTCCTGAACCGTACCAGGCCACATGCCCTCAACATGGGGAGGATGTCCCCATGTTGATGGGGACAAGGGCCTCATCCTCACAACCCTTGCCCCTTGCCCTTGCCCGTTGGTTGTGGGGGTCTGCGGGCGGGGGGCTTATCAGAATCTGGAAGACCACTTTAACAAAGGGGACCCCCAGATCCCAGCCCCCCCTATGTGAAATGGTAATGGGGTACAAATGTACCCCTACCATTTCACAAAGAAAGTGTAAAAAATGTAAAAAATGACAAGAGCCGGTTAATGTCTTCTCTTTTCTTCCATCTTCTTCCATCTTCTTCTTCCTCCTTCTTCTTCTTCTTCCTTCTTCTTCCATCTTCTTCTTCCATCTTCTTCTTCCATCTTCTTCTTTTCTCCATTCGGGTTTCTTCCTCCATCTTCATCTTCCTCTTCATCTTCCTTCTTCCTTCGGTCTTCTCGTCCGCATCTTGCTCAGGCGTCTTCCCTTCTTCTTTCTCCGGCCGCTCCGTTTGAATTGGAGGTTCCCGCTGTGTGACGCTTCAGTTCTCAGGTCTCCTCTGGGTCCGCTTACACCCGGTGACCCCGCCCCCCTCTGACGCACATGGATTTCACTGGGACTTTCCCCGTGGTGTCAGAGGGGGGCGGAGCCACCGGGTGGCAGCGGACCAAGAGGAGAACTGAAGCGTCACCCAGCGGGAACCTCCAATTCAAACGGAGCGGCCGAAGAAGAAAGAAGAAGGGAAGATGCCGGAGCAAGATGCGGACGAGAACACCGAAGGAAGAAGTAAGATGAAGATAAATATGAAGAGGAAGATGAAGATGGAGAAAGAAACCCGAATGGAGAAAAGAAGAAGATGGAAGAAGATGGAAGAAAGGAAAATACATTAATAAAGGAATTGTCAAAAACCGGCTCTTGTCATTTTTTTCATTTTTTACACTTTCTTTGTGAAATGGTAGGGGTACAATGTACCCCTTACCATTTCACATAGGGGGGGCCGGGATCTGGGGGTCCCCTTTGTTAAAGGGGTCTTCCAGATTCCGATAAGCCCCCCGCCCGCAGACCCCCATAACCACCGGGCAAGGGTTGTGGGGATGAGGCCCTTGTCCCCATCAACATGGGGACATCCTCCCCATGTTGAGGGCATGTGGCCTGGTACAGTTCAGGAGGGAGGGGGGGCCGCTCTCTCGTCCCCCCTCTTCCCCTGCGGCCGGCCAGGTTATGTGCTCGGATAAGGGTCTGGTGTGGATTTTTGGGGGGACTCCACGCCATTTTTTTTAAAAATTTGGGGTGGAGTTCCCCTTAAAATCCATTCCAGATCTGAAGGGCCTGGTATGGATATTTGGGGGGAACCCCACGTAATTTTTTTTTTAAATTTGCAGCGGGGTTCCCCTTAATATCCATTCCAGACCTGAAGGGCCTGGTAATGGAATTTGGGGGGACCCCCACGCTTTTTTTTTGTGTTATCAAAGACTTTCAATTACTTTTCTCTGTATTGCCGGGAGCCGACAATTCATTATAGCCGCGGGTACTTTTAAATGCCTTTTTTTTCCTTTAGAAATGTCATTTTGCTGGCGCAATGGGAAGTTCAGAGATGCGCCTGTTCAACTTATGCAAATTGAGTTATGTGACTTGACATTTACTAAGATTTTGCCGGTGCAGTGTCTTGGCGCATTTGAACCATTGAAATTCCCGCACTGAGCTCAAAAAAACCCTCTCGCAGCTCGAATCGTACTTGCCGGCGCAGCGGGCTGGTTTTGAAAAAGTTACTTTCTCACTCTATTTTGGGCATATTAGTTATTTGGACAGGTGTCACTACACTTCCTCACATCACCCCACATCACCCCCATTATATTCTCACTTCCAGCTTCTTTATATTTAGAGTTTAACATGCTGTGCGCCAGGTCCATAGTGGCGCACTGAGCGCCTCCTCCCGTCCGCCGACAACACTATAGTAAATGGCAAATAGGGCTGCGCTACAGGCGCTAATGCTTTGTAAATACCAAAACAGCCATTGCGCACGCAGATGTGCCAATACTCATGGCGCAAACGTTTCGTAAATCAGCCCCAATGTTTCAGTTGGGTAGTTTTTTCCTAAAAGTTTTATTTTTGTACAATTGTTAGTCGGTCTCTGGATTGGATTATGTCAGCCGTTGAGGACATGATTTACTCCAGACACTGGGGACCAGTGTCAAACCATCAGGGGGAGAGTGTAGCAGATATGTACTTTCCCGGGTGTAATTTGAACTTGGCAGAGACATCGGTGATGTGTAATCCCCTGCAGTCCAGCAGGTGGCGCTGTCGCGCTGGGCTGGGGTTGAATCATTGCTGTGTGCCGTGCCTCCTTTTTGTCCTTCCTCGGCAGCGGTATGGTGGGGCGGGGAACCCGCCGTGCTTGCTGGGAGAGGGTATAAAGGGGCCGGCCATCTTGGTCACGGGGTTGATTCCCAGGCACCTTCAGCCTGCGGGCGGTGGTTCGTGTCGGTCCTCTAGGCGGCCTAGGCCTAGAGGACAGCCGGAGGTCGTGTTCCATCCCAGGCACCTTTAGCCTGGGGTGAGGTACTCGGATGGAGGTCTGGAGCTCAGTGCCCAACACTGAGTTCCATGAGGGAAGGAGATCCTAGGGTACCCAGGGATTGGGTACCCGAATCCGGAAGGCGCAATGGACCGGGGGGAGCTCCTCACTCGAAGACCTGGTGCAGCATATTGCCAGTGACGGGTGAGACTCTCATCGGAGACCGCCTGGAAGGAAATCCCCCCCCCGCTCGGAGACCGCAACCCACTTTCAGGGAGGAAAGTGGAGAACATATTTTGTCTGGGCCTACTCGCATCCACACCACCTTTTCTGTTCTGTTTCTACAAGGGAGTTCAACTGATTGTGTTCATTCGAGAGGAATAAAGGAGTGTTGAACTTTAATGGTGTGGGGCTCATTTCCTGGCAGACATTGCTCAAGGTAACTCTCGGTGGAGGCTCCAGGTGCACAGCACTGACCCGAAGGTAAAGGAACTTTGCTTACACCACACTGACACCTGTGGTGAAGGCCAGGCGTGGTGTCCCCGCTCCCTTCCCCTCTGAAGGTACCCCTAGACAAGAGACAGACGAGCTGAAGAAAAAGAGGGGAGTGAGGAGGGTGCTACACTTACGTAATTACAGCTTAACTTAAGCAGATATTATTATTATTGATTATTATTTCAGGTACTTATACAGTGCTGTCAATTTACGCAGCGCTTTACATATATATTGTACATTCACATAAGTCCCTACCCTCAAGGAGCTTACAATTCTAAGGTCCCTAACTCACATTCATACATACACTAGGGGCAATTTAGACAGGATCAAATTAACCTACGAGCATGTCTTTGGAGTTTGGGAGGAAACCGGAGTACCAGAGAATTTTGGGCTGAATTCGGACCCGAAACAGACCAAAAGACGCACAGTCTCCTGTGCAACTTCACACCGGAGCCACAGTGGATATATGTGAATCGGCTCCATAGAGAGCCGGTCACAATCTCCTGCTATTGCAAATTGGATGCAGGAATTCCGCATCCAATTTGCAATAGTGTGAACCCGGCCTAATAGAGTCATACTTATGGCTCTTGCCTAGGACCTACTGTATATGACTTCAGAGAAAATAAACAAATGACCCTTAAGTCGGTTTGGCATGCATTTGGTTATAAACAGAAGTGAGCTTCTTAGCCCACATATTGTGCACTCACTAGATTGCTATCTACAATTTACATAAAAAAGCATTTAAAGCTCCCTTTAGTCCTCCTCCTAGAGAACAAATATCAGATGAAAAATCCAAGTCATGAACTAATACAGTTTATAGCCAAAGCAATTAAACTTATATATATCAACTAGTACAGTTTTGGGCACCAGTTCACAAAAAGGATATTGGGGAACTGGAGAAAGTGCAGAGAAGGGCAACCAAACTGATAAGAGGCATTGTGGAGCTCAGCTATGAGGAAAGATTAGAACTGAATTTATTCTCTATTGAAGGAGTTTTATTCTCTTTAAGGTCATCACAGAGGACACGGGGGCACTCTTTATGTCTGGAGGAAAATAGATTTAATCTCCAAATACGGAAAGGTTTCTTCACAGTACGAGCGGTGACAATGTGGAATAGACTCCCTCAAGAGCTGGTTCTGGCCAGCTCAGTAGATTGCTATTATATTGTAACTGGATACTAACATTTATATGTAAAGTTAATCCAGGGAATATCCAATTGCTTCTTAGGGGATCAGGAAGGATTTTTTCCCCCTGCTGGAACAAATTTGGATCATGCTTTGCTGTTTTTTTTTTTGCCTTCCTCTGGATCAACTGTGGGTAAAGGATTGTATGATTTTATTAATTTTGTTTAAAGATTTCTATTTTTCTTTTTATTGGTTGAACTAGATGGACTTGTGTCTTTTTTTTTTAAACAGACTAACTATGTAACTATGTAGGTGGAAAACACCACTTTTAAATTCAGAGCAGAGGAATATTTGCTGAATCAAAATCACCAGGGATAATAGCCCATAGGTGGTTCTACTACACCCCTGGCCTATACCACTCTTCAAAAATTTGATTATTGATATATTTCAGCTTGCAAAATGTCTACTCTAGTTTTATGTCTGATCTACTTGGGCCCCATTCACGCAGCCATTACAATTTTTTATTTACAACAGTTTTTTATTTACAAATCTGAATGCAGCTGCATTGTTTTCAACAAATGAATTCACACAGGTTAAATGCTCTGCTTTCAGATTCATAACACAAAATCCAAAAATCTGTGTCTGGGGACATGCATATAGAGGTATACCACTGAAAAAAAGAACAGGAGCATTTTTACACATTAAAAAATAGATTTACTGATTAGGACTTTTTGTTCCTTGCCTTAATGATCAGTATTTTTTTTATTTTCAATATGTTTTATTTTATCATACAGAGACAGGTACAAATGCAAATACATTGTACAGGTAGATGCCAAAAAAGCTGAGCTACCAGCATGTCACCAAAATATTAATCATATCAAAAGTAATAAAAACAAAATGGTATTCCAAACAGCAAGGTATTATTAGTAACATTTAGTCATCAAGGCAAAACGATGAGAGAAGTGGTGGTCATAGGGCTAATACGGCAGATTGACCTTAATGAGCAGGAGAAAGAAAGCAAAAAAAAGGGGAAAGGTTAGGAGAAGGGGAACTGGGGAGGGGGAGGGGGGTGTCAGTATGTGAGACATGGGCTCCAAAATATGAGAAATTTGGCACAAGTGTTGGTAAGAGGACAAGTCAGTTGTTAATAAAAATGTCATCCAGGCGAGATTCAGCTTCTGAGAAATGGGTAAATCGCCTCTTCCATTCTTGTGAGCAAGACAAGATGGACCAATTTATATTTGCGTTTAGTAATGTTTGGGGATTTTAAGTGCAAGAGGGCCAGCCAGGGGTCCTTAGTGAGGATTGTTTCTAGTAGTGTACACAATAGTGAGAAGACAATGGTCAGTACATTTTTTACGGCTGTTTTTTTTTTTTTTTTACTACCGTGTGAATGAGGCTTTATGCCTCGTACACACGGCCAGGTTTTCCGATGGTAAAACTGCGATGAGAGCTTTTGGCTGGGAATCCCGGCCGTGTGTATGCTCCCTCACAGTTTTTCCGCCGAAAAACTACCAAAACCGCCGGGAAAAAAAAAAGAACCAGCTCTCTTTTTTCCCATCGGGATTCCCGATGGACGTTTTCCCATCGGAAATCCCGGCCGTGTGTACGAGGCATCAGGCCAGTTATACATGGTCATAATCATTTACTGATGCTTATACTCAGAATATTGTTGACAGAAAGATCCTAAGTAAAATACTCCATAAAGAGCTTGTGTAAAGGCGCTTAAACACACATAAAATTCTTCTTCATACCAGTGTTGCATTATACACGTGTATAAGCACATATACAGGCGTATAGACGTAAATTACTGTGTAGATATGTGCAGCCTGTTTGTTCCAAAATAATATTCGGACAAATTTTCGTTATTTGGAAATTCAGACGTATCCGAATTTCCTAATTACAATAGTACCGAATTTAAATGAATCCGAAATAGCAAAATTCTAATTGTTTTTGAATAGTTTTCGAATTCGAAAAGTTTTCAAATTCGAAAACTTTTCGAATTTGAATAGTTTTCCAATTTCCAAAAAGAATTAAATAGAATAGATAATTAAGGAATAGAATAGAATTTTTTTTTCTATTCTATTTGTTTATTTTCTATTTTATTATTTTTGGAAATTGGAAAACTATTTGAATTCGAAAACTATTTGAAATTGATTCAAAAACGTTTCGAATCACTTCGAAAACGAATAAACGAAACTAATCCCGAAGACAAATTAAACGAATGAAACAAATTTAACTAAACAAATTAATATAGATAACAAATCGAAACGAAATGAAACGAAACACATTTTTTCGTTCTGCACATGTCTATTACTGCGCTCAAACGTCACATTTTTTATTTATTTTTTCCTTATCTGTACTCATCACTGTATTACTGATCTTTTCGTAGCTGTATGTGTTATTCCATTGTAATGCATTTATGTTCAGATTAGTATAATTTTTTTATTTTTTTTACTCCTCTGTGCAAATGTTCCTGAACAAGTTTCTGATGAGCTACACCTGCTGTCATAATATGCTTTAATACTACATGTGCATTTTTCTACTTGGAATTGTTTACTTTTTTCTGCTTATATTGCTCCCTAGCCCCTTGGAAGGACATTCTGTTATGATTGTTTGATTTGGAAATGTATAATTTACTATTGTCATATTGAAAATGTTTGTGACAAAGTAATAAAAATGCCATTGAAGATACAGGACATACAGCCTACTTAAATAGTGCCTCTAGTTTTATTCTATGTACCTTGCAACTCTATTAGATGCTGATAGGTCTTCTGAAGCTTCCGTGACCTCAATGAGAAGATAGAAAGGGCAGGAAGTTCCAAATTCTGAATTACACCCATCTGAGAAGAAAGCAATTCATATATCATAATATGCAATCCTATTCAAATTATGCATAACTTTGATCATTCCAAGATAAATTATTCACAGCAACCCTGATAGACTAACTGTAACCTCCTGGAAGAATTGTGTGCAGGAAACTGCTGTAGTTCTTAGAAAGGGAGGAAGGTGGTGGGAGTACTGGATTACTGACAAGATGCTGCAGTAGTGCCCAGGGGCACTGTGAAAGCAATGTTCAATCTAGCTCAAATTAATCAACAGAACATTTGATCAAATTAAAATAAATATAACATAAATAGATTTTTTGACTTCAGCATACAGGCTAACTTTCATAGACAGAATTAGCAGCTCACTGAATGATTTATATGTGTCTATAAAAAGCATTTTTAGGTGGATTTTCTGATTTAATAGAAATCCTAAAGTAAAATATTTTAAAAACGTAATGGGAAATCAAAATTTAGATGTGGGTCATTGGAAACATGGTGGTGACTCTCATTAAAATGGTTAATATATATATATATATTCTATTTAAGGATGTATCCTTAATTCATAGAAATATCTTATATTACTCTCAACCTCCTCCAAGTCTCTAAATTAAAAAATAAATAAAACATTTCTGCTGTGATCCGACTTCCTTTTAGAGCGTGCCTACATTCATTCTCCATGGTCCCACTGTAGGTAGGAAAGTAGCCACCCTCTCTTGCCCCTTCCGAGATGGACTATGGACTATGAGATTTGCAGTATGCATAGAGCTGTGTAAATGACCACAACTAACGTCCACTGCTCAATCCACACAAACAAAAGTATGGGGAAAAGGACTGCTTTGGGATTTCATTAAGGATTTTTTTTATACTTTACTATTTTTTTGCATGTCATTATTAATAATTGTCTAAAGCATCTTTTAGCCATTTCCAGTCTACAGTTGCAAAAATAAGTATGTGAACCCTTTTGAAATGATATGGATTTCTGCACAAATTGGTCATAAAATGTGATCTGATCTTCATCTAAGTCACAACAATAGACAATTACAGTCTACTTAAACTAATAACACACAAATAATTAAATGTTACCATGTTTTTATTGAACACACCATGTAAACATTCACAGTGCAGGTGGAAAAAGTATGTGAACCCTCAGACTAATGAGATCTTCAAGAGCTAATTGGAGTGAGGTGTCAGCCAACTGGAGTCCAATCAATGAGATGAGATTGGAGGTGTTGGTTACAGCTGCCCTGCCCTATAAAAAACACACACCAGTTCTGTGTTTGCTTTTCACAAGAAGCATTGCCTGATGTGAATGTGGCCTTGCACAAAAGAGCTCTCAGAAGACCTACGATTAAGAATTGTTGACTTGCATAATGCTGGAAAGGGTTATAAAAGTATCTCCAAAAGCCTTGCTGTTCATCAGTCCACGGTAAGACAAATTGTCTATAAATGGAGAAAGTTCAGCACTGCTGCTACTCTCCCTAGGAGTGGGCTTCCTGTAAAGATGACTGCAAGAGCACAGACTGCTCAATGAGGTGAAGAAGAATCCTAGAGTGTCAGCTAAAGACTTACAAAAGTCTCTGGCATATGCTAACATCCCTTTTAGCGAAGCTACGATACGTAAAACACTAAACAAGAATGGATTTCATGGGAAGATGCCACAGAGGAAGCCACTGCTGTCCAAAAAAACATTGCTGCACATTTACAGTTTGCACAAGAGCACCTGGATGTTCCACAGCAGTACTGGCAAAATATTCTGTGGACAGATGAAACCAAAGTTGAGTTGTTTGGAAGAAACACACAACACTATGTGTGGAGAAAAAGAGGCACAGCACACCAACATCAAAACCTCATCCCAACTGTGAAGTACGGTGGTGGGGGCATCATGGTTTGGGGCCGCTTTGCTGCGTCAGTGCCTGGACGGATTGCTATCATCGAAGGAAAAATTAATTCCCAAGTCTATCAAGACATTTTGCAGGAGAACTTAAGGCCATCTGTCCACCAGCTGAAGCTCAACAGAAGATGGGTGTTGCAACAGGACAACGACCCAAAGCATAGAAGTAAATCAACAAAAGAATGGCTTAAACAGAAGAAAATACGCCTTCTGGAGTGGCCCAGTCAGAGTCCTGACCTCAACCCGATTGAGATGCTGTGGCATGACCTCAAGAAAGCGATTCACACCAGACATCCCAAGAATATTGCTGAACTGAAACAGTTCTGTAAAGAGGAATGGTCAAGAATTACTCCTGACCATTGTGCACGTCTGATCTGCAACTACAGGAAACGTTTGGTTGAAGTTATTGCTGCCAAAGGAGGTTCAACCAGTTATTAAATCCAAGGATTCACATACTTTTTCCACATGCACTGTGAATATTTACATGGTGTGTTCAATAAAAACATGGTAACATTTAATTCTTTGTGTGTTATTAGTTTAAGCAGACTGTGATTGTCTACTGTTGCAACTTAGATGAAGATCAGATCACATTTTATGACCAATTTGTGCAGAAATCCATATCATTCCAAAAGGGTTCACATACTTTTTTTTGCAACTGTACATGCACTTTCTCCAGTGTCAGTTTCACGTCATTATTTTGGATTAGCTGCCTAGTAGTGACACCTGTGGACAGGGCATATGCAATGTGTGTTGGCATGCAAGCTTGTAAGCAACAACAGGGGCACATGTGACAATGCCTTAGCACAACTTGGAGACAGTTGTCACCTCATAATGGAAAGTATCTGAAAAAGACCCTTCATGGCAGGATGACCTGGAATTTTTAGGAAAAAGTGCACATTTAAAAACATATTTTGAGTCGCATTACCATGGTAAAGCTTATATGAAATTTTTAAGATTACGTTTAGATCTACTTTATTGTTACTGTACTACTACTACTACTGCCGTGGAATCTACATTGTAGCATTACAAAAAATATATTTTAACTCATAGCAACCGCTGAGATTTTTTTTTTCTTTTTACGCTGCTCCAGGAATAGAAAAGAATCAGATTTTTTCAATGTGTCTTAGCACATTTGTGGAGACTATAAAATACAGTTAGCTGTAAGTATTAACATCTTCCTCTCCTGAAGCATACCTGGTAAAAGATTTTCTTTTATTCATAATGTGCGGCTTTACTGTGCCAGATTCTGTCAAGCAGCTGCCACACTCAAAGCTGAATGGTTAATGTAAAAGTATGCATAAGACAGAGAGTTTTTTTTTTGTGAACAAGGTCATTCCAGTTAATCAGAAAATACCAAATGTTCTTCCATTTTGCCTTCTGTCAGATTCTTTTCAGCTCATCATCAAGAAGAGAGCTTTCAATGCAAGATTGCATTTCAAATAACATTGTAACAGATTGTATTGCTACCCAAATGAAACTAGGTTTTTGCTATAGCTGTGTACTGATAGTTATCTTCACAACTTAAACCATGTTTGCTTGTAGATGTGCATAAATTTAAAGTGCATTTTACATTTTCCACTCTTTAATTTAAAAATGTATTAAATATTATCCATTAGTTGCACTACAGTATGGCTGCTTCTCTTCCGGCAATGCCATCTGCTACAGCGGAGACTTGAGGGAGTGTTAGCGGCTAGCAGAAGTGAGCTGTCGGAAGATCATTTCTGTGCCTTCTGTTTCCTTCTTAATACTTCTGTCTTAGAACTTCCAATTATTAATTAGCACATTTTACAGTAAGTTGAAAGAAAAAAAAAACAGAGAAATCGGCTTTTCTATACATATTTTTTAAGTATCAATTTTTTTTTACAGAAATTTAAGTGAAAAAAAAATCTTTCTTTGGTGACTTTTAGTTAGCCAAGGTTTCTTAAAGGGTCATGAGGCAAAACACTTATGTAAGAAGATTCCACTGGAAGCAGCTATTCCCTGCACACAAGTACTGTGATTTAGCAAATAGGATTAGCCTATTGCCCTGGTACTGTGTGTTCAATGAGAATTAGGAAATGGTTGTTTCCATTAGAGTCTTCTCACATAGACATGTTTTGTTTTATAGATTCCTTTATATGTTAGGTTTCAAATTAACTGAGAATGCATCCTGAGTTTGCAGGCTTTAAAATATATCTAGACCTGATCAATAAAATCCTATATCGTCCCTGCACTTTTAATAGTCATTTTTAATATGTTCCAATCTGTACCTTTCATCAGAATAATATCAGTTTTTTCTGCCATCGAGGTCCTTGTATTAGCACTATATTTTGACAATGATCTGTCCCAGGGGGTGATTTGGTCGTTGAAGATATGCCTTCTGTCCTGTTTTTATTACTTTCTATGTCCTTACTAGGGAGATTTACCCCTCCATTTGTACTGATTACCACTGATCACCTGTCTTGTACACTAAACTAAATATATATAGTATATATGAACACTGCACTACACCAATATATGACAATAAATGAAAATAGCTCCAAAACACGTAGTGATTAGTCTGAAGGAAAGAGCTGCTAAACACTAATATGTTTAATCACTTCACATAAATCATAAAATTAACCAAAGAATACAATGCAGCACTCCCTTTAAGCAATATATGAAAAACGTATCACTAAACTATGACAAAAAATTATATAAATAATACTGTGTAATGGGTTGAAACCATATACAACAAGTGAATCAGTTTGATCTTTCAATATTCAAACAAAGAAAGATCCATTCATCAAAAAAACAGTCTTTCAAAATAAAATAGTCCAAAAAATTGTTTTCTTTAAAAAAAAAAGAGGAAAACAATGTGACTGTGTCTTTAACAGCTATCCACCATGCCTTCTACAGTCTTCATATGTTTGTGAAACACTACCACTGTGCCACAACAGATGTACTTTTACCTATTGAGATGGACCCTACTACTCATGTAAATAGGAGGTCAAGGTGCGCTTTTTTGATAGAAGTAATGCACCTTTTGGACAGTCTGCAGACTAATTAACAATCGGATAGACAACAGTTACAATGTCTACAAGGTAAAGAGAAAACTGCACAGTGTAAAACCATTAAAAAAAAATATTCAATAAAGTAAAAAATAAAGTAAAAAATGTGAGATCAAGGGCATAAAATAACACAGACTTCTGAGAAAACAAGATGGTGCCCTGGGTACGTTTGGCATGATGATGTCACATAGGCTCATCCCACTTGATGTGTTACATCCATCTGAACTTCCTCAAAGAACGTAGTATCTCTTTCTTCTTCCTCCTTCTCATTGCTGGCCCTTCCCAGTACTCTACTAATCTTACACCTCAGTTCCTCTAATTCCTTCTTTTTGTATCCCTTAACAACAAATCTATGAATCTATTATTATTAGGTATTAATTCAGATTGCTCTATATAATCCTCCCTGTCTCAAACTATTTCTTTTCATCCTCATAGACTGCCCTTTTGGTACATTTCATATCCACTGTAGGTGGTGGCAGCTATTGACCGGAATGTATCCGTTCAGGTCCATTGGTTTAAAAAAAGTTTTGGTAAGTATCCTACCACGTTCCACAAAGATATTTAAATCTAAAAAAATAATAGACCGGGGATCCACTGACTTAAAAAAACTCAATCCCATACTTATTTCTATCAATGAAAGAAAAAAATTCCATAAGGGATTCTCCCATATAATGAAAATATCATCAATAAAGCTCTTCCATACTTTAAGTTATGTCCACCCCTTTCCAAAGATTTTCTCTGGCTCCCATTTAGCCACGATGAGGTTGTCACCCCACCCTTCTTCTGAATAAAATACCTACCTTCATACCAACAATAATTACTTGTCACTAAACTCAAGGGTCTGTAAATAAAAAAAAAATGTAATCCTTCTTTAATGCATCTATTCCATCCTGATGATCAATATTTGTACACAACGAAGAAACATCAATGGTGGCAAAAACCAAATCAGAACCAACCTCCATTTCATCAAGAATGTTTTTAACTTCACCACTATCCTTCAGGATACCTGGCATCTGGGTTCCCTTCGGCTATGAGTGAAAATTTACGTATTTACCCACACTTGTATGTACTGAATTAATGCCACTTACTATATGCCTACAGGGTGGCTTGATAAGGCTCTTATGGGCAAGTACACTGTACACTGTATATCGTTCGGACTCTACAAACCGATGGGACCAGATATTTTGCTTCTTTAGTATCCAATACTTCTCTTTCCTTAGCTTGTGCTACCAATTTACTCATTCTTCTAGTATATACCTGCAGGATATCTTTTAAATTTCCCCATACATATTTTCATCCCGAAAAGTCTATTTATCTCTTCTTCATATTGTATTCTATCCAGTACAACCACTTCCCCCTTATCTGCAGAGCAGATTAGTATGACCTTTCTTTCTACTTCCATTATATCTATAATCACATCCACCTTATCCCTCTCCTTCCTTACAGAAAATTCCCTAATCCCTTCATCAACCATCTTTTTAAATACCTCCACATTATGACTGGAACTAATTTAAGGGTTAAAGATGGACTTATTTCTAAGGCCAGCGTGCACAATACATTGTTCATAACCAACACAATTTGCTTTCTGAGTGGGTAGGGTAGCATATCCTTTCTTACTAGCCACCTTTCTCTGTTTTCCACCCTCCTTCCTTCTC
This sequence comes from Rana muscosa, assembly GCA_029206835.1. Taxonomy (NCBI): domain Eukaryota; kingdom Metazoa; phylum Chordata; class Amphibia; order Anura; family Ranidae; genus Rana; species Rana muscosa. Next base: position 56,801,003 of record CM055122.1, read on the forward strand.
CCTGTGGATTCCCTCATTGGGGACATGGTCTCCACCCTGGTTGTCTCCTGGGGCTTCTGTAACTCTGGCCCAGAGGACTCTCCCAATGATCCCTCTGAAAAAAGTTTTGTGTATTGTATCCATACTCTGCTCCATTCCCCCTATGTTCCATGAGCGGATGGAATCTGTTATGTGTAGGCACATTGAACCCTGCAGATTACAATCCTGGTCTGAAATTATAAGGAGGATATCGTCTATTTGGGGTTCTGATCGCAACTCCACTATTTGTCCCAGCATTCCCACCTTCAACATTCCTACCTTCAACATTCCTAGTAGTATTATCCTTGCCAGGAGAAGTCATAGCAAGAGAAAAATCTGCTGATGTACATGGCTCCACTTTAATGTCCTTTTACATATCTTTTCTACTTTATAATCCCTACATCGCTTATATACTTTTTATGCTTATTTTTATTAAGCTCCATGTTCTTTTTTTTATCACTTTCTCTTGCAATTGCTCAGCTAATTCACCATATTCCCCAATCTCCTTATATGAATCCAATTTTTCTTTCACCCTCTCCAACTTCTTCTTCTTCCTTTTTAACAAAAACTCCAGTAATTTTTTTTTACAGTAATTAAAAAAGTTTTTCCACTCAGTTAGGGAATCTTCATCATCCAATCTCTCATTGGGAGTCACGTCCCATCTCAGACATTTAGATGTGATGTTCTCCAACAGATACCTTTCAAATGCTGCTATATCCCACCACAAATGAATCTGTTTCTTCATGATGTATCTCACCTTCTTAAACATCTCCTCCATATCATTATTTGATGAGGGATGGGTTACATTAAACACTTCCTCTAAGTTAACCTGTCTGCCCTTTACAAAGTAAAAGACTTTTTAGAAACACAAACTCGGCCACTAAGGTGTAAAGCGGATCCCCTTTGGATCTTCATAAAATATTTCAAATGTTCACCAGCACTCGAGTGCTCCCAATGTCAACCCCCAGCAGCTGAACAAAACATTAACACCCCCTGGCATATCAAAATCAATAAAAGAACAAATGTCCAGCGCCTCAGGAATGTGTTAACTTTTAGAGGCGAGTACAGTAAAACCTTGGTTTGAGAGTAACTTGGTTTGAGAGCTTTTTGCAAGACAAGCAACATTTTTTAATACATTTTGACTTGATGTCTTGATATACAAGTAGCGTCATGTCACAATGTGTAGCAATATGGTTACATTTAATGAAAGTACAGTACAACATTTAGCAACATATTGCTACACTGAAGCCCTGTACTCACGATCGGTTTTACCGATGAAAACCGTCCGATGGATTTTTTTCATCGGACAAACCGATCGTGTATGGGACCCATCGGTCTTTTTTTCCATCGGTTTTAAAAAATAGAACATGTTTTAAATTTTTCCGATAGATGCAAAACCGATAGCAAATTCCGATCGTCTATGGGCAAGTCCATCAGATAAAAAACCCACGCATGCTCAGAATCAAGTCAACGCATGCTCAGAAGCATTAAACGTCATTTTTCTCGGCTCATCGGAGTGTTTTACGTCACCGCGTTTGGAACGGTCGGTTTTTTGACTGATGGTGTGTGGGCAAGACTGATGGAAAACAGTTTCATCGGAAATCCGATGGACAAATCCATCAGACTAGAATCCATAGGAAATTTGATCGTGTGTACAGGGCTTGAGAGGCGCCTCTCTTCTCTTTAGCCACTTGCTTACTGGGCACTTAAACCCTCCTCCTGCCCAGACCAATTTTCAGCTTTCAGTGCTGTCGCATTTTGAATGACAATTGTGCGGTCATACAACACTGTACCCAAATTAAATTTTTATCATTTTTTTCCCACAAATAGAGCTTTCTTTTGGTGGTATTTGCCTCTGCGGTTTTTCTTTTTTGTTAAAGAAAAATTAAAAAGACCGATTTAAAAAAAAATATTATATTTTTTTATATTTTGTTATAAAATTTTGCAAACAGGTAATTTTTCTCCTTCATTCATGTACACTGATGAGGCTGCACTGATGGGCACTGATGGGCTGCACTGATGGGCACCGATGGGCTGCACTGATAGGCACTGATAAGGCGGCACTGGTGGGCACTGATAGGTGGCACTGGTAGGCACTGATAGGCGGCACTGAGAGGTGGGACTGATGGGTGGCACTGAAGGACATTGATAGGTGGCACTGGTGGCACTAATAGGTGGCATTGATAGGTGGCACTGATAGCTTGCAGTGATGGGCACTGATAGGTGGCAGTGATGGGCACTGATGAGTGGCAGTGATGGGCACTGATGAGTGGCAATAATGGGCACTGATCGGTTACACTGATAGGCAGCATTACTAGGTGGCACTGATGAGGCACTGATTGGCATCACAGGTGGGCATTGATAGGTGGCACTGTGGGCATTGATAGGTGGCACTGTGGGCACTGGCAGGGGGCAATGGCAGGCAGTGTTTGAGCGCACTGATGAGGCAGATGTGCCTGCTTCCTCTTCGGGACCGATGTCCCTTGTAAACAAGCCGTCAGCGTGAGGAGAAAAAAAACCGATTCTTTATTTACATAATGTGATCAGTTGTCATTGGCTGACAGCTGATCACGTGGTAAGGGGCCGGGACCGGCCCCTTACACGGATCTGTTACCCACCGAGTCTCAGTGACGCGCGCTGCGCGTGCAAAGGGGAGAATGTCTATTGACGGCCTCCCGGATTTTCAGGTCCGCGCTGTAGCCATCATTTGACTATAGCGCGGGCCTCTAGTGGTTAATACTCTGTAGCTCCTGCTGGATTTTGCTTCTAATCCCCTTGTGGGGGCTTCCATTTGTCTATGGACATGTTATGGTTACAGTACACAACCTATCACATTGCTATAATATTTTTATACAGACTATAAACTGAAGAACCTATGAATAAATGGTTGTGGAATGAATCATATGAGTTTCCATTATTTCTTATGGGGAAATTCGCTTTGATATACAAGTGCTTTGGATTACAAGCATGTTTCAGTAACGAATTATGCTCGCAATCCAAGGTTTTACTGTACTCTCCTTTCATTCACTTACCCAGACTTTTACTGGATTTTCTGACCAATATCAATCAAAATGGGTCTTAAAAGGCTGTGCTGTTGGTGTTAATACAGCTACTGGACTTGTCACAGGCACTCTGCAAGAGTGCAGACTATGCCTGCCCTTTTGGGTCCCATCTATTCATAGAAGCTGTAATGAAAGGTATGCTTCTTTCATTCATAGATCACTTTTTATTGATGGAAGCTATAGTACAACTTATATTTATGGAAGAGGGAGTGGAAAGCGTGGGCATAGTTGGCACTCTTGATGATTGTTTGTGACAGGTCCAGCTGACCTTGTTCACCCCCAAACAGTCAGAAGATTGTGGCTGTGGGGGGTATAGTGTTCAGAGGACTTTGTGCTGCTGGCTGCTCTCATAATTCAAATCCAATAGACACACTGACTGTAAGTACTGTCACTTGTATTGATAAAAAAATAATAATAACTACAGTACACTTTGGCTGTTCCTGCTACTTTCTGCATTTTCTGTAACTTCTGTGGTAATTACACATGCCTCCAACACTGTATGTGGTGGGAACATCTGAGAACCTTTTGACTTAATGTATATCTAAACCCAAGAACAAAAATGCAATATATTGACACTTACTAGTCCTTAGATTTAGTGACTGCATTAGTTTGCTTCTTTTTTTTTTACTTTTTCAGGCTAGAAGATTTTCTGCAAGTACAAAAACCTGTTGCTCCTACTGGAAAGCTTGATCGTTTTCTGCACATTAAACATATACATCATACAATATTATCAGCTTTTCCAGTTATGTTCTGTGAACTACAAATCAATGCTACTCTATGTAATGATGAGAAGAAGTGGGTGTTTGCAGTCAAAATAGGACAGGAATTGTGTTATTGGCAAAATCAATAATCAAAATTAAAAAAAAAGCTAGGACTGTTACTGATTAAAATTTTCGTATTCGATTAATTGATTCTTTTTTTATCGATTAATCGACTAATTTCGATTAATTATAACGCACATACAGATCCAACTACTTTCAGCTGATCTCCTTGCAGGCCGATTCCCAGTGCAGCTACCAACCACTGGAAAAACGGATAGCAGGATACAAAAAACACACAAAGGCAGCGCTCGATAGGAATAGCATTAAAACTTTTATAGTCTTCAAGTAGGTAACAAAAAAAATATTGCACTGGAGATGAAATCAATGTAGCTACATAAACTGTAAAAATGGTGCGATTAATACCAAATGGTAGCAAAAGCAGTCATATAAACATGTAGCTAAGTATGATACTGGTATAAAAAAGTGTACAACGATACTACTGCTGAATCCAGATGTAGATTTCCCGTGAAGGGAACTATCACAACTCCCAGTGGATGGCTGTAGAATCCCAGGTTGATAGAGGGATGTGATAGAGGGAAGTGTAACAGCCCTTGCGTGTGGCAGATAGTAAGGTCCCGCCGGCATGCAGATATAAAGGCACAGCAAAGGAGCCCTTCAGATGGACACAGCAAGCCCCGCCAGTGTCCGTGACGTCACCGGATCTCCGACAGAACTCCCTGAAGACCCGAAAGCCGGCGGAGAGGTGAGTACCGATCAAAATAATTTTGATCGATCAAAAAAATTCATCGATTAATCGAGGAATTAATAGTTAATTTCCACAGCCTTAAAAAAAGCCAATTATATGTAAGGACTAGAAAACTGGAATATATTACATTTTAAGAGCCTAGGTCTGCTTTATGCTGTAGGCATAAAACAAAATACATAATTTAGATATTTGGGATCCACCATTTGTGGACTGCTGTGAGGTGAAGTGGAGGGCCAATTTACTTACCATGCTCAGATGCAGGTGCAGGTCCCATAAACTGCATTTCCCACAACCCCTAGTTTACTGGACATGCCCAAGTAAGATAAGTTCCTCAGCTTCTCTGCCTCAGCAGCTCAGAGAGGCCACACATGATGAAGCAGAGGTAGCTTAATAAGTGATCTGCAGCCACGTAACCAGCCCTCTACTATCAGAATCGGCATGCAGGCAGCCAGGCATGAGCTTAATAGCATGCAGCTTCCCCAGAAAACCCAGCAGCTGTGGGGATCCCTTACCCAAATGCTACCAGAGTAGTAACATGTGCCACTGCTGCCATAATAGTTATGGCAGCGGCAGTAAATGTGTTAGGCCTGATTCACTTTAGTACGATTTCAGATACAACTTGAGTTGCACAGGACTGCATGACAAAGGAAATCACATTATTTTCAATTATGTCTGTTCACATCAATGTAACTCAGCATGGAATGATTTTGGAAAAGGTGTACTGCTTTGGTGCAATTACAGTGCGATTTTGGCACCATAGGATATACAAACCCTATCAAATTTGCGTCCAAGTAGCACTATATAATTGCACTGAAAGTCAAATCAAAATCATGTGGGCATGGTCTACTGCGCCCATACATGTGAGGTAAAACCTCACCCGAAGGCGTGATTGTAAGCAGGTTGAAATACTGGTTAGTGAGACAGCTGCTGCCCCAGCCATGAGGCAAACAGTTACCCTGTTTCCTGCACTTTTAACTGAGCTCTGCCTCTCTCCCTGTCCTAATATAAGGGGGAGGGCTCTGCCCAGACTCAGACAGTCTGCATGGGCAGGAAAGACACAGAAAAGCCACAACATGTAATCTCCAGCTGTTTACAGAGAAGACAGAAGGGGGAGATGTTCCACCTTGTAGAGCAAGCCTACCTGTGTCACATCCATCATGTAGGGGGGTTGGTGGGACCTACAGGCCTCACTGAAGAACACCAGTTCTGGATATCTGCCACTGTGGACTCTTGCCTGTGCAGGTACGCAGGGAAAAGATTAAGTGCATAACAGTTCCAAAACAGTTCCAAAACAAAGTGCACAGAGTTTCCAGTAAACACTTTGAAGTTACCCTTGTCTGAAGTTACTTAAGCCCAGATAGCAAGCAATTGAGCTGCAAGTTTGAAAATTACTTGCTAAGCTATTGCTAGACTTGCCAGGCTTCACGAGTTTGGTGCACAATTGCAGCCTGCATTACATGATTCCAGATTAGACATGTGCAGAATGAAAAATTTTGTTTTGTTTTGTTTAATTTTATTATTTACATACATTTGTTTAGTAAACTTTGTTAAACTCGTTTTTGGAATTAATTTTGTTAATTTGAATTAAAAATCAAATCGATTCAAATTTGAATTTAATTCAAATTCCATTCAAAATCAATTTTTTTTCTATTATATTCTATTATATTATATTTTTTTCTATTCTATTCTTTTCTATTATTTTCTTTTCTTTTCTTATCTATTTGAATTTATTCTATTCGAAATTCGGAATTCGAAAAATGGTTATATTCTATTTCATAGTTTTTTTTCTATTCTATTGTTCTTTTCAATTTTTTTCTATTCTATTGTTTTATTTTCTATTCTATTCTAATCTATTATTTTTAGTCAAATTAAAATTTTGGGAAATGGTTATATTCTTTCTTTTCTATGCTATTCTTTTTAAATTCTAGTCTATTCTTTAATTTTCTATTCTAGTCGTTCTATTCTTTTCTATTCCTTTATTTTCTATTCTATTTTTCTCTCTCTAAAAATTTGTATTCGTTAACGATTCAAATTTGATTTAAACACAATTCAAATCAAATTAGAAAGTGATTCAAATTTCATCTGAATTTTTTTTCCGGTATTTTGGATTTGTTTACCTTTGAGGCAGCTTACCAGGTCATGTATGTTTGGAGTTTGCTGACCGCCATTCGGGTGCAAGTTCTGGCTGGTGGTCATGCTGCAGCTACTTCTGGGAGTTTCTCTTTTTGCTGGACAGCCTAAGGGTGGTCTCTCCCTCTAGCCTTGTACCTTGGGGGTCCCAAGTAGCGGCAGCGCCTGTCGGGTAGTGTGGTTCATATGGAGTCTCAAGAGCATGCTACTCCACGAACCCCCTCCTTCAGTTCCTGTAGACGGGCTGTTGGCCATCCTGGAGTAGTTCATCTCTTGCATGGAGAAGGCCTTCGGACACAGGGCTAGTAGGAAGCACCCTCTGCCATCACCCTCATCCTCAGATTATTCTGAGCTCGAGACTGCTGCCGGTCCCGCAATTCCTGAGGACCCAGATGATGTCTCCCCTTATTCCACGGATGAGGACGATGGATCCACTACCTGTGTCATTGCACAGGAAAAGGCATTAGTCGCCACTCTCATTGATTCTGTGTGGGAGACGCTGAAGATTGAGGATCATGTGGGAGCATCTGATGCGGTATCTGTTCCTTTTGGTATGCACAAACCAGCTTGGGCTGCCAAGGTCTTCCCTTACCTCGACTATTTTGACAAATTTGTCTATAAGGATTGAGGTCGCCTGAAGTGTCTATTTGTTCTCCCTATGCACTTTGTGGTACGTTACCCCTTTGAGGAGACCCTCCTGAAGAAATGGACCTCTCCTCCTGTAGTGGACCCTCCTATATCCTGGCTGAACAAGGCTACGGTGATACTGGTGGAGGAATTTCCCTCATTTAAGGACCCTGAGGGCGGGGGCGGTGGCCCACTCTATGTTAACCATTTTAGAATCTTCACTCGGACCTGTCCTGGCCACGGCCCTGGTCTCCCAGACGCTGACGAAATGGACCAAGGTACTCTGTCAAGCCTTAACTTCTAGCCAGATGCCTTAAGCGTATGTGGAGCTGGCGGACCAGTTGGTCCAGGGGCTAAAGTTAATTTGTGACGTGTCCCTTGATGCAGCCCCACTTCTTTTCAATTTTCTGGTTTGTCAGTAGTGCTGGGGCATGTCCTGTGGCTCAAATGTTGGTCGGCTGACCAGACCTCCAAAAAGGCTTTGGCGAACTTGTCTTTCCAGGGAGACCGGCTGTTCGGGGCTACACTGGATGATGTTATCTTACAGGTAGGAGGAGTACCTTTATGCCTCAGTTCCCTGACCCCAGAAGCCATCCAAACCCGCCAATAAGTCCTCCTTGGCTTGAAGGTTTGCCCCGCCCATTCCCAGGGTAGGGGGTTGACTTTGCTTGTTTCTGGGCCTATGGGCTTCCTTCATTCCCGACAAGTGGGTCCACAAAATCATTCTTTCAGGCTACGAAATAGAATTTCATTCCTTTCTTCCAGACAGTTACTTTCTCTATAATCTGCGGCTCTCACCCACCCATCTGCATTCCCTATACGAGGCTATGCAGAACCTCCTCCTTCAAGGAGTGGTTGTTCCCATACCCGAGTATGAGAGGTTCAGGGAGTTTTATGTCAACCTGTTCACTGTTCCCAAGACAGACGGAGTTTGCCCAATCCTGGACCACAAGGACCTAAAGGCCTTTGTGTGGGTTCACAAGTTAATTCGCTTTGCCAGGGAGACTTTCCAGCATCTATAGACATCAGGGACGCTTACCTACACGTTCCCATCTGCAAGGGACATCAGGGTTTCCTGCGCTTTGCTATCAGGGATGCGCATTACCAATTTTTACTGCTACCTTTCGGTCTGGCCTCCGCTCTCCGGGTGTTCATCAAGGTCCTGGCTAGTGATGAGCCGAACACCCCCGGGTTCGGTTCGCACCAGAACCCGCGAACGGACCGAAAGTTCGAACGAACATTAGAACCCTATTAAATACAATGGATGCGAACGTTCGAATTCTAAAGTGCTAATTATAACAACTATTATGCATGTTATTGTCCTAAAAAGGGTTTGGGAACCCGGGTTCTGCACCAGGGGACATGTATCAATGCAAAAAGAAGTTTTAAAAACGGTCGTTTTTCGGGAGCAGTCATTTTAATGATGCATAAAGTGAAAAAAAAAAAAGTCAAATATTCCTTTAAATATCGTACCTGGGGGGTGTCTAAAGTATGCCTGTGAAGTGCCACGTGTTTCCCGTGTTTAGAACTGTCCCTGCACAAAATGACACTTCTAAAGGAAAAAAAAGCCATTTAAAACTGCTTGCGGCTTTAATGTAATGTCTGGTCCCGGTAATATGGATGAAATTCTTTAAGAAAAATGGCATAGCTACCCCATGACCCCCCCCCTACCCCAGCCCATTACCAGCCCCTTTGGGTCTTGTATGGATATTAAGGGGAACCCCGCACATAAAATAAAAAAGGCCCTATATACTCTGAACAGCCCTATACAGGCGGTGCATACAAGACAGGGACTGTAGGTTTGTTCTTATGTAGAGTCTGTTTGTAATTTTGAACAGGTACATTGTTGAAGTGTAGCTCCAGACCAAAAATCTATTTTTAAACTTTTTGGAAAACATAGGTAAGGGTTATCACCCCTGTAACATTTGTTTTGCTGTCTGTGCCCCTGTTCAGAACATTTCACCTCACTTTCCGTCCCAATGACAACTCTTTTTGAAATGTGGTCTTTTTCTTGAAACAAGGATTGCTGATAAAGCATCAGTACAGAGGAGACACCTTTCTCCCATATTTATTCTTACAGGAGAGAATTTTCCTTCCTAGTGGTAGATTTCCTCTCACTTCCTGTTGTCTTCTTGCGTTTGCAAGTAGGAGTCGTTTGTAAGTTGGATGTTTGAAAGTAGGGACCTGCCGTATATACTCTGCAGAAATAGGCCCCTTAGTTGTTGGTGTTGGCACAACACTGTAAGCACTCACAGTTACTCTTGGTTGGTGCTGGAACGCCCTGCTGTCAACTATTATATCAGGAATTTTAATTACATATAATTGTTGAACAGTGGTAGTAAAAATTGGGCCTTTGATGGTGGTGCTGGTGCCACAACACTGTAAGCCCTGACAGTTACTCTTGGTGGGTGCAGCAATGGGCCCTGCTGTGAATTATTAGATCAAGAATTGTAATTACATGCCCCTGTTGAACAGGGGCTGAAAAATTGGGCCTTAGGCACTGGTGGCACAACACTGCAACCCCTCACAGATACTGTACTTGGAGCACAGCAATGAGCCCTGTTGCAAAGTATTGCTTCAAAAATTGTAATGACACGCCCCTGTTAAACAGGGGCTGAAAAATTGGGCCTTAGGCACTGGTGGCACAACACTGCAACTCCTCACAGATACTGTACTTGGAGCACACCAATGAGCCCTGTTGCAAAGTATTGCTTCAAAAATTGTAATGACACGCCCCTGTTAAACAGGGGCTGAAAAATTGGGCCTTAGGCACTGGTGGCACAACACTGCAACTCCTCACAGATACTGTACTTGGAGCACAGCAATGAGCCCTGTTGCAAAGTATTGCTTCAAAAATTGTAATTACACGCCCCTGTTAAACAGGGGCTGAAAAATTGGGCGTTAGGCACTGGTGGCGGCACCCATAAACAAAAATGATCTTACAAGCTATCATCATCAATCGTATCATTGAGGACTCGGAGGAGGAGGATAGCCAGTCAACATAACAGCACAGGCACTCAGCATCAGCATCAGTCTTGAAGGGATGTGACATGTTAAAATCAATTAGTCTGTTATATCAGCATCAGGTGTGTGGTAGCTGGTGGTGATCCAAGACTGGTTCATCTTGATGAAAGTCAGTCGATCAACCGAGTCGGTGGACAGGCGCACCCTGTGATCCGTGACAAATCCTCCAGCAGCACTGAATGTGCGTTCCGAAAGAACGCTGGATGCAGGACAGGCCAGTAGCTCAATTGCATACTGTGCAAGCTCTGGCCAGTGATCCATCCTCAAGACCCAGTAAGCCAGAGGATTTTCGGTGGGGAAGGTGTCCAAGTCTGACCTTGCCCCTAGATATTCCTGCACCATGTTTATCAGACGCTGGCGATGGTTGCTGGAACCGATCATACTTTGGGGCTGCGGACTAAAGAATTGTCTGAACGCATCGGTCAGACGGCCACCTTCCCCACCGCTCCTTCTTTGACTGGCCGAAGCCTCAGCAACTCGTTGTCCAGGACCAGGAGTTTGCAACCTCCCAGTCTCTGGGAACGCGTTGCACAGACCTTTCTGCAAGGCCTCCCGGAGTTGTCTCATCCTCTGCTCCCTCTGCGACGGTAACATAAGGTCCGCAACCTTACCCTTGTACCGTGGATCAAGGAGAGTGGCCAGCCAGTAATGGTCCCTCTCCTTGATCCGAAGAATACGAGGATCCTTCCGCAGACTTTGCAGGATCAGGGAGGCCATGCAGCGTAGGTTTGCTGAGGCATTCGCTCCGGAGTCCTCTGGGTCACTAAGGACGACATGATCCGCAGCCACCTCCTCCCAGCCACGTACAAGTCCACTGGTTTCTTGGGACTGTAAATCATCCCTAAAAGACTGCTGCTGATGATGCTGAGTGCCAGCCTCCACCTCCATGCTGACACAATCCTCCTCCTCCTCCTCCTCCTCCTCCTCCTTCTCCTCTTCCTGTGCGATGGGTGGGACAGAAGGAACACTGTCTGGGTAAAGGGGGCCTTGAGAGGCAAGGAAGTCCTCCTCTTCCTGCCTCTGTTCTGCCTCAAGTGCCCTGTCCATTATTCCACGCAGCGTGTGCTCCAACAGGTGGACAAGAGGTACAGTGTCACTGATGCATGCACTGTCACTGCTCACCATCCTCGTGGCCTCCTCAAATGGTGCCAGGACAGTGCATGCATCCCTGATCATGCCCCACTGGCGTGGAGAAAAAAAACCAAGCTCCCCTGACCCTGTCCTGGTGCCGTAGTAGCACAGGTACTCATTGATGGCCCTCTGCTGCGTGTGCAGCCGCTGCAGCATGGCCAACGTTGAGTTCCACCTGGTGGGCATGTCACATATAAGGCGGTTCTTGGGCAGGTTCAACTCCTTTTGCAGCTCAGCCAGGCGAGCACTGGCATTATAAGATCTGCGGAAATGCACACAGACTTTCCTGGCCTGCCTCAGGACATCCTGTAAGCCCGGGTACCTGCCCAAGAAGCGCTGCACCACCAGGTTAAGGACGTGAGCCACACAGGGCACATGGGTCAGTTGTCCCTGTCGGAGGGCGGAGAGGAGGTTGGTGCCATTGTCGCAAACCACCATTCCTGGCTTAAGCTGGCGTGGCGTCAACCACCTCTCGGCCTGGCCCTGCAGAGCAGACAGGACCTCTGCCCCAGTGTGGCTTCTGTCCCCCAAACACACCAGCGCAAGCACGGCATGGCATCTTTTTGCCTGCGTACTTGCGTAGCCCCGTGAACGGCTACGGAGCACCGCTGGTTCATAGGACAAACCACAGGAAGAGGCCATGGAGGAAGAAGAAGAGGAGGGGGTGGAGGAGAGAGGTGTGTCACAACCAGTAGTAGCATTTTGGAGGCGTGGCGGTGGGACAACCTCCAACACTACTGCACCTTGTCCTGAATCCTTCCCAGCTGCCAAAAGAGTGACCCAATGGGCCGTGAAAGAAAGGTAACGTCCCTGTCCATGCCTGCTGGACCATGAGTCAGCGGTAATATGCACCTTACCGCTGACCGCCCTGTCCAGCGAGGCCAAGACATTGCCTTCCACATGCCGGTAGAGAGCCGGAATAGCCTTCCGTGAGAAAAAGTGGCGTTTGGGAACCTGCCACTGAGGAACTGCACATTGCACAAACTCACGGAAGGGGGCCGAGTCTACCAACTGAAAAGGCAGCAGTTGAAGCGCTAGCAATTTAGCCAAGCTAGCATTCAACCGCTGGGCATGTGGATGGCTGGGAGTGAACTTCTTTCGACGGTCCAGCAGCTGGGGCAGGGAAATTTGCCTGCTAGAATCGGACGTCGGTGTACTGCTAGCAGAGTGGGCGCAAGTACTTGGCTGTGACACACCTAATTCTACACCTTCATTCCTCTCAGTGCATGTTTCAGAGAGGACTGAAGTTATAGTGGGGTTGGAGATCCCAGCTGATGCGGTGCAAGGAGAGGTCCGCTTTGTTCTTTGGTGTGGGTCTTTGAGGTAGGCTTGCCAACGAGCTGCATGGCAGGTCAACATATGTCTGGTCAGGCATGTGGTACCCAAGCGGCTGATGTTTTGGCCACGCGATATACGCTTGAGACATATGTTGCAAACAGCAGCTGTGCGATCTGATGCACTAGCCTCAAAAAAGGCCCACACCAAAGAACTTTTTGAATGACGGGCAGAGGCAGCACCCTGCACAGGCGGAGCTCTGCGGTGTGATTCCGTCGGTGTACTGCCCTTACGCTGGCCACCAAAGGGCATCCTGCCTCGTTGGAGATGTGCCTCCTCCTCATCCTCCTCCTCCTCCTCTCTCCTATTAGGCACCCACGTGGAGTCAGTGACCTCATCATCCCCTCCCTCCTCATCACTGGAGCCAATCTGGCAGTATGCTGCAGCTGCTGGAACATGACTGCCAGATTGGTGTCCTTCTTGAGCATCCCCTCTGTCTGCTCTCACGCTACTGCCTTCCTCTAGCTGGGTTTCATCATCAGACCCTTCGAAACGCTGGGCATCCTCCTGGAGCATGTACCCAACACTGTGCTGAAACAGTTCGGGGGACTCCTCAGGAGGAGGACATGGTGGGTCTAGGGAAGGAGTGACTGATGATTTGTCTGACATTGATACCAGGGAAGACGACGCTTTGGCAGCTGCTTTTCCAGTACCCTGAGCCTGGGTGAGAGAGGATGAGGAGGAGGAGGAGGGCTTGGTCATCCACTCTACCAAGTCTTCGGCATGATGTGGCTCAACATGTCCAGCTGCCGAAAAGAAGGACAAGCGTGTCCCATGGCCATGTGCTGATGACAATGCACCGCGTCCACGACCAGCACTGTTGCCCCCAGACACAGAGCCTGCTTGCCCTCTTTTATTGCCTCCTGACTGTCTGCCTCTCCTTGTTTGCCTTCCAGACATTCTAATAGATGGCCTGCAGGGAGATGGGAAAAAAGCAATAAGGGCTACCTTCAGGTGTCCTTCTCTGTCCCTTGAAACAAGGACTTTCACAGTGAAAGAAACTGACACTCTCCCTACCTACAGTTTTCTGTCCCTAGAAAAAATATTTTTTTTAAGCACAATATAGCACAAGAACAATTCACTCACTGTCCTTACAGGTCCCTGGAAACAAGGACTTGCAGAGTGAAAGAAAAAAAACACTCTCCCTACCTACAGTTTTCTGTCCCTAGAAAAAATGTTTTTTTTAATCACAATATAGCACAAGGACAATTCACTCACTGTCCTTCCAGGTCCCTGGAAACAAGGACTTGCAGAGTGAAATAAACTGACACTCTCCCTACCTACAGTTTTCTGTCCCTAGAATAAATGTTTTTTTTAAGCACAATATAGCACAAGGACAATTCACTCACTGTCCTTACAGGTCCCTGGAAACAAGGACTTGCAGAGTGAAAGAAAAAAAACACTCTCCCTACCTACAGTTTTCTGTCCCTAGAAAAAATGTTTTTTTTAATCACAATATAGCACAAGGACAATTCACTCACTGTCCTTACAGGTCCCTGGAAACAAGGACTTGCAGAGTGAAATAAACTGACACTCTCCCTACCTACAGTTTTCTGTCCCTAGAATAAATGTTTTTTTTAAGCACAATATAGCACAAGGAGAATTCACTCACTGTCCTTCCAGGTCCCTGGAAACAAGGACTTGCAGAGTGAAATAAACTGACACTCTCCCTACCTACAGTTTTCTGTCCCTAGAATAAATGTTTTTTTTAAGCACAATATAGCACAAGGACAATTCACTCACTGTCCTTACAGGTCCCTGGAAACAAGGACTTGCAGAGTGAAAGAAAAAAAACACTCTCCCTACCTACAGTTTTCTGTCCCTAGAAAAAATGTTTTTTTTAATCACAATATAGCACAAGGACAATTCACTCACTGTCCTTCCAGGTCCCTGGAAACAAGGACTTGCAGAGTGAAATAAACTGACACTCTCCCTACCTACAGTTTTCTGTCCCTAGAAAAAATGTTTTTTTTAATCACAATATAGCACAAGGACAATTCACTCACTGTCCTTACAGGTCCCTGGAAACAAGGACTTGCAGAGTGAAAGAAAAAAAACACTCTCCCTACCTACAGTTTTCTGTCCCTAGAAAAAATGTTTTTTTTAATCACAATATAGCACAAGGACAATTCACTCACTGTCCTTACAGGTCCCTGGAAACAAGGACTTGCAGAGTGAAATAAACTGACACTCTCCCTACCTACAGTTTTCTGTCCCTAGAATAAATGTTGTTTTTAAGCACAATATAGCACAAGGACAATTCACTCACTGTCCTTACAGGTCCCTGGAAACAAGGACTTGCAGAGTGAAAGAAAAAAAACACTCTCCCTACCTACAGTTTTCTGTCCCTAGAAAAAATGTTTTGTTTTAATCACAATATAGCACAAGGACAATTCACTCACTGTCCTTCCAGGTCCCTGGAAACAAGGACTTGCAGAGTGAAATAAACTGACACTCTCCCTACCTACAGTTTTCTGTCCCTAGAATAAATGTTTTTTTTAAGCACAATATAGCACAAGGACAATTCACTCACTGTCCTTACAGGTCCCTGGAAACAAGGACTTGCAGAGTGAAAGAAAAAAAACACTCTCCCTACCTACAGTTTTCTGTCCCTAGAAAAAATGTTTTTTTTTAATCACAATATAGCACAAGGACAATTCACTCACTGTCCTTACAGGTCCCTGGAAACAAGGACTTGCAGAGTGAAATAAACTGACACTCTCCCTACCTACAGTTTTCTGTCCCTAGAATAAATGTTTTTTTTAAGCACAATATAGCACAAGGAGAATTCACTCACTGTCCTTCCAGGTCCCTGGAAACAAGGACTTGCAGAGTGAAATAAACTGACACTCTCCCTACCTACAGTTTTCTGTCCCTAGAATAAATGTTTTTTTTAAGCACAATATAGCACAAGGACAATTCACTCACTGTCCTTACAGGTCCCTGGAAACAAGGACTTGCAGAGTGAAAGAAAAAAAACACTCTCCCTACCTACAGTTTTCTGTCCCTAGAAAAAATGTTTTTTTTAATCACAATATAGCACAAGGACAATTCACTCACTGTCCTTACAGGTCCCTGGAAACAAGGACTTGCAGAGTGAAATAAACTGACACTCTCCCTACCTACAGTTTTCTGTCCCTAGAATAAATGTTTTTTTTAAGCACAATATAGCACAAGGAGAATTCACTCACTGTCCTTCCAGGTCCCTGGAAACAAGGACTTGCAGAGTGAAAGAAAAAAAACACTCTCCCTACCTACAGTTTTCTGTCCCTAGAAAAAATGTTTTTTTTAATCACAATATAGCACAAGGACAATTCACTCACTGTCCTTCCAGGTCCCTGGAAACAAGGACTTGCAGAGTGAAATAAACTGACACTCTCCCTACCTACAGTTTTCTGTCCCTAGAATAAATGTTTTTTTTAAGCACAATATAGCACAAGGACAATTCACTCACTGTCCTTACAGGTCCCTGGAAACAAGGACTTGCAGAGTGAAAGAAAAAAAACACTCTCCCTACCTACAGTTTTCTGTCCCTAGAAAAAATGTTTTTTTTAATCACAATATAGCACAAGGACAATTCACTCACTGTCCTTCCAGGTCCCTGGAAACAAGGACTTGCAGAGTGAAAGAAACTGACACTGTCCCTACCTACAGTTTTCTGTCCCTAGAATAAATGTTTTTTTTAAGCACACTATAGCACAAGGACAATTCACTCACTGTCCTTACAGGTCCCTGGAAACAAGGACTTGCAGAGTGAAAGAAAAAAAACACTCTCCCTACCTACAGTTTTCTGTCCCTAGAAAAAATGTTTTTTTTAATCACAATATAGCACAAGGACAATTCACTCACTGTCCTTACAGGTCCCTGGAAACAAGGACTTGCAGAGTGAAAGAAAAAAAACACTCTCCCTACCTACAGTTTTCTGTCCCTAGAAAAAATGTTTTTTTTTAATCACAATATAGCACAAGGACAATTCACTCACTGTCCTTACAGGTCCCTGGAAACAAGGACTTGCAGAGTGAAATAAACTGACACTCTCCCTACCTACAGTTTTCTGTCCCTAGAATAAATGTTTTTTTTAAGCACAATATAGCACAAGGACAATTCACTCACTGTCCTTACAGGTCCCTGGAAACAAGGACTTGCAGAGTGAAAGAAACTGACACTCTCCCTACCTACAGTTTTCTGTCCCTAGAATAAATGTTTTTTTAAGCACAATATAGCACAAGGACAATTCACTCACTGTCCTTCCAGGTCCCTGGAAACAAGGACTTGCAGAGTGAAAGAAACTGACACTGTCCCTACCTACAGTTTTCTGTCCCTAGAATAAATGTTTTTTTTAAGCACACTATAGCACAAGCACAAAACACACTGACACTCTCCCTACCTATCCTTCTCTTTCCCTAAACTAAAGGAATCCAGGTTAAGCAAGAAAGAAATAACAGTCACTGTCCCTGCCTATGCTGCTCTATCCCTGCTCCGGAACACACTACACTAGGCCGCCGTGCTGGCGGCCTTTTATAGTGTGGGGCGTGTACTAAACACCCTCAGCAATAATTGGCCACAGGCATCCTGCCTGTGGCCAATCATTGCTCTCCTCGCTGCCGGCGCTGTGATTGGCCAAGCATGCGGGGTCACAGTGCATGCTTGGCCAATCACAGCGCCTGGATGACACTGCGATGGCGTAGTGCATTGTGGGCCGTTCGCGTCACTCGAATTTGGCGCAAACGGCCCAAATCGTTCGATCTTCGTCGAACGATCGAACAGCCGATGTTCGAGTCGAACGTATGTTCGACTCGAACACGAAGCTCATCCCTAGTCCTGGCCCTGGCCTTGCTGAGACAATGAGGGTTTGCTTGACTATCTGGGTTTGCTTGACTTTGTGATTGACTATCTGGATGACTTGGTCCTGCGTGCGGAGACCCACTCATCCCTGTGGGACAGTGTGGGGATCACTATGCATTCCCTACAGGACTTCGGGTGGATCCTGGACCAATTGCATCGCAGTCTGCACTAATATATAATTGAGATGTGAGATTTTCAAAATGAGATGTGATATTTTCAAAATGATTAACACAGTTTTAATTGAAACATTTAATAGTGCATACTATTTATAGGTAATGCCTGTCCTCATAAACAGAATAAGAAAACAACTAAACAGAGTTTATGTGGGTCAAACAGCACCCTTAAATCTGCCCCTTTCTTTGCAGTTCTTGGCAACATATGTCCAATTAAGTAGACATATTTATATACATATGTATTACCTATTCTCTGTCAAAACCATTTGCACAGAGTTGCTATGACAACTGTTGTGTAGTTAATTAATTCTCAAAAATGCCAGTCATTTGGACATGCTAAATAAAGGCTGTAAATATATTCTTGGTTAAATAAATTGGATAAGTAAAACCTACATGAAAAAAAGTTTACAAACATAATTTTTTTAAATACATTTGTAATAAAACAGATACCGTATTTATCGGCGTATAACACACACTTTTTTCCCCTTAAAATCAGGGGAAAATCGTGGGTGCGTGTTATACGCCGATACTTACCTATCCCCCGTCGAATCTCCGCTGACTGAGCGGAGCGCAGCGATCACCGCCGAGATACACATAGCCGAGTGTACTCGGCTTTTCTTGGCTCCGCTCACAGTCTGACTGTGAGAAGAGCCGACTAGAGCCGAGTACACTCGGCTATGTGTATCTCGGCTCCGCCCAGTCCCTGCGTTCTCGGCGGCGTCGTCCCGCTCTGCCCAGTCTCTGCAGCGATCTCGGCGGTGCCATTTTTGAAATGCGGGCGAGGCTGTGCTGGGCACTGTGGCAAGGCTGTGCTGGGCACTGAGGCAAGGCTGTACTGGACACTGGGGAAAGGCTGCAATGGACACTGCTGGCAAGGCTGCACTGGACACTGGGGCAAGGCTGCAATGGACACTGCTGGCAAGGCTGCACTGGACACTGGGGCAAGGCTGCAATGGACACTGCTGGCAAGGCTGAACTGACAAGGCTGCAATGGACACTGGTAAGGCTGCATTTAAATGTAAGTTTAAATGTAATTTTTTTTTCCTTAAACTTCCCTCCTAAAAGTTTGTTTCCCTAAAATTCCCTCCTAAACTTGGGGTGCGTGTTATACGCCGGTGCGTGTTATACGCCGATAAATACGGTATATCTATAACATAGATTGTACATTTATGGTCACACTATTTTGCATGCATACATTTTATATGAAATGTATTAAGAGAAAGATCAGGTTCTAAATTACAGGTTGTTAATATGGATAAGCTGCAGGTTCAGACTGGATTTTGCTTATTCATCGTGTAGCGGCCTCACCCCATCTCCTTTGTCTAGGGGTATGTCACACGACAGGGTGAGATGCGCTACGGCCCATGTCCTCCTCATAGCTGTGGGTGAGGTGAAGGTCAGCACCAGATATTTCCTCGGACCTATGTGCTCTCGCCTAGAATCAAGTCCTGCTGTGTCAACACTTCCCTCTGCTCCCATTAACCAGAGTTCCACACACCGATCACAGTCCAACTCTTGCTTTATTGTACATCTCACAATAAATAGTGCTTCAGTAGCCATCTGGTTGCGACTTGATAACATTTTGATACGGGGGATGAGCAGGTCGAGGCACTATCCTGGTTGTCAACTAAACCACTGCGATCTCGCCAGCGGTTACTATAGCATTTAGCTAGACAGGACTTAGAATCTGAGAGTCTCTACCAGCGACTCAAGAGAACGTAGATAGGAGTACCTTCGCTGCGTTGCGGCCCCTATCAGGGGAAGATGTCCCTCCAAGGGAGTTACCAGAGGCCCATCCGTCACTGGGTTGATGCTGCTCCAGACTCTCCGAATGGGTAACCTCCCTGGCCTCCTCACCTAAAGACATGGGCCTCATCCACCTCAGGGACCCTCGGACGTCTCCACCCTCGCGGGATCCAGTCGAAGTCACTGGACCCCAGGCCTCCTAGTATAGTACCTCACCCCAGGCTGAAGGTGCCTGGGATGGACTCCAACTCCATTCCGGTCAGGCCTAGGGCGCCTGGGCCGGAATCCAGAACCGCCCGCACCCAGGCCTAAGGTGCCTGGGTGCGTGAAGAAGATCCTCCAGAAGACAGACAGACCTCGTGGTTAGGGCGTCTCCCCCTTTTATATCCTCCCATCGACACCATGGCAGGTTCCCCGCCCTCGCCGTACCATCTCCGGAAAGGGACAAAAAGGGTAGCACTGTAATGGCAAATCTACCTTGAGCCTCCAGGTACCCCGCCACCCAGAGGCCAACGAGATTATTACACCATCCAATCCTCCACGAACACAAAGGGTCCACTGTTCCCATACTTACACACCTGGGTGTCCCACCTAAATTTAGAGACCCTGCTACATACTCCCCCCTGTGATTTGACGCTGGTCCCCAGCGTCTGGTGCAAACCCATGTCTCCCATGGAGTGATGACACAAGCTTAGCCCCAGAGGCTATCCCTAAATTTTTGAACCTCAACCATACCAAGACCTGCTCAAAGGGGAAAGGGAACATAAAACAATAAAACTTTTCCCTAAAAACATCTATCATGTACACATATATAATCCCTCCCTTCACTGTCTAAGAACCACCCCATACTCAGCAGCCTTGACAGACGAATCTCCTGCAGAAGGGAAGAAAAAAAACACAACACACAAAATAAAATCACATCCTGACATTTCTGTGTTATTTTGGAATGAATGGGCCCATCAACCAATGGACCCACTCGCTCCAATGAGTAAAGTGATGCGCGTGTAAAAAACACAAACAGCCGTTGCACAACACTGCCACCTGGTGACAGCGCTGCGGTAATGACACTTGGTGAAATCTTCATTCTTCCTGCGTCCCTACACTGACTCTACCCCCAAAGTCTGTCTTCGAGCTGTGAGGAAGAGAGAACAAACAAAAAAACTGCTCTCATTCCTCCTGAAGAGTAGAAAACAAAAGCCCAAATAAAAAACTAGGGCACAGTTCGGATGCTCCGGCAAGAACACCTCCGGAAGATTGTAGGAAAGGAAAAAACAAGTGAGTCTCTTCTCACAAATAGAACTTCGGGTCAGGCAAGAACAAAGGCTTCAGATGCTTATCAAAAACCTCAATTGAATAGTCAGCATCCTCTCCATCTTTCCTGCAGATGCGCACCTTGTCTGCGTGGATATGGCGGCCCCACATCCAGTCTGCTCTGCAGTCCCGAAACTTTTTCGACACGGATGGCGAACAGGACAAATATCTTCGTGCATGGGGTACTTTAAGCTTTTCCCAAACAAATTCGTCATACCATCTCTGGCGTATGACCTCAACTTCAAAAAGTAAGTCCCGAGGCAAGTAGGAATATTCCCACCCATACTCACGGGCGACTCTCTGTGAGAAAAGTCGTTGCAATCTGGCCAAAGGAGGCATGGCTTCCCGCTCACCTTCTCCGGGTTGAACGATGGCCTCCGGGTGCCGAGGTACTTTCACTACCTCTGATGGCTTTTCTCTCGGTGCTCGTAATGAGGCTCGCTGCAACCCCACCACCAAGACGGGCGATGTTGTAGATTGTGGGAAGGCACTCTGAGGACTAGACTTCCTCGTAGAATCCGGGGATTGTACCCTGGGCGTGCTGTCTCCTATTGACATAGGGGAATCCTGCGGTACACGTAACACAGGCAATGGCCGTTTGTCCCACCCCTTCCGATGAAACAGTTCATCAATCTCACCGTCATCTCCACAATCTGACAGCGACTCTAGGTCGGAAGTGTCATACATCTCGGCGGGAAGGTAGTCTCTGGTAGACGTGGTACTACCCTCCCTTGCGGGCTCCACCGGCTGTGGACCCTCGACACCTCCAACCACCACCACAGTCCCAGCCCCTGGCTCACCTTGACCTTTTGTAGAACTGGGATGTCCAGGACTCTTCCAACTGGATCCATCCAGGCCAGGCAAGCGACGGGGTGAAGCTCGACCACGACCACAGGAGGCCTGCACCAGGCCAACTTTCCTCTTCGGAGGTGGGAGCAGAGAATCTGTGGTGACCGAAGCAGCATCCTCGGATTTTTCTCTCTCAGTCTCTGATTGGGCAGTCACATCGCCCTGGTCAGTGCATACGGGAACCTCCGCAAAGGCCTGGATCTCTCCTTCCAGAGTAGCAGTACCTGTGAGGCTGTTGAGGCGAAGGGCCCGGGGCCTTACTGTGGATGGCTCCACCTCGAACAAGAACTCTTTGCATGCCTCGCAACGCCCGAATGGCTTCAGGTGGACCACCAGTCCCGAGCATCCAGGACAGATCACACCGAGGGCCTCCGTGTCTCTGCATGAGTACAAAGCCAACTGCCCTCGGGGCCTGTAATGGGAGCAGCGAATGTAGTCATCTTCGTGGGGTAGGGAACCGGAATCCACGGGGAGCTTGAGGCCATCCCGACTATCTGCTGCTCCATCACGCACTGACCATGCGCCAAAGTCTCCACGTGAGTTCCTCCACATGGCCAGACTCCTCCCATGACTTGCACGTTTTCGCGGGCTTCCTTCAAGCTCCGCCCACGAACTGTACAGTCACGGGGTGCCTCGTGGCACAGTGCAGTAAAAGCCTCCACATATAGTACTTCACACGGCTGGACTCCTCCCTCTTCTCGCTCCTCTGCATGGGCCTTTCCCGTCCTAGGGTCATTTCCACGACTTTGAGCAGGGATGCACTTTGGCCAATCACATGGCCGACCTGCTCGGAACTCCTCCGGGCAGCAAAGTCCAGACACAGCCATTCCTTCTTCCAAAGTTAAAACACATATCATCCCGGACTCACGAGCCCCCACGTGTAGCGGCCTCACCCCATCTCCTTTGTCCAGGGGTATGTCACACGACAGGGTGAGATGCGCTACGGCCCATGTCCTCCCCATAGCTGTGGGTGAGGTGAAGACCAGCATCAGATATTTCCTCGGGCCTATGTGCTTTCGTCTAGAATCAAGTCCTGCTGTGTCAACACTTCCCTCTGCTCCCATTAACCAGAGTTCCACACACCGATCACAGTCCAACTCTTGCTTTATTGTACATCTCACAATAAATAGTGCTTCAGTAGCCATCTGGTTGCGACTTGATAACATTTTGATACGGGGGATGAGCAGGTCGAGGCACTATCCTGGTTGTCAACTAAACCACTGCGATCTCGCCAGCGGTTACTATAGCATTTAGCTAGACAGGACTTAGAATCTGAGAGTCTCTACCAGCGACTCAAGAGAACGTAGATAGGAGTACCTTCGCTGCGTTGCGGCCCCTATCAGGGGAAGATGTCCCTCCAAGGGAGTTACCAGAGGCCCACCCGTCACTGGGTTGATGCTGCTCCAGACTCTCCGAATGGGTAACCTCCCTGGCCTCCTCACCTAAAGACATGGGCCTCATCCACCTCAGGGACCCTCGGACGTCTCCACCCTCGCGGGATCCAGTCGAAGTCACTGGACCCCAGGCCTCCTAGTATAGTACCTCACCCCAGGCTGAAGGTGCCTGGGATGGACTCCAACTCCATTCCGGTCAGGCCTAGGGCGCCTGGGCCGGAATCCAGAACCGCCCGCACCCAGGCCTAAGGTGCCTGGGTGCGTGAAGAAGATCCTCCAGAAGACAGACAGACCTCGTGGTTAGGGCGTCTCCCCCTTTTATATCCTCCCATCGACACCACGGCAGGTTCCCCGCCCTCGCCGTACCATCTCCGGAAAGGGACAAAAAGGGTAGCACTGTAATGGCAAATCTACCTTGAGCCTCCAGGTACCCCGCCACCCAGAGGCCAACAAGATTATTACACCATCCAATCCTCCACGAACACAAAGGGTCCACTGTTCCCATACTTACACACCTGGGTGTCCCACCTAAATTTAGAGACCCTGCTACATACTCCCCCCTGTGATTTGACGCTGGTCCCCAGCGTCTGGTGCAAACCCATGTCTCCCATGGAGTGATGACACAAGCTTAGCCCCAGAGGCTATCCCTAAATTTTTGAACCTCAACCATACCAAGACCTGCTCAAAGGGGAAAAGGAACATAAAACAATAAAACTTTTCCCTAAAAACATCTATCATGTACACATATATAATCCCTCCCTTCACTGTCTAAGAACCACCCCATACTCAGCAGCCTTGACAGACGAATCTCCTGCAGAAGGGAAGAAAAAAAACACAACACACAAAATAAAATCACATCCTGACATTTCTGTGTTATTTTGGAATGAATGGGCCCATCAACCAATGGACCCACTCGCTCCAATGAGTAAAGTGATGCGCGTGTAAAAAACACAAACAGCCGTTGCACAACACTGCCACCTGGTGACAGCGCCGCGGTAATGACACTTGGTGAAATCTTCATTCTTCCTGCGTCCCTACACTGACTCTACCCCCAAAGTCTGTCTTCAAGCTGTGAGGAAAAGAGAACAAACAAAAAAACTGCTCTCATTCCTCCTGAAGAGTAGAAAACAAAAGCCCAAATAAAAAACTAGGGCACAGTTCGGATGCTCCGGCAAGAACACCTCCGGAAGATTGTAGGAAAGGAAAAAACAAGTGAGTCTCTTCTCACAAATAGAACTTCGGGTCAGGCAAGAACAAAGGCTTCAGATGCTTATCAAAAACCTCAATTGAATAGTCAGCATCCTCTCCATCTTTCCTGCAGATGCGCACCTTGTCTGCGTGGATATGGCGGCCCCACATCCAGTCTGCTCTGCAGTCCCGAAACTTTTTCGACACGGATGGCGAACAGGACAAATATCTTCGTGCATGGGGTACTTTAAGCTTTTTTCCCAAACAAATTCATCATACCATCTCTGGCGTATGACCTCAACTTCAAAAAGTAAGTCCCGAGGCAAGTAGGGATATTCCCACCCATACTCACGGGCGACTCTCTGTGAAAAAAGTCGTTGCAATCTGGCCAAAGGAGGCATGGCTTCCCGCTCACCTTCTCCGGGTTGAACGATGGCCTCCGGGTGCCGAGGTACTTTCACTACCTCTGATGGCTTTTCTCTCGGTGCTCGTAATGAGGCTCGCTGCAACCCCACCACCAAGACGGGCGATGTTGTAGATTGTGGGAAGGCACTCTGAGGACTAGACTTCCTCGTAGAATCCGGGGATTGTACCCTGGGCGTGCTGTCTCCTATTGACATAGGGGAATCCTGCGGTACACGTAACACAGGCAATGGCCGTTTGTCCCACCCCTTCCGATGAAACAGTTCATCAATCTCACCGTCATCTCCACAATCTGACAGCGACTCTAGGTCGGAAGTGTCATACATCTCGGCGGGAAGGTAGTCTCTGGTAGACATGGTACTACCCTCCCTTGCAGGCTCCACCGGCTGTGGACCCTCGACACCTCCAACCACCACCACAGTCCCAGCCCCTGGCTCACCTTGACCTTTTGTAGAACTGGGATGTCCAGGACTCTTCCAACTGGATCCATCCAGGCCAGGCAAGCGACGGGGTGAAGCTCGACCACGACCACAGGAGGCCTGCACCAGGCCAACTTTCCTCTTCGGAGGTGGGAGCAGAGAATCTGTGGTGACCGAAGCAGCATCCCCGGATTTTTCTCTCTCAGGCCTCGTACACACGGCCGAGATTCTCGTTGAGAAAAACATGTCGTTTTTTTCGACGAGATTCTTGGACAAGAAACTTGTCCCGGCCGAGTGTACACACGCTCGTTTCAAAGAACCCGCGGTTCTTTGAAAGGAGTGTACGCAGTGACGTCATCGACTACGTCGAGCATGCGCTCGTCACATTCGATGCCGTCGCCGCCATCTTGGTATACCCTACGTATGCCTAGGAAGCTACCGCGCATGCGTCAAATTCATTTCGAACATGCGCGGGCTTCCGGGCGGACAGGTAAGTGTACACACACTCACTTTTCTCGTCGAGAAACACGCCGAGGAGAATCTCGACGAGAAAATAGAGAGCAGGTTCTCTATTTTCTCGTCGAGGTTTCTTGTCGGTTTTCTCGACGAGAAACACGCTAGCAGCGTACACACGACCGATTTACTCGGCAAGACCTCTCTGCCAGCAAGTTTCTTGCTGGTTCTTGCCGAGAAAATCGGTCGTGTGTACGAGGCCTCAGTCTCTGATTGGGCAGTCACATCGCCCTGGTCAGTGCATACGGGAACCTCCGCAAAGGCCTGGATCTCTCCTTCCAGAGTAGCAGTACCTGTGAGGCTGTTGAGGCGAAGGGCCCGGGGCCTTACTGTGGATGGCTCCACCTCGAACAAGAACTCTTTGCATGCCTCGCAACGCCCGAATGGCTTCAGGTGGACCACCAGTCCCGAGCATCCAGGACAGATCACACCGAGGGCCTCCGTGTCTCTGCATGAGTACAAAGCCAACTGCCCTCGGGGCCTGTAATGGGAGCAGCGAATGTAGTCATCTTCGTGGGGTAGGGAACCGGAATCCACGGGGAGCTTGAGGCCATCCCGACTATCTGCTGCTCCATCACGCACTGACCATGCGCCAAAGTCTCCACGTGAGTTCCTCCACATGGCCAGACTCCTCCCATGACTTGCACGTTTTTGCGGGCTTCCTTCAAGCTCCGCCCACGAACTGTACAGTCACGGGGTGCCTCGTGGCACAGTGCAGTAAAAGCCTCCACATGTAGTACTTCACACGGCTGGACTCCTCCCTCTTCTCGCTCCTCTGCATGGGCCTTTCCCGTCCTAGGGTCATTTCCACGACTTTGAGCAGGGATGCACTTTGGCCAATCACATGGCCGACCTGCTCGGAACTCCTCCGGGCAGCAAAGTCCAGACACAGCCATTCCTTCTTCCAAAGTTAAAACACATATCATCCCGGACTCACGAGCCCCCACGTGTAGCGGCCTCACCCCATCTCCTTTGTCCAGGGGTATGTCACACGACAGGGTGAGATGCGCTACGGCCCATGTCCTCCCCATAGCTGTGGGTGAGGTGAAGACCAGCATCAGATATTTCCTCGGGCCTATGTGCTTTTGTCTAGAATCAAGTCCTGCTGTGTCAACACTTCCCTCTGCTCCCATTAACCAGAGTTCCACACACCGATCACAGTCCAACTCTTGCTTTATTGTACATCTCACAATAAACAGTGCTTCAGTAGCCAACTGGTTGCGACTTGATAACATTTTGATACGGGGATGAGCAGGTCGAGGCACTATCCTGGTTGTCAACTAAACCACTGCGATCTCGCCAGCGGTTACTATAGCATTTAGCTAGAAAGACTTAGAATCTGAGAGTCTCTACCAGCGACTCAAGAGAACGTAGATAGGAGTACCTTCGCTGCGTTGCGGCCCCTATCAGGGGAAGATGTCCCTCCAAGGGAGTTACCAGAGGCCCATCCGTCACTGGGTTGATGCTGCTCCAGACTCTCCGAATGGGTAACCTCCCCGGCCTCCTCACCTCAGACATGGGCCTCATCCACCTCAGGGACCCTCGGACGTCTCCACCCTCGCGGGATCCAGTCGAAGTCACTGGACCCCAGGCCTCCTAGTATAGTACCTCACCCCAGTCTGAAGGTGCCTGGGATGGACTCCAACTCCATTCCGGTCAGGCCTAGGGCGCCTGGGCCGGAATCCAGAACCACCCGCACCCAGGCCTAAGGTGCCTGGGTGCGTGAAGAAGATCCTCCAGAAGACAGACAGACCTCGTGGTTAGGGCGTCTCCCCCTTTTATATCCTTCCATCGACACCACGGCAGGTTCCCCGCCCTCGCCGTACCATCTCCGGAAAGGGACAAAAAGGGTAGCACTGTAATGGCAAATCTACCTTGAGCCTCCAGGTACCCCGCCACCCAGAGGCCAATGAGATTATTACACCATCCAATCCTCCACGAACACAAAGGGTCCACTGTTCCCATACTTACACACCTGGGTGTCCCACCTAAATTTAGAGACCCCGCTACAATAGGTTTGCAAGTTGAACCTCTGGTGCCAGCGGGAAGTGAAACATATTACTACCACCAACTGCTCGTGTCCGAACAACCTCCCAGCCCAGCCTGTTCAGCAATCAGCCAAGTAAGCAAAGGTGTAGGAATTGTGTTAAAAAAAAAATCAAGCATTAACCCCCAATATTCATTAAAAAAACCTCCTCAGGATTATAGGAGGTAACCCCATGCAGAAAAAAGCACAAGGACCTCCCATATCCAAATCAGAGCTTGATCCAATCGTGCAGCCTGGTGGACCAGTAGGAAGTGGGAATTAGTTTGCACAACCGCACCCACTCACCTCCCCCAACCATACTAGGCCACATGCCCTCAACATGGATGGGTGCCCCCAATGTAAATTAATAAGGGATACTACTTCTACTCTTTCACAAAAAAGGTAAACACACTGACACCGAAAATCTCACCGACATCACTTCCTTGCACCAAATTACATCTCCTAAGGCCTTGGTGTGGCGCTAAAAATAATAAAAGTTTTGGGATCTCCCAGGTGGCATCTTTGACCAAATATGGTCATTACCATGGGATTCCTATAACATCACCGACCATATATGGTGGATCTGCATTGCTGGATGATGTGGGCTTTTAGATTCAATTAAGCCCCTTGACTACTATGCCAGAGTTGTGGCGAAGAGGTCCTTGTCCTCATCAGCATGGGGGCAAAGTACTTTTTTCTAAAAAAAATTGTGTGGAATTCCACCTTAGGGGAAGATAAGAAGGGTCTGGTATGAAATTTGGGTGGAGCACTATGCCGTGTTTTTTTTTTATGTACGTTCCCCCATAAAGTGTTACTAAACCCACAACAGTAAATTCTGTCTGTATATGCAGTAAAGCATTATTATAGTCCATACATGTTTGTGGTACTCATGACCATACACCAAAATGAGTGCTGGTAAAGAAGGTCTTCATGTGCTGACATGTTTCGCCAGATTTAGCTTCACCATCATGCTTGTAATACTCACTGTGGAAACTAAAGGGTTAATCCTTCCCATTGTGTAAAAAGTCTGTTTGTTCCTTTCTGCTCTGATCCTCCCTTTCTTCCACTGTCCCCAATCCATCTCCTGATAGTACAGAGCCTTTGGAGTCACTCTGCACATGCTCAGTTTGGTGTGTATTGCTAGAGAGTTATTTTTTCTTGGGAGGGTGCATGTGCTCAGCACAGGGCCAATCAGCACTGTCCAGAAAGAGGGTCAGGGGTCCTTCAGCCTCATAGGACCAGTCAAAGTAGAATGAAAACTCCTCCTACAAGCTTTAACCAATGCTTGGCCGGACACTGTAAGAAGCCTGCTATATACTGCTGATGAGAAAGGGTATTTAGCAGTTTATATCTACTAAAATAATGTTCTGTGTACTGTATGAGACCAGATATAGTGACTGCAGGGTCCTGAGTAAAGTAACACTTTAACATCCATGCCAGATCAAGGATAAGGTACTGGTCAGTGGCGGCTGGTGCTCAAAATTTTTGGGGGCGCAAACAAACTGAAAAAAAAAAAAATCAATTGCCGCCACTATGCCCATTAAACGCAGCCACTGTGCCCAAACGCCACCAGTTTGCCCCCTCAAATACAGCAAGTTTGTTTCCATATACAGCCAGTGTGCCCCCATATATATACAGCCAGTGTGCCCCCATATACAGCCAGTGTGCCCCCATATACAGCCAGTGTGCCCCCATATATATATATATATAGCCAGTGTGCCCCCATATACAGCCAGTTTGTCCCCATATATATAGCCAGTGTGCCCCCATATACAGCCAGTGTGTCCCCATATATATAGCCAGTGTGCCCCCATATACAGCCAGTTTGTCCCCATATATATATATAGCCAGTGTGCCACCATATACAGCCAGTGTGTCCCCATATATATAGCCAGTGTGCCCCCATATACAGCCAGTGTGCCCCCATATACAGCCAGTTTGTCCCCATATACAGCCAGTTCCCCCCAAATGCAGCCAGTTTGTCCCCCATATACAGCCAGTTCCCCCCAAATGCAGCCAGTTTGTCCCCCATATACAGCCAGTTCCCCCCAAATGCAGCCAGTTTGTCCCCCATATACAGCCAGTTCCCCCAAATGCAGCCAGTTTGTCCCCCATATACAGCCAGTTCCCCCCAAATGCAGCCAGGGTGTCCCCCATATACAGCCAGTTCCCCCCAAATGCAGCCAGTTTGTCCCCCATATACAGCCAGTTCCCCCCAAATGCAGCCAGCGTGTCCCCCATATACAGCCAGTTCCCCCCATATTCAACCAGTTTGTCCCCCATATACAGCCAGTTCCCTTCATATTCAGCCAGTTTGTCCCTCATATACAGCCAGTTCCCCTCATTTTCAGCCAGTTTGTCCCCCATATTCAGCCAGTTTGTCCCCCATATTCAGCCAGTTCCCCCCATATTCAGCCAGTTTGTCCCCATATACAGCCAGTTCCCCCCAAATACAGCCAGTTTGTCCCCCATAATACAACCAGTGTGCCCCCATATTCAGCCAGTTTGTCCCCCATATACAGCCAGTTCCCCCCAAATGCAGCCAGTGTGCCCCCATATTCAGCCAGTTCCCCCCATATTCAGCCAGTTTGTCCCCCATATTCAGCCAGTTCCCCCCATATTCAGCCAGTTTGTCCCCCATATTCAGCCAGTTCCCCCCATATTCAGCCAGTTTGTCCCCCAAATGCAGCCTGTCCCCCCCCCCCCCCCAGCCCTGCACTTACCTTCCTCGGTCCGCGCCGTCCTCGATGTGTTCTTCCGCCCTCGATGTCGCTTCAGCCAATCAGGTTACCGGTAACCAGATCCGGTGAACCTGATTGGCAGAAACCTCCACACAGTCTTCTTCCAGGAACGCACCCCCGTGCGTACCTGGGAGGAGTTTTTGGAAGCCGAATACAGCGTGAGAGCTGTATTCGGAAAGCCTATCAGAGCCGCTGGCTCTGATAGGCACTTCCAAGTTACACCCACCGCCGGCCACCGCTCTAATTCATATGGCCGGCGCTCACCAGGAGGCCGGCCATATGTATAGTGGGCAGCGCGGCAGCGGTGACAATACACAGATTCATGCAATGCATGAATCTGTGTATTGTCTTTCAGTGGCGGTGCGGGAGCGAGAGGGGGCGGCGCTCCGGCGCCCTCTATGGACGCACCGCCACTGGTACTGGTGTGTATTTTAAGGGAAACCCAATTCTTGGATAAGGGTGCTTATCGCACACACAGAGAACTAGAATTTCAGTTCCCTCAGAAGTTTGTAAAACTCAGTTTGGCACCTGAAGCTCAGAGACTTCATAGAGATTTGGGAGGGGCGAAGTCTTCATTCCTGGGTGCTGGTTTTGTGAATAACCAGCACACTAATTGGACAGGTGTGTGCAAGAGACATGACTAGTGTTCAGGGCTCCATCTTGATTGATAGAGGTGTAGCGCCCTGCTCCTGTTGATCAGGCGCTATTGTGTAAATTTAGTGGGTTATCTAAATTGTACATAGTTCAGAATGCTCATGGCTAAATTAGCCTCTGTTCCAGCTTTGGCTGTGTTGGGAGCATTTCCAACTGTCGTCGGTAGATGTCGTTGTCAACACCGGCCAGTGTTGGAAATACAACAGGCTGGAGTGTATTGGGTGTCTCTTCCCCAGAAACAGCCCAGTGGGAGTGGTTTACCGCTGTGAATTCTGGGAGAGGATACTTAAGGGACAGACGCCATTTTTCTCGCTCTCTGACCTCATGGCCCGCCCGGCCTAAGGTATGTGACAACTCCTCTTCTGCCTCTGAGCCCTGCTGGCCCGAGGCTACGTTATTGAAAGTAGGCCAGGAAGTTTGCCTGGGGCCTGCTGGTTCGGGGATGGTCCTGTGCTGTCTTGCCTGCGGGAAGAAGCCGAGCAATTGGAAGGTCCAGGGGAGGACTCTTCTTGGAGAGGACCGAGCAAAAGGCTGGTATCCCAAAAAGAGCCTGGTGACTCCATTGGAGGAAGCATCCTAACCAATCTACCTCACAGTACTGCCGGATGGCCTAAAGGACTTTGGTACTGTGTAGCTGTGTTCGCTTTGTCAATTACAAATGACTAAATCCTGTGGCAGAGGATTGTTCAACCGTTTACTATTATCATCAAGTCTGTGGCAGAGACCTTTGCATCATTCCGGCTGAGAGAGGCCTATCTGGGTGAGCAAGATCTGTTGACAGAAAGTGTACTTGTCTCCAGGATCTCAAGTTCCTCAGTGATCTGCACAAGGTATCTGAATTCCCCTAACCCTCCATCCCTCTACTGCTGCAAGTTGTGTTTAATAAAAAGCATTGGAAAAAGACTAAGTGACTGGTGCATGCATCTGTGGGCACATTGCCCAATTTAGAGCCAAGCAAGTTTGATACGTTGAACTGTGGGGTAACGGCAGGACAAAAAATAACCAGCATCTGCTACAGAGGTTTCTGCCAGGAGTTAGGAGGGCTCCATATAGGAAAAAGGTGGGAGCTAGTGGAGCAGGGAGCTGCTAGATGTATGAACATAACTTGTGTGGGAAGACTGTCTGAAGGATACAGCACCACTGCAAGTGTAAACCAGGGGGCTGATAAATATTTGTTTAGAAATGCAGAAAAAACCCTGTGGGGGAAAACCATGTGATGTCTTGAAAATTGTTTTAGTAAAAGCTAAGCCAAGAAAAGACCTTATAAAGAGGATATAAGAAAGTGGTTGGTTCCTCAAAGCTCAACTGTTTGAAGTTGGTTCCCACATAGCTTGTATACATCTTACGGTTGCATTACATTATTAAAATCTACTCACACCCTTTGTTTGATACCCCTATTAGCCTAGAAAATTACTGTTTTAATTTTTTTGGCTCCCATTGACTTCAATGAGGTTCAGATACGGCACTCAAACTTTAGCAATGTTCTCTTGACCCATCTCAATTCAAACCCCTAGTTATTACTTGCTGGAGGAAAGACTCAGACACAGTGCAGCGTTCTGTATTTGTCCGCCTTGCTCCGCTTCACCTATCCCCTGCTATCCAGGCCCCTTACAAGAGTCTCAGTGGTAAACCCCTATTGGCAGCCCTGCCTACAAGGCCTTCAAGTGCAGTGAAGTTATTGAAAGTTAAACTGAACTTCCTCATTGTACAGTCAGCAGGCTGTTTGTGTTCCTTTCCAAGATGTGCTGATGAGATGGAGGCCTTGACTGTCCAACTGTAGCTCCCTGCAGCTCCCATGTATTTTAGCTTTGTATTTAGCTGGTAGCTTGGAAATAAGCTTTAACGTATATGTTGTAGTTTGTAAGAAGCATACAGGTATAACCCTTTTTTAACACGCCAGTTTTAACCTTTTGGTGCCAGCCGCACATATTATATGTGGCCCTCTTAAAACAACGTACTGTGCTGAGAGCATGGTAGCCGCAGTGGTGTATTTCGGTTTTGTGCTGCCCTAGGCAATCCCTAGATGCCTTTAGATGGCCCCTAAATTTATCCCACTACAGCTGCGGTATACTGTTCTTGTCTCTGAGACACTGGCAGGGGACTGTTTAGGAGCAGAGGAGGCTCTTTAAACTTTAATTTTTGCCAGTAAAATTTACTGAACACCTATGATATTAGCAAATCTGCTACCGTTCTATTGAAATTATTTTCTTTCTCACTAACTGCCATTTTTACCCAAAATAATACTTTCTTTTTTTTCTTTCTGCATTTTACAGCCATTATACCACTGAGGGCTTGTTTACATTAGAATCCCATCCACCAGTGTACACGTTTTGCAGGTCAGTGTGATGTGACCTTATTTGTCTTTACTTTATTGAAATCAAAATTACTTTGCATTAATTTCTATTCAATTCAGCCTGTTGTGATGCAATGACAATTGCCACATTGTGTACTTATTTTCAGCACACAATAGGAATTAAGGCAATTTGTCTATGCATTG
The DNA here is from genome assembly GCA_029206835.1 of Rana muscosa. Taxonomy (NCBI): domain Eukaryota; kingdom Metazoa; phylum Chordata; class Amphibia; order Anura; family Ranidae; genus Rana; species Rana muscosa. The sequence continues at coordinate 56,834,636 of CM055122.1, forward strand.
GAATCTGCTGTGGATGGCTGTTTGGCGCAGTCCCAATGCATCTGATGTGAACAGGCATTTATCGTGGTGATAAAACCTTAATTTTTAATATCCAGTCAATATGTGATTCGATCAAAGAGATCGAATCAGAAATAAATCAAATAGCCATAGCTTCCCTTCTGATCAATTTAGATTCAGTTTAGATCAGATTTAATCAGCAAGGGTGGAATATTATCATTTTGCATTGATTGGCAGTACTGAGATGGCAGTTGTGAATGTGACTGTGATGTGACCTTATTTGTCTTTACTTTATTGAAATCAAAATTACTTTGCATTAATTTCTATTCAATTCAGCCTGTTGTGATGCAATGACAATTGCCACATTGTGTACTTATTTTCAGCACACAATAGGAATTAAGGCAATTTGTCTATGCATTGGAATCTGCTGTGGATGGCTGTTTGGCGCAGTCCCAATGCATCTGATGTGAACAGGCATTTATCGTGGTGATAAAACCTTAATTTTTAATATCCAGTCAATATGTGATTCGATCAAAGAGATCGAATCAGAAATAAATCAAATAGCCATAGCTTCCCTTCTGATCAATTTAGATTCAGTTTAGATCAGATTTAATCAGCAAGGGTGGAATATTATCATTTTGCATTGATTGGCAGTACTGAGATGGCAGTTGTGAATGTGACTGTGAGATTGCATGGAGTAAACAGGGATCAATAATTTACTATTATATCTTCCAACTATCATATGATATGCGTACCCAAGTGTGGCATATGGTTTGATTGCATTACTATGGATTGATTTATGGCCACCATTAACCACTTCAGTCCCAGAAGGATTTGCCCCCTTAATGACCAGGCCATTTTTTGTGATACGACACTGTCGCTTTAACTGACAATTGCAAGGTCGTGCGACGCTGTACCCAAACAAAATTGACGTCCTTTTTTTCCCCACAAATAGAGCTTTCTTTTGGGGGTATTTGATCACTTTTTATTTTTATTTATTTTTTTACTTGTAATGGCGGCGATCTGCGATTTTTAGCGGGACAACGACATTGCGGCGGACAGATCGGAGACTTTTGACACTTTTGGGACCATTGACATTTATACAGCGATTCAGAGCTAAAAATAGTCACTGATTACTGTATAAATGTCACTGGCAGGAAACAGGGTTAACATTAGGGGGCGATTGAGGGGTTAAGTGTGTCCTAGGGAGGTGTTTCTAACTATGGGGGCAGTGTAGTGACTGGGAGTACAGAGACATCAGTGTTTCTAATCACTAGAAACATCAGATGTCTCTCATCTCCCTGACAGAACAGGGGATCTGTCTGTTTACATTGACAGATCCCCCGTTCTCTCTCTCTCAGGAGCGATTGCGGGTGCCCTGCGAACATTGCGGCCACTGGGCACATGCATCAGCTCCTTCATCATACAGCGGGTGTGCACGCCTGCTATGTCTATTTAAAGGGCCGACATACAGGTACGGCAATTTGCCCAGTAGAGCCAACCTGCCACAGTATAATGACAGCAGGTCGGCTAGTGGTTAAGGATTAAGGATAGAGACCACCAAAAGTTCCTCTAGCAGCCCTTTAGGGTGTGAAAATGGCCATTTATGATTTGAAAGATTCACCACCTAATGATTTTAATGGAGTTTGGTAGGTAGCAAAATGCTGTGTATTGTGGAGAATATGGGGGTGGTGGAGGTAAAGGTTTTTTTATCTTTTTTATCCTTTGTTACTGCTAATATCCTGCAGCCTCTTTACAGCTTGCCCCTGTCCACATGCACTACAGTGATAACAGTCTGCGTGTGCTTTTTCATAGGGCATATTACTAATTGTTGCTGTCTGCAAATGTTTTTCACAGCCATTTTTTTTAAAGCCGACCTTCCAAAAAAAATAAAGGTCCACTCTATTGAAATCCCCCACCCTCCGAAGTAAAATTGCTTGCAAAGGCAACTTAAAAATAAAGCTGCTGCTAAAAACAAGAAAAACTTATGTCAGAACTTCTGAGCTAAATGGAAACTGAAGGTCTATAAGAATATAACCCTTTAATGGGTTGGAGTGCATTTTTGTTGAATTCCGAGCACTCATCTAACTCAGGGGGAGCAGTTAGGTGTGGTGAGATCAAACGCACCTCCAGGAAGTGTTAAAAGCTATGGCCACAGAGGTGTCTCCCCTATGCTTCAGGGGGTGCGACCTGGAGGGCACGATGTTCCACATTTGGTGGACTTGTCCCCGAGTTAGGTCTTACTGGAAAAAGGTATTTCACACCCTGAGGAAGATAACGGGCACCACGATCTCTCCAGACCCCACCATTGCCCTCTTAAACCGCAGAATCCCATTGATTCCTAGACACCTGTAAGCCCTAATGTTCTATATCCTCCTAGGAGCAAAAATAACACTCGCAAGGGCATGGAAAACTCCCACTGTCTTTTTCAGGGGGGCTAAGCTGAAAATATCCTGGATAATGGTGCAGGAACACATAGTTGCGAAGCTTCAGGACAAAGTAGGTAAATTTGAAGCCATTTGGGAACCCAGGACATCGCCCGGGCATTATGAACGGATAACTGGTTGAACCTGGATCCCTATCTTTCTATCTTTCTCTTTCTCCCCCTCCCTCTACTCTCTCTGTCAGGGACACTCTTCTCCCACTCTCCTCTAAGTATAAGAAGGGAAAACTGCACCCCTCATTGGTGAAGCAGAGCAGGTTATGACCTGGCTGGGATACCGAGATGATGCTAGCAACCCTAAAATAAAAATAGGCTTTCCAAGTGATATTATTATGAGATTGTGATGGAATAGTGGTTGGGTTTAGATTGACGTTAAAGGAGAAGTCAAGCCTGAGCTTTTTAGGCTGGGCTTCTCCTCTGGGTCACAGGAGTGCAATTCGTTTTGCACTCTTGTGACCCCTTTTCAGCGGAGAGTGGTCTGAAGTCCGCTCTCCGCTGACGTCGCTGCCATCAGTCGGGGCAGCATATCATCACGGCTTCCAAGTCGGGATCCGACAGCTGCCCTGATTGATGGCAGTCTCAGCGTCTCAGACAGCCTCTCCCCGCCCCTCCACGGCTCATTGCTCCAATGAGCGTGGAGAAGCAGAGAGGAAAGACGCTTACTGACAGTCAGCAGCTTTCCTCTCTGGGATCTGTGAGAACCGAGCCATTGGCGGTGTTCGTGGCTCGGTTCTCAGTGCAGAGACAGTGGGGGACAGATGGAGCATCGGTCTGAACGAGGCAAGTATAAACAGCCAACAAAAAAACAAACATACTTCTCTTTTAATGACTACGTTTAGTGGAAAAATAAGCATAAAGGACATCACTTACCTTTAGTGAGATGTGTCCCTTGTGTTGCTGTCTAGTAAGTTAGGTGACATTTTCCTCCTCCAATGCCCACTACCCTCTCCATCATAATTTTCCAGTGTGGTGGGGGTTTAATAGAGCTGAGAGAACTGTGACAGACATTAATCAAAATTTAATGCCTGCCGTTTCTGCCCACTCCTCAATTGGCTTCTATGAATGAAATGTATTCTATGAATGAAGGATGGGTGGATAATGGTGGTGGGAAAAGGAGGTGGGTGCATCCTGGGAGTCAGGGTAGTCCATGATAAACTGCTGCATCACCAGGTTGAGGACAAGGCAAGGTACGTGTGTGATTTTTTCCGAGGCGAAGGGCAGCCAGCAGATTAGTGTAATTTTCACACATGACCTAGCCATGATGTGGTGTCAACCTTCTGTTAGCCTGGGCCTAAAAAGTGGCAAGCAGCTCTGGTGCAGTGTGGTTTCTGTTCTCCAAGATGTTGCTTGCACTCAGGGCACTTGGGAGAATTTCTGGGTCCAAGGAGTCAGAGCATGAAGCAAATGAGGAGGAGGTGAGTGCAACGTTCAGGAGAGCCACGTTGTGGTACCATCAGTTCCACCTGGTGTGTCCCATACTGCATCTTTCCCCATTGCCAGAAAATTTACCCAGTGTGCCATGAAGGATATGTATCTTTTTTGCCCAAGCTTATTGGACCACATCTGTTATAATGTATACCTTGCTGCTGACAGCGTGGTCTAGTTAAACAGACACATTACAGTCCACACACTGGTGGAGAGCATGATTGAACTTCTGGGCAAAATTATGGTTGCTGAGTACCTGCTACTGTGGTGTAACACTGGAAGGGGGCCGATTGCACAAGCTGGAAGGGGAGCAGTTGCTAAGCCCGCAGATTTTCTAAGGTGGCTGGTGGTGATATGTGGAAATTTTTTCAGTTTCGGCAGCAGATATGTTACAAAAAGACTTACATTGCAGAGCTCTGTGGACTGGCCCTGGGGATATCAGTGGCCTATGTGAGGCAGGACTGCCCCACAGTGGCCCTGTGGGGCAGTCCTTCCAGGTGGATTAGAAGGCTACTCCCTCCAGTCCTCTGCAAGCTGCCCGTGCCTCTGGACAAAATTCTTCCTCACTCCTGCTCTGCCTCTGCCTTAGAACGTTCCTCCTCTACAATCAGTGGTACCCACAGATTTTATCCAACCTCTTCATTAGCCCCCTCCTCAACTAGAGCCCATTTCTTAGTAAGCTCCAGTTACTGGAACATCACTGCCTCTCGCTGCTTCATATCTGATGTCCCCTGACAGCAGTGTGGCTGGGTCCTCCTTTACCTTCATGGTCATTTTCTTCATCCTCACTATGGAGAAAGGAGAAATGCTTGCACATGACCAAGATCAGCCGCCAGCAGAAAAACTGTGATTGTGCTCAAAAAAATCTGCATACTTCTCATAGCCAGTCTGTGGGACTATGGTCAGGTTAGTAGAGGAGAAGTGCAGAGGGAAAAGGGAGCGCCTATATCCTTAGGTTTTCCCCCTGCAGTTTAGTGCCCTGCCTAAATGAAATAAATACATAAATATATATATGATGGTATACTGAAAGAGTCTGCGTTACCTTTTTTCATCTAACTACTACCATGAAAAAACATACAACATTCATATCTCATACCAAAAAGTACAATATAAAAGATTTTATAATATGTAGTACAGAAAGGGTTGTATATGCTCTCCAGTGTCCCTGTGGAATGCAATACGGAGGGAGGACCAAAAGGCAACTCAGTAGGAGAATTTAGGATCACATCTATATTATATCAATTGGTTTTAATAAGCAGTGTATCAAAATATTTCATGATGTACCACCATAAAGACCCCTCTCAATTGCAATTTTAAGGGCTGGTAAAATATAAAGGTCGTTGGAGGGGGACCACAATAAAAACCTCTACCAATTGCAATTTTGGGGTTGGAAAAACATAAAGGTCATTGGAAGGGGAGGAACACAATTAAAACTATAGGTCAGAAAGTATTGAGCGGAATATTTGAACTACAAACATTGGCACCAAGAGGACTGAATTTAGAGTTTGATTTAAACTGATTTATTAGTGATTTGTAACAATAAAGAGTGGGGAGTGCAATATGCTATATAGGCACTAGATGGTGGTGCTAATAGGAGAATTTAATAGCATAGGTTTAATGATTTTATATTTTATTTTAGCATCCTTAAAGTATATGTAAACCCTCACCTTGCGAAAAGCTCTTGTCTTTGCTGAGCCCCCACTGTAGTGTCCACGTGGAGTTCAGCCGCCTTAAACTCTTGAATTGGAAAAGACTATGAGGATATGAAATGAAGCCATGCAACATACTGTCCCCATGAAGAAAGCAACAGGAAAAAAGGAGGAAAGCCACCATAGTGATGAGCCGAACACCCCCGGGTTCGGTTCGCACCAGAACCCGCGAACGGACCGAAAGTTCGTACGAACATTAGAACCCTATTAAATACAATGGATGCGAACGTTCGAATTCTAAAGTGCTAATTATAACAACTATTATGCATGTTATTGTCCTAAAAAGGGTTTGGGAACCCGGGTTGTGCACCAGGGGACATGTATCAATGCAAAAAGAAGTTTTAAAAACGGTCGTTTTTCGGGAGCAGTCATTTTAATGATGCATAAAGTGAAAAAAAAAAAGTCAAATATTCCTTTAAATATCGTACCTGGGGGGTGTCTAAAGTATGCCTGTGAAGTGCCACGTGTTTCCCGTGTTTAGAACTGTCCCTGCACAAAATGACACTTCTAAAGGAAAAAAAAGCCATTTAAAACTGCTTGCGGCTTTAATGTAATGTCTGGTCCCGGTAATATGGATGAAAATCTTTAAGAAAAATTGCATAGCTACCCCATGACCCCCCCCCCCCTACCCCAGCCCATTACCAGCCCCTTTGGGTCTTGTATGGATATTAAGGGGAACCCCGCACATAAAATAAAAAAGGCCCTATATACTCTGAACAGCCGTATACAGGCGGTGCATACAAGACAGGGACTGTAGGTTTGTTCTTATGTAGAATCTGTTTGTAATTTTGAACAGGTACATTGTTGAAGTGTAGCTCCAGCCCAAAAATCTATTTTTAAACTTTTTGGAAAACATAGGTAAGGGTTATCAACCCCTGTAACATTTGTTTTGCTGTCTGTGCCCCTGTTCAGAACATTTCACCTCACTTTCCGTCCCAATGACAACTGTTTTTGAAATGTGGTGTTTTTCTTGAAACAAGGATTGCTGATAAAGCATCAGTACAGAGGAGACACCTTTCTCCCATATTTATTCTTACAGGAGAGAATTTTCCTTCCTAGTGGTAGATTTCCTCTCACTTCCTGTTGTCTTCTTGCGTTTGCAAGTAGGAGTCGTTTGTAAGTTGGATGTTTGAAAGTAGGGACCTGCCGTATATACTCTGCAGAAATAGGCCCCTTAGTTGTTGGTGTTGGCACAACACTGTAAGCACTCACAGTTACTCTTGGTTGGTGCTGGAACGCCCTGCTGTCAACTATTATATCAGGAATTTTAATTACATATAATTGTTGAACAGTGGTAGTAAAAATTGGGCCTTTGATGGTGGTGCTGGTGCCACAACACTGTAAGCCCTGACAGTTACTCTTGGTGGGTGCAGCAATGGGCCCTGCTGTGAATTATTAGATCAAGAATTGTAATTACATGCCCCTTTTGAACAGGGGCTGAAAAATTGGGCCTTTCGTGGTGGTGGTGGTGGTGGCGTTGCCACAACACTGTAAGCCCTCAGAGTTACTCTTGGTGGGTGCAGCAATGGGCCCTGCTGTGAATTATTAGATCAAGAATTGTAATTACATGCCCCTTTTGAACAGGGGCTGAAAAATTGGGCCTTTCGTGGTGGTGGTGGTGGTGGCGTTGCCACAACACTGTAAGCCCTCAGAGTTACTCTTGGTGGGTGCAGCAATGGGCCCTGCTGTGAATTATTAGATCAAGAATTGTAATTACATGCCCCTTTTGAACAGGGGCTGAAAAATTGGGCCTTTCGTGGTGGTGGTGGTGGTGGTGGCGTTGCCACAACACTGTAAGCCCTCAGAGTTACTCTTGGTGGGTGCAGCAATGGGCCCTGCTGTGAATTATTAGATCAAGAATTGTAATTGCATGCCCCTGTTGAACAGGGGCTGAAAAATTGGGCCTTTCGTGGTGGTGGTGGTGGTGGTGGTGTTGCCACAACACTGTAAGCCCTCAGAGTTACTCTTGGTGGGTGCAGCAATGGGCCCTGCTGTGAATTATTAGATCAAGAATTGTAATTACATGCCCCTTTTGAACAGGGGCTGAAAAATTGGGCCTTTCGTGGTGGTGGTGGTGGTGGTGGCGTTGCCACAACACTGTAAGCCCTCAGAGTTACTCTTGGTGGGTGCAGCAATGGGCCCTGCTGTGAATTATTAGATCAAGAATTGTAATTGCATGCCCCTGTTGAACAGGGGCTGAAAAATTGGGCCTTTCGTGGTGGTGGTGGTGGTGGTGGTGTTGCCACAACACTGTAAGCCCTCAGAGTTACTCTTGGTGGGTGCAGCAATGGGCCCTGCTGTGAATTATTAGATCAAGAATTGTAATTGCATGCCCCTGTTGAACAGGGGCTGAAAAATTGGGCCTTTCGTGGTGGTGGTGGTGGTGGTGGTGTTGCCACAACACTGTAAGCCCTCAGAGTTACTCTTGGTGGGTGCAGCAATGGGCCCTGCTGTGAATTATTAGATCAAGAATTGTAATTACATGCCCCTTTTGAACAGGGGCTGAAAAATTGGGCCTTTCGTGGTGGTGGTGGTGGTGGCGTTGCCACAACACTGTAAGCCCTCAGAGTTACTCTTGGTGGGTGCAGCAATGGGCCCTGCTGTGAATTATTAGATCAAGAATTGTAATTGCATGCCCCTGTTGAACAGGGGCTGAAAAATTGGGCCTTTCGTGGTGGTGGTGGTGGTGGTGGTGGTGTTGCCACAACACTGTAAGCCCTCAGAGTTACTCTTGGTGGGTGCAGCAATGGGCCCTGCTGTGAATTATTAGATCAAGAATTGTAATTACATGCCCCTTTTGAACAGGGCCTGAAAAATTGGGCCTTTCGTGGTGGTGGCGGTGGTGGCGTTGCCACAACACTGTAAGCCCTCAGAGTTACTCTTGGTGGGTGCAGCAATGGGCCCTGCTGTGAATTATTAGATCAAGAATTGTAATTGCGCCTTAGGCACTGGTGGCACAACACTACAACCCCTCACAGATACTGTACTTGGAGCACAGCAATGAGCCCTGTTGCAAAGTATTGCTTCAAAAATTGTAATGACACGCCCCTGTTAAACAGGGGCTGAAAAATTGGGCCTTAGGCACTGGTGCCACAACACTCCAACCCCTCACAGATACTGTACTTGGAGCACAGCAATGAGCCCTATGGCAAATTATTGCTAAAAAAATTGTAATTACACGCCCCTGTAAAACAGGGGCTGAAAAATTGGGCCTTAGCCACTGGTGGCGGCACCCATAAACAAAAATGATCTTCCAAGCTATCATCATCAATCGTATCATTGAGGACTCGGAGGAGGAGGATAGCCAGTCAACATAACAGCACAGGCACTCAGCATCAGCATCAGTCTTGAAGGGATGTGACATGTTAAAATCAATTAGTCTGTTATATCAGCATCAGGTGTGTGGTAGCTGGTGGTGATCCAAGACTGGTTCATCTTGATGAAAGTCAGTCGATCAACCGAGTCGGTGGACAGGCGCACCCTGTGATCCGTGACAAATCCTCCAGCAGCACTGAATGTGCGTTCCGAAAGAACGCTGGATGCAGGACAGGCCAGTAGCTCAATTGCATACTGTGCAAGCTCTGGCCAGTGATCCATCCTCAAGACCCAGTAAGCCAGAGGATTTTCGGTGGGGAAGGTGTCCAAGTCTGACCTTGCCCCTAGATATTCCTGCACCATGTTTATCAGACGCTGGCGATGGTTGCTGGAACCGATCATACTTTGGGGCTGCGGACTAAAGAATTGTCTGAACGCATCGGTCAGACGGCCACCTTCCCCACCGCTCCTTCTTTGACTGGCCGAAGCCTCAGCAACTCGTTGTCCAGGACCAGGAGTTTGTAACCTCCCAGTCTCTGGGAACGCGTTGCACAGACCTTTCTGCAAGGCCTCCCGGAGTTGTCTCATCCTCTGCTCCCTCTGCGACGGTAACATAAGGTCCGCAACCTTACCCTTGTACCGTGGATCAAGGAGAGTGGCCAGCCAGTAATGGTCCCTCTCCTTGATCCGAAGAATACGAGGATCCTTCCGCAGACTTTGCAGGATCAGGGAGGCCATGCAGCGTAGGTTTGCTGAGGCATTCGGTCCGGAGTCCTCTGGGTCACTAAGGACGACATGATCCGCAGCCACCTCCTCCCAGCCACGTACAAGTCCACTGGTTTCTTGGGACTGTAAATCATCCCTAAAAGACTGCTGCTGATGATGCTGAGTGCCAGCCTCCACCTCCATGCTGACACAATCCTCCTCCTCCTCCTCCTCCTCCTCCTCCTCTTCCTGTGCGATGGGTGGGACAGAAGGAACACTGTCTGGGTAAAGGGGGCCTTGAGAGGCAAGGAAGTCCTCCTCTTCCTGCCTCTGTTCTGCCTCAAGTGCCCTGTCCATTATTCCACGCAGCGTGTGCTCCAACAGGTGGACAAGAGGTACAGTGTCACTGATGCATGCACTGTCACTGCTCACCATCCTCGTGGCCTCCTCAAATGGTGCCAGGACAGTGCATGCATCCCTGATCATGCCCCACTGGCGTGGAGAAAAAAAACCAAGCTCCCCTGACCCTGTCCTGGTGCCGTAGTCGCACAGGTACTCATTGATGGCCCTCTGCTGCGTGTGCAGCCGCTGCAGCATGGCCAACGTTGAGTTCCACCTGGTGGGCATGTCACATATAAGGCGGTTCTTGGGCAGGTTCAACTCCTTTTGCAGCTCAGCCAGGCGAGCACTGGCATTATAAGATCTGCGGAAATGCACACAGACTTTCCTGGCCTGCCTCAGGACATCCTGTAAGCCCGGGTACCTGCCCAAGAACTGCTGCACCACCAGGTTAAGGACGTGAGCCACACAGGGCACATGGGTCAGTTGTCCCTGTCGGAGGGCGGAGAGGAGGTTGGTGCCATTGTCGCAAACCACCATTCCTGGCTTAAGCTGGCGTGGCGTCAACCACCTCTCGGCCTGGCCCTGCAGAGCAGACAGGACCTCTGCCCCAGTGTGGCTTCTGTCCCCCAAACACACCAGCGCAAGCACGGCATGGCATCTTTTTGCCTGCGTACTTGCGTAGCCCCTTGAACGCCTACGGAGCACCGCTGGTTCCGAGGACAAACCACAGGAAGAGGCCATGGAGGAAGAAGAAGAGGAGGGGGTGGAGGAGAGAGGTGTGTCACAACCAGTAGTAGCATTTTGGAGGCGTGGCGGTGGAACAACCTCCAACACTACTGCACCTTGTCCTGCATCCTTCCCAGCTGCCAAAAGAGTGACCCAATGGGCCGTGAAAGAAAGGTAATGTCCCTGTCCATGCCTGCTGGACCATGAGTCAGCGGTAATATGCACCTTACCGCTGACCACCCTGTCCAGCGAGGCCAAGACATTGCCTTCCACATGCCGGTAGAGAGCCGGAATAGCCTTCCGTGAGAAAAAGTGGCGTTTGGGAACCTGCCACTGAGGAACCGCACATTGCACAAACTCACGGAAGGGGGCCGAGTCTACCAACTGAAAAGGCAGCAGTTGAAGCGCTAGCAATTTAGCCAAGCTAGCATTCAACCGCTGGGCATGTGGATGGCTGGGAGTGAACTTCTTTCGATGGTCCAGCAGCTGGGGCAGGGAAATTTGCCTGCTAGAATCGGACGTCGGTGTACTGCTAGCAGAGTGGCCGCAAGTACTTGGCTGTGACACACCTAATTCTACACCTTCATTCCTCTCAGTGCATGTTTCAGAGAGGACTGAAGTTATAGTGGGGTTGGAGATCCCAGCTGATGCGGTGCAAGGAGAGGTCCGCTTTGTTCTTTGGTGTGGGTCTTTGAGGTAGGCTTGCCAACGAGCTGCATGGCAGGTCAACATATGTCTGGTCAGGCATGTGGTACCCAAGCGGCTGATGTTTTGGCCACGCGATATACGCTTGAGACATATGTTGCAAACAGCAGCTGTGCGATCTGATGCACTAGCCTCAAAAAAGGCCCACACCAAAGAACTTTTTGAATGACGGGCAGAGGCAGCGCCCTGCACAGGCGGAGCTCTGCGGTGTGATTCCGTCGGTGTACTGCCCTTACGCTGGCCACCAAAGGGCATCCTGCCTCGTTGGAGATGTGCCTCCTCCTCATCCTCCTCCTCCTCCTCTCTCCTATTAGGCACCCACGTGGAGTCAGTGACCTCATCATCCCCTCCCTCCTCATCACTGGAGCCAATCTGGCAGTATGCTGCAGCTGCTGGAACATGACTGCCAGATTGGTGTCCTTCTTGAGCATCCCCTCTGTCTGCTCTCACGCTACTGCCTTCCTGTAGCTGGGTTTCATCATCAGACCCTTCGAAACGCTGGGCATCCTCCTGGAGCATGTACCCAACACTGTGCTCAAACAGTTCGGGGGACTCCTCAGGAGGAGGACATGGTGGGTCTAGGGAAGGAGTGACTGATGATGAGTCTGACATTGATACCAGGGAAGAGGACGCTTTGGCAGCTGCTTTTCCAGTACCCTGAGCCTGGGTGAGAGAGGATGAGGAGGAGGAGGAGGGCTTGGTCATCCACTCTACCAAGTCTTCGGCATGATGTGGCTCAACATGTCCAGCTGCCGAAAAGAAGGACAAGCGTGTCCCATGGCCATGTGCTGATGACAATGCACCGCGTCCACGACCAGCACTGTTGCCCCCAGACACAGAGCCTGCTTGCCCTCTTTTATTGCCTCCTGACTGTCTGCCTCTCCTTGTTTGCCTTCCAGACATTCTAATAGATGGCCTGCAGGGAGATGGGAAAAAAGCAATAAGGGCTACCTTCAGGTGTCCTTCTCTGTCCCTTTACTTAAGGATTTCTAAATATGGTTGAGGATGATATCTTTTGCACAGAATAGCACAACGACAATTTCCCTGACTGTCCAAAAAAACAAGGATTTCAAAGATGGTTGATGAGGAATGCTTTAGCACACTATAGCACAAGGAGAATTTCCCTCACTGTCCTTCCCTGTCCCTAGAAACAAGGATTATCACAGTGAAAGAAACTGACACTCTTCCTACTGTGAGGGGGTTAGCTCGGCAGCGGGTGTGTGTGACCCCCGGGATGGGCTCCCCACACAAAAACAGGCCCAGCAGACGGAGGTTGTGGTTTTCAAGATCAAAAGGGTGCGGTTTATTTCTCTATTTACAGTGACAAAAACACAGCAAAGCAAAAAGAAACATAAACAAAATAAACCCTGGTCAGCTTGACCTCTGACTAAACATGCAGGTTTCCTAAACTAACAACTGGGATCAGCCTGGTGCTGTCCTAGTCCCTAAGTCCCTGGTTTAGTAAATGTCCAAACAAATAGCCACACAGGCTTTGTCTCACCGCACAGGGGTTCACTCTCCCTAGACAGTCCACACAGGTCTGGTTCCAGGCATGAGCAAACACCTAATGAAGCTGGGAGTTTTTATAGAGGCCTTAAACGAGCTGACAATCTTCAGCTGGTCTCATCAACTCCCTGCCTGCACGACGCCCAGCACTCTCCCTAGAGGTATGAATCATCCATGAGCCCACTAGCCTCAGCTGGGCTTCATCAACTCTCTCCCTAGTTGTATAAGTCTGCATAAAGCCTGAATCTGGGAGAAATATACCTACCCCCCTGGATGCAACCAGGTGACTTTACCTTCCTGCTGTCACATACCCCCCCCTCTTGTTTTAACCTTGGGGTTGGAACACCAGCAATCAGGCATTCATGTACTCGAGACAAAGCATCCACATTCCCCATTTGAACGCCAGGGCGATGCTTTACTGTGAAGTTGAATTCCTGTAGGGCCAGGAACCACCTATTCACTCTTCTATTTGTCTCCTTGTTTTGAGCCATCCACTTTAACGGAGCGTGATCCGTAACCATGTCAAAGTGCCTACCTAGCAGATAGTACCGAAGGGAATCTAGAGCCCACTTCACCGCTAAACACTCCTTTTCAACCGTGGTGTAATTTACCTCATGGGACTTCAACTTCCTGCTGAGGTAAATGACTGGGTGCTCTTCCCCGTTCCAGACCTGGGACAATACTGCTCCTAACCCCACATCTGACGCATCACTTTGTACGACAAAGTCGTTAGAGAAGTCGGGTGAGTACAACACTGGCTGGCTACATAAGGCTTGTTTCAAGAATTGGAATGCTGCCTCAGCCTCGGGGCTCCATTTAATCATGACCGACCCTTTCCCTTTCGTCAGGTTGGTTAGCGGCACAGCCTTAGAAGCAAAGTGGGGAATGAAGCGCCGATAATAACCCGCGATTCCCAGAAAGGCTCGTACCTGCTTCTTGCTGTTGGGACGTGGCCAACTCTGGATGGCCTCGACTTTGTTGAGTTGGGGTTTTATTACTCCCCTGCCAATGGTGTACCCAAGATATTTGGCCTCCTCCTGCCCAATGGTACACTTCTTGGGGTTAGCCGTAAACCCCGCTTCCCGGATAGAGTCTAGGACTGCTTGCACTTTTGGCAGATGTGAGGCCCAATCTGTGCTATGGACAATTACGTCATCCAGGTAAGCCGCAGCATACTTCCGATGGGGCCTCAGTATCTGGTCCATTTTCCGCTGGAATGTGGCCGGCGCATTCTGTAACCCGAACGGCATTCTCTTATATTGGAACGCCCCGTCTGGGGTTACAAATGCGGTTTTCTCTTTGGCCGACTTGGCCAGGGGAATTTGCCAATACCCTTTTGTGAGGTCAAGAGTCGTCATGTATCGGGCTGTTCCCAGCCGGTCGATCAACTCATCTATACGTGGCATGGGGTAGGTGTCAAATTTTGTAACTTTGTTCAACTGACAAAAATCGTTACAAAATCGCCAGCTCCCATCCGGTTTAGGCACCAACACAATGGGACTAGACCAATCACTTTGGGACTCCTCTATCACCCCTAAGTTCAGCATTTTCTGTACTTCCTCCCGTATTGCCTCCCGTCGGGCCTCTGGGATCCGATAGGGTTTTAACTTCACCCTTTCACCGGGCGGGGTAATAATATCATGCTCTACCCCAGATGTTTGTCCCGGCAGCTCAGAGAACACCTCCTTGTTGCGAAGCACAAACTCCTTAACCTCCTGTTGTTGGGGTTGTGACAAGGTGGCTGCTATTCCAACCTCCGGAATCACGCAACCAGTTTGAGCTGGTGACCAAGTTTCTGCGACTAGGGACTCTCTATCCCTCCAGGCTTTCAACAGATTAACGTGATAGATCTGTTCGGGCTTTCGCCTTCCTGGTTGTCTGACCTTGTAATTCACTTCGCTCACTTTTTCCATTATCTTGTAGGGGCCTTGCCATTTGGCAAGGAATTTACTTTCAACCGTAGGGACAAGTACCAATATCCTATCCCCCGGGGAAAAGGTACGGGTCTTGGCTCCACGGTTGTACACTCTCTGCTGTGCCAACTGCGCTTGGGCCAAATGTTCCTTCACGATGGGCATTACCTGTGCAATTCGATCTTGCATCAGGGCGACATGCTCAATCACACTCCTGTGGGGAGAACTCTCACTTTCCCAAGTTTCCTTGGCAATATCCAACAGCCCTCTTGGGTGTCTCCCATACAGTAACTCAAAGGGGGAGAATCCTGTAGAGGATTGGGGCACCTCCCTAATAGCAAACATCAAATAAGGAAGTAGACAGTCCCAATCCTTTCCATCTCTATCCACCACTTTCTTCAACATTTGTTTTAGGGTTTTGTTGAATCTTTCAACCAGCCCATCGGTTTGGGGGTGATACACAGACGTACGCAATTGCGTCACTTTGAACAATTTACACAGCTCTTTCATAACCCGGGACATAAAGGGTGTACCTTGGTCCGTAAGCAGTTCTTTACAAATACCCACCCGGCTAAAAACAAGAGATAGCTCTTTGGCTATGGTTTTGGCCGAGGTATTTCGGAGAGGGATCGCTTCTGGATAACGGGTGGCATAGTCCATTATAACTAATATGTACTGGTGCCCCCTAGCGGACTTGATTATAGGACCTACCAAATCCATTGCGATCCTCTCAAACGGGACCTCAATGATGGGTAGAGGGACCAGCGGGCTACGGAAATGTGGCATCGGGGCCGACCTCTGACACACAGGGCAGGAGGAACAATAATTTTCTATGTCCTTCATCACCCCAGGCCAATAGAATCTCTGTAATACCCTCTCTCGGGTTTTCTCTGTCCCCAGATGACCTCCAAGAATGTGCCCATGGGCCAACTCCAACACCAACTTCCTGTAAGGTTTGGGCACCACAAGCTGCTCAACGGTTTCTTCTGCCCTTTTTGCCACCCGATACAGTAGGTCCTTCTCTACGCTGAAGTATGGGTAAGTGCAGGTATTATCTGGGTTCACTAACTCGCCATCTATTTCCACTACGTTTTCCCGTGCCTTTATTAGGGCGGGGTCTTTTAACTGTTCTGTGGCAAAATTTTCCCTGTGAACCTCAAGATCAGAAAACTCCACAGACGGTAGGTTTTCGTCTGAGGAGGTGGGCTCCTCTCCAGTTTCTTGAGTCTCGCCTGCCAATACTGACAAGGGAAATTCTGGAGAGTCCTCACCACTCTCAGGGGAGTTCTGGCTATCACCTTCCTGGTACATAGGGGCACCAGTGGGGGGCTCAGGATCATCCCACAGTTCCCAGAACTTCGGAAAATCCCTTCCCACAATGGCATCATGCGGTAATTGAGATACTAACCCCACTGGATGAGAGAGGGTACCTTTGGGGGTCTTGAAACACACTGTAGTCACTGGATACTCTTGGGTGTCCCCATGCACACAAATAACAGCTACCTTGCTATTCCCAGAGACCTCCGTTTTAACTAATTCAGCCTTTATCAGGGTCACAAGGCTACCTGAATCCAGTAATACCACAACATTTCTACCATTAATACACATTTTGCATAAATGTTTCTCAGTTCCCCGAATGGCAGTGCATGCGACTGTCGCACACAGCGACTGACGTCTGTCCGTCAGAAAGTCACATTGCATGGGTTCCTCCACAACCGGGCAATTTGCTGCAATATGTCCCGCTTGCCGGCAGCGGTAGCAAACAATCCTTTTGGCTGCCTCTTGAGCCCCCGACTTCCCAGGCTGTTCTCGCCAAACCCTGGGCAGAGCTCCCACCCTCTCTCTCTCTCCACCCTCACCCCTTGGAATCATCTTATCCGCCCCTGGGGATGGTCTGGTCTTAGGGTGGAAAGTCCGAGAGTCTCTGGAAGAGGCCGTCAGGTTCTCTGCAGCCAAGTATCTCTCTACACGATCCACAAGTTTACCGGCCGTTTCTGGGTCTCCATGGCTTACCCACTTTTGAATGGCGGTAGGAAGAGCTCTCAAGAAACGATCCATCACAACACGTTCCACAATCTCCGGTGCGGACAAAGTCTCTGGCTGTAGCTACTTCCTGCTCAGGTGAATGAGATCATACATTTGAGACCTGGGGGGTTTTCCAAGCTGGAAAGTCCAGTTATGCACACGCTGAGCCCGGACAGCCAGGGTGACACCCAGCCTTGCCAATATTTCAGCTTTTAGCATCACATAGTCTTTTGCTTGGTCAGGCTCTAGGTCATAGTAAGCTTTCTGCGATTCACCAGTTAACAGAGGAGCCAGCAGTCCAGCCCACTGATCCTTAGGCCACTTTTCCCTTTCAGCAGTCCTTTCAAATGTGGTCAAAAACACCTCTGGATCATCTTCTCCAGCCATTTTTGTCAATAAACGACTCACCCCAAATGACGCGGTATTAGTGGGACGGCTTTCCTCACTGGTCTGCGGACGTTGCTGCATTACTGCTTCCATCTGTTGTTGTAGTCTCTGCTCTTGCCTCTGCAACAGGTCTATGAAGCGGGCCTCAGATTGCTGCTGGGCTTGTTGCTGGGCTGCAAGGCTCTTTTGCAAACCTGCATTTGTCTGCTGTTGATTGGCATTTGCTAGAGCCAGCTGTTTCAGTATCTCCTCCATGCTGGCTTAAAAAAAAACTGCCACTGGTTCTCCACCAACTGTGAGGGGGTTAGCTCGGCAGCGGGTGTGTGTGACCCCCGGGATGGGCTCCCCACACAAAAACAGGCCCAGCAGACGGAGGTTGTGGTTTTCAAGATCAAAAGGGTGCGGTTTATTTCTCTATTTACAGTGACAAAAACACAGCAAAGCAAAAAGAAACATAAACAAAATAAACCCTGGTCAGCTTGACCTCTGACTAAACATGCAGGTTTCCTAAACTAACAACTGGGATCAGCCTGGTGCTGTCCTAGTCCCTAAGTCCCTGGTTTAGTAAATGTCCAAACAAATAGCCACACAGGCTTTGTCTCACCGCACAGGGGTTCACTCTCCCTAGACAGTCCACACAGGTCTGGTTCCAGGCATGAGCAAACACCTAATGAAGATGGGAGTTTGTATAGAGGCCTTAAACGAGCTGACAAGCTTCAGCTGGTCTCATCAACTCCCTGCCTGCACGACGCCCAGCACTCTCCCTAGAGGTATGAATCATCCATGAGCCCACTAGCCTCAGCTGGGCTTCATCAACTCTCTCCCTAGTTGTATAAGTCTGCATAAAGCCTGAATCTGGGAGAAATATACCTACCCCCCTGGATGCAACCAGGTGACTTTACCTTCCTGCTGTCACACTACCTATAGTTTTCTGTCCCTAGAAAAAATGTTTTTTTAAAGCACACTATAGCACAAGGAGAATTTTCCTCACTGTCCTTCCCTGTCCCTAGAAACAAGGATTATCACAGTGAAAGAAACTGACACTCTCCCTACCTATAGTTTTCTGTCCCTAGAAAAAATGTTTTTTTAAAGCACACTATAGCACAAGGAGAATTTCCCTCACTTTCCTTCTTTGTCCCTAGAAACAAGGATTATCACAGTGAAAGAAACTGACACTCTTCCTTCCTATAGTTTTCTGTCCCTAGAAAAAATGTTTTTTTAAAGCACACTATAGCACAAGGAGAATTCCCTCACTGTCCTTCCCTGTCCCTAGAAACAAGGATTTGCACAGTAAAAGACACTGACACTCTCCCTACCTATAGTTTTCTGTCCCTAGAAAAAATGTTTTTTTAAAGCACACTATAGCACAAGGAGAATTTCCCTCACTTTCCTTCTTTGTCCCTAGAAACAAGGATTATCACAGTGAAAGAAACTGACACTCTTCCTTCCTATAGTTTTCTGTCCCTAGAAAAAATGTTTTTTTAAAGCACACTATAGCACAAGGAGAATTCCCTCACTGTCCTTCCCTGTCCCTAGAAACAAGGATTCGCACGGTAAAAGACACTGACACTCTCCCTACTGTGACAGCAGGAAGGTAAAGTCACCTGGTTGCATCCAGGGGGGTAGATATATTTCGCCCAGATTCAGGCTTTACGCCGACTTATACAACTAGGTGGAGAGTTGTATAAGGCTAGTGGGCTCATGTATGACTCATACCTCTAGGGAGAGTGTGGGGCGTCGTACAGACAGGGAGTTGATGAGGCCAGCTGAAGCTTGTCAGCTCATTTAGGCCTCTATAAGAACTCCCAGCTTCATTAGATGTTAGCTCATGCCTGGAACCAGACCTGTGTGGACTGTCTAGGGAGAGTGAACCCCTGTGCGGTGAGGCAAAGCCTGTGTGGCTATTTGTTTGGACTTTTACTAAACCAGGGACTTAGGGACTAGGACAGCACCAGGCTGATCCCAGTTGTTAGTTTAGGAAACCTGCATGTTTAGTCAGAGGTCAAACTGACCAGGATTTATTTTGTTTGTTTCTTTTTGGCTTTGCTGTGTTTTTGTCACTGTACATAGAAAAATAAACCGCACCTTTTGATTTTGAAAACCACAACCTCCGTCTGCTGGCCCTGTTTTTGTGTGGGGAGCCCAACCAGGGGGTCACACACACCCGCTACCGAGTTAACCCCCTCACAGTTGGTGGAGAACCAGTGGCAGTTTTTTTTAAGCCAGCATGGAGGAGATACTGAAACAGCTGGCTCTAGCAAATGCCAATCAACAGCAGACAAATGCAGGTTTGCAAAGGAGCCTTGCAGCCCAGCAGCAAGCTCATCAACAAGCCCAGCAGCAATCTGAGGCCCGCTTCATAGACCTGTTACAGAAGCAAGAGCAGAGACTACAACAAATGGAAGCAGTAATGCAGCAACGTCCGCAGACCAGTGAGGAAAGCCGTCCCACTAATACCGCGTCCTTTGGGGTGAGTCGTTTATTGACAAAAATGACTGGAGAGGATGATCCAGAGGTATTTTTGACCACATTTGAAAGGACTGCTGAAAGAGAAAAGTGGCCTGAGGAGCAGTGGGCTGGACTGGTGGCTCCTCTGTTAACTGGTGAATCGCAGAAGGCTTACTATGACCTAGAGCCTGACCAAGCAAAAGACTATGTGATGCTAAAAGCTGAAATATTGGCAAGGCTGGGTGTCACCCTGGCTGTCCGGGCTCAGCGTGTGCATAACTGGACTTTCCAGCTTGGAAAACCCCCCAGGTCTCAAATGTATGATCTCATTCACCTGAGCAGGAAGTGGCTACAGCCAGAGACTTTGTCCGCACCAGAGATTGTGGAACGTGTTGTAATGGATCGGTTTTTGAGAGCTCTTCCTACTGCCATCCAAAAGTGGGTAAGCCATGGAGACCCAGAGACGGCCGGTGGTCTTGTGGATCGTGTAGAGAAATACTTGGCTACAGAGAACCTGACGGCCTCTTCCAGAGACACTCGGACTTTCCACCCTAAGACCAGACCATCCCCAGGGGCGGATAAGAGGATTCCAAGGGGTGAGGGTGGAGAGAGTGAGAGGGTGGGAGCTCTACCCCAAGTTTGGCGAGAACAGCCTGGGAAATCAGCGGCTCAAGAGGCGGCAAGAAGGATCGTTTGCTACCGCTGCCGGCAAGCGGGACATATTGCAGCCAATTGCCCGGTTGTGGAGGAACCCATGCAGTGTGACTTTCTGACGGGCAGACGTCAGTCGCTGTGTGCGACAGTCGCATGCACTGCCATTCGAGGAACTGAGAAACATTTATGCAAAATGTGTATTAATGGTAGAAATGTTGTGGTATTACTGGATTCAGGTAGCCTTGTGACCCTGATAAAGGCTGAATTAGTTAAAACAGAGGTCTCTGGGAATAGCAAGGTAGCTGTTATTTGTGTGCATGGGGACACCCGAGAGTATCCAGTGACTACAGTGTGTTTCGAGACCCCCAAAGGTACCCTCTCTCATCCAGTGGGCTTAGTATCTCAGTTACCGCATGACGCCATTGTGGGAAGGGATTTTCCGAAGTTCTGGGAACTGTGGGATGATCCTGAGCCCCCCACTGGTGCCCCTATGTACCAGGAATGTGATAGCCAGAACTCCTCTGAGAGTGGTGAGGACTCTCCAGAATTTCCCTTGTCAGTATTTGCAGGGGAGACTCAAGAAACTGAAGAGGAGCCCACCTCCTCAGACGAAAACCTACCGTCTGTGGAGTTTTCTGATCTGGAGGTTCACAGGGAAAATTTTGCCACAGAACAGTTAAAAGACCCCGCCCTAATAAAGGCACGGGAAAACGTAGTGGAAATAGATGGCGAGTTAGTGAACCCAGATAATACCTGCACTTACCCATACTTCAGCGTAGAGAAGGACCTACTGTATCGGGTGGCAAAAAGGGCAGAAGAAACCGTTGAGCAGCTTGTGGTGCCCAAACCTTACAGGAAGTTGGTGTTGGAGTTGGCCCATGGGCACATTCTTGGAGGTCATCTGGGGACAGAGAAAACCCGAGAGAGGGTATTACAGAGATTCTATTGGCCTGGGGTGATGAAGGACATAGAAAATTATTGTTCCTCCTGCCCTGTGTGTCAGAGGTCGGCCCCGATGCCACATTTCCGTAGCCCGCTGGTCCCTCTACCCATCATTGAGGTCCCGTTTGAGAGAATCGCAATGGATTTGGTAGGTCCTATAATCAAGTCCGCTAGGGGGCACCAGTACATATTGGTTATAATGGACTATGCCACCCGTTATCCAGAAGCGATCCCTCTCAGAAATACCTCGGCCAAAACCATAGCCAAAGAGCTATCTCTTGTTTTTAGCCGGGTGGGTATTTGTAAAGAACTGCTTACGGACCAAGGTACACCCTTTATGTCCCGGGTTATGAAAGAGCTGTGTAAATTGCTCAAAGTGACGCAATTGCGTACATCTGTGTATCACCCCCAAACCGATGGGCTGGTTGAAAGATTCAACAAAACCCTAAAACAAATGTTGAAGAAAGTGGTGGATAGAGATGGAAAGGATTGGGACTGTCTACTTCCTTATTTGATGTTTGCTATTAGGGAGGTGCCCCAATCCTCTACGGGATTCTCCCCCTTTGAGTTACTGTATGGGAGACACCCAAGAGGGCTGTTGGATATTGCCAAGGAAACTTGGGAAAGTGAGAGTTCTCCCCACAGGAGTGTGATTGAGCATGTCGCCCTGATGCAAGATCGAATTGCACAGGTAATGCCCATCGTGAAGGAACATTTGGCCCAAGCGCAGTTGGCACAGCAGAGAGTGTACAACCGTGGAGCAAAGACCCGTACCTTTTCCCCGGGGGATAGGATATTGGTACTTGTCCCTACGGTTGAAAGTAAATTCCTTGCCAAATGGCAAGGCCCCTACGAGATAATGGAAAAAGTGAGCGAAGTGAATTACAAGGTCAGACAACCAGGAAGGCGAAAGCCCGAACAGATATATCACGTTAATCTGTTGAAAGCCTGGAGGGATAGAGAGTCCCTAGTCGCAGAAACTTGGTCACCAGCTCAAACTGGTTGCGTGATTCCGGAGGTTGGAATAGCAGCCACCTTGTCACAACCCCAACAACAGGAGGTTAAGGAGTTTGTGCTTCGCAACAAGGAGGTGTTCTCTGAGCTGCCGGGACAAACATCTGGGGTAGAGCATGATATTATTACCCTGCCCGGTGAAAGGGTGAAGTTAAAACCCTATCGGATCCCAGAGGCCCGACGGGAGGCAATACGGGAGGAAGTACAGAAAATGCTGAACTTAGGGGTGATAGAGGAGTCCCAAAGTGATTGGTCTAGTCCCATTGTGTTGGTGCCTAAACCGGATGGGAGCTGGCGATTTTGTAACGATTTTCGTCAGTTGAACAAAGTTACAAAATTTGACACCTACCCCATGCCACGTATAGATGAGTTGATCGACCGGCTGGGAACAGCCCGATACATGACGACTCTTGACCTCACAAAAGGGTATTGGCAAATTCCCCTGGCCAAGTCGGCCAAAGAGAAAACCGCATTTGTAACCCCAGACGGGGCGTTCCAATATAAGAGAATGCCGTTCGGGTTACAGAATGCGCCGGCCACATTCCAGCGGAAAATGGACCAGATACTGAGGCCCCATCGGAAGTATGCTGCGGCTTACCTGGATGACGTAATTGTCCATAGCACAGATTGGGCCTCACATCTGCCAAAAGTGCAAGCAGTCCTAGACTCTATCCGGGAAGCGGGCTTTACGGCTAACCCCAAGAAGTGTACCATTGGGCAGGAGGAGGCCAAATATCTTGGGTACACCATTGGCAGGGGAGTAATAAAACCCCAACTCAACAAAGTCGAGGCCATCCAGAGTTGGCCACGTCCCAACAGCAAGAAGCAGGTACGAGCCTTTCTGGGAATCGCGGGTTATTATCGGCGCTTCATTCCCCACTTTGCTTCTAAGGCTGTGCCCCTAACCAACCTGACGAAAGGGAAAGGGTCGGTCATGATTAAATGGACCCCCGAGGCTGAGGCAGCATTCCAATTCTTGAAACAAGCCTTATGTAGCCAGCCAGTGTTGTACTCACCCGACTTCTCTAAAGACTTTGTCGTACAAAGTGATGCGTCAGATGTGGGGTTAGGAGCAGTATTGTCCCAGGTCTGGAACGGGGAAGAGCACCCAGTCATTTACCTCAGCAGGAAGTTGAAGTCCCATGAGGTAAATTACGCCACGGTTGAAAAGGAGTGTTTAGCGGTGAAGTGGGCTCTAGATTCCCTTCGGTACTATCTGCTAGGTAGGCATTTTGACATGGTTACGGATCACGCTCCGTTAAAGTGGATGGCTCAAAACAAGGAGACAAATAGAAGAGTGAATAGGTGGTTCCTGGCCCTACAGGAATTCAACTTCACAGTAAAGCATCGCCCTGGCGTTCAAATGGGGAATGTGGATGCTTTGTCTCGAGTACATGAATGCCTGATTGCTGGTGTTCCAACCCCGGGGTTAAAACAAGAGGGGGGGGTATGTGACAGCAGGAAGGTAAAGTCACCTGGTTGCATCCAGGGGGGTAGATATATTTCGCCCAGATTCAGGCTTTACGCCGACTTATACAACTAGGTGGAGAGTTGTATAAGGCTAGTGGGCTCATGTATGACTCATACCTCTAGGGAGAGTGTGGGGCGTCGTACAGACAGGGAGTTGATGAGGCCAGCTGAAGCTTGTCAGCTCATTTAGGCCTCTATAAGAACTCCCAGCTTCATTAGATGTTAGCTCATGCCTGGAACCAGACCTGTGTGGACTGTCTAGGGAGAGTGAACCCCTGTGCGGTGAGGCAAAGCCTGTGTGGCTATTTGTTTGGACTTTTACTAAACCAGGGACTTAGGGACTAGGACAGCACCAGGCTGATCCCAGTTGTTAGTTTAGGAAACCTGCATGTTTAGTCAGAGGTCAAACTGACCAGGATTTATTTTGTTTGTTTCTTTTTGGCTTTGCTGTGTTTTTGTCACTGTACATAGAAAAATAAACCGCACCTTTTGATTTTGAAAACCACAACCTCCGTCTGCTGGCCCTGTTTTTGTGTGGGGAGCCCAACCAGGGGGTCACACACACCCGCTACCGAGTTAACCCCCTCACACTACCTATAGTTTTCTGTCCCTAGAAAAAATGTTTTTTTAAAGCACACTATAGCACAAGGAGAATTTCCCTCACTTTTCTTCTTTGTCCCTAGAAACAAGGATTATCACAGTGAAAGAAACTGACACTCTTCCTACCTATAGTTTTCTGTCCCTAGAAAAATTTTTTTTTAAAGCACACTATAGCACAAGGAGAATTCCCTCACTGTCCTTCCCTGTCCCTAGAAACAAGGATTCGCACAGTAAAAGACACTGACACTCTCCCTACCTATAGTTTTCTGTCCCTAGAAAAAATGTTTTTTTAAAGCACACTATAGCACAAGGAGAATTTCCCTCACTTTCCTTCTTTGTCCCTAGAAACAAGGATTATCACAGTGAAAGAAACTGACACTCTTCCTACCTATAGTTTTCTGTCCCTAGAAAAAATGTTTTTTTAAAGCACACTATAGCACAAGGAGAATTCCCTCACTGTCCTTCCCTGTCCCTAGAAACAAGGATTCGCACAGTAAAACACACTGACACTCTCCCTACCTATAGTTTTCTGTCCCTAGAAAAAATGTTTTTTTAAAGCACACTATAGCACAAGGAGAATTCCCTCACTGTCCTTCCCTGTCCCTAGAAACAAGGATTCGCACAGTAAAACACACTGACACTCTCCCTACCTATAGTTTTCTGTCCCTAGAAAAAATGTTTTTTTAAAGCACACTATAGCACAAGGAGAATTTCCCTCACTTTCCTTCTTTGTCCCTAGAAACAAGGATTATCACAGTGAAAGAAACTGACACTCTTCCTACCTATAGTTTCCTGTCCCTAGAATTTTTTTTTTTTTAAAGCACACTATAGCACAAGGAGAATTCCCTCACTGTCCTTCCCTGTCCCTAGAAACAAGGATTCGCACAGTAAAACACACTGACACTCTCCCTACCTATAGTTTTCTGTCCCTAGAAAAAATGTTTTTTTAAAGCACACTATAGCACAAGGAGAATTCCCTCACTGTCCTTCCCTGTCCCTAGAAACAAGGATTCGCACAGTAAAACACACTGACACTCTCCCTACCTATAGTTTTCTGTCCCTAGAAAAAATGTTTTTTTAAAGCACACTATAGCACAAGGAGAATTTCCCTCACTTTCCTTCTTTGTCCCTAGAAACAAGGATTATCACAGTGAAAGAAACTGACACTCTTCCTACCTATAGTTTTCTGTCCCTAGAATTTTTTTTTTTTTAAAGCACACTATAGCACAAGGAGAATTCCCTCACTGTCCTTCCCTGTCCCTAGAAACAAGGATTCGCACAGTAAAACACACTGACACTCTCCCTACCTATAGTTTTCTGTCCCTAGAAAAAATGTTTTTTTAAAGCACACTATAGCACAAGGAGAATTCCCTCACTGTCCTTCCCTGTCCCTAGAAACAAGGATTCGCACAGTAAAAGACACTGACACTCTCCTTACCTATAGTTTTCTGTCCCTAGAAAAAATGTTTTTTTAAAGCACACTATAGCACAAGGAGAATTTCCCTCACTTTCCTTCTTTGTCCCTAGAAACAAGGATTATCACAGTGAAAGAAACTGACACTCTTCCTACCTATAGTTTTCTGTCCCTAGAAAAAATGTTTTTTTAAAGCACACTATAGCTCAAGGAGAATTCCCTCACTGTCCTTTCCTGTCCCTAGAAACAAGGATTCGCACAGTAAAACACACTGACACTCTCCCTACCTATAGTTTTCTGTCCCTAGAAAAAATGTTTTTTTAAAGCACACTATAGCACAAGGAGAATTTCCCTCACTTTCCTTCTTTGTCCCTAGAAACAAGGATTATCACAGTGAAAGAAACTGACACTCTTCCTTCCTATAGTTTTCTGTCCCTAGAAAAAATGTTTTTTAAAGCACACTATAGCACAAGGAGAATTCCCTCACTGTCCTTCCCTGTCCCTAGAAACAAGGATTTGCACAGTAAAAGACACTGACACTCTCCCTACCTATAGTTTTCTGTCCCTAGAAAAAATGTTTTTTTAAAGCACACTATAGCACAAGGAGAATTTCCCTCACTCTCCTTCTTTGTCCCTAGAAACAAGGATTATCACAGTGAAAGAAACTGACACTCTTCCTTCCTATAGTTTTCTGTCCCTAGAAAAAATGTTTTTTTAAAGCACACTATAGCACAAGGAGAATTGCCTCACTGTCCTTCCCTTTCCCTAGAAACAAGGATTCGCACAGTAAAAGACACTGACACTCTCCCTACCTATAGTTTTCTGTCCCTAGAAAAAATGTTTTTTTAAAGCACACTATAGCACAAGGAGAATTTCCCTCACTTTCCTTCTTTGTCCCTAGAAACAAGGATTATCACAGTGAAAGAAACTGACACTCTTCCTACCTATAGTTTTCTGTCCCTAGAAAAAATGTTTTTTTAAAGCACACTATAGCACAAGGAGAATTCCCTCACTGTCCTTCCCTGTCCCTAGAAACAAGGATTCGCACAGTAAAAGACACTGACACTCTCCCTACCTATAGTTTTCTGTCCCTAGAAAAAATGTTTTTTTTAAAGCACACTATAGCACAAGGAGAATTTCCCTCACTTTCCTTCTTTGTCCCTAGAAACAAGGATTATCACAGTGAAAGAAACTGACACTCTTCCTACCTTTAGTTTTCTGTCCCTAGAAAAAATGTTTTTTTAAAGCACACTATAGCACAAGGAGAATTCCCTCACTGTCCTTTCCTGTCCCTAGAAACAAGGATTCGCACAGTAAAACACACTGACACTCTCCCTACCTATAGTTTTCTGTCTCTA
The DNA here is from genome assembly GCA_029206835.1 of Rana muscosa. Classification (NCBI taxonomy): domain Eukaryota; kingdom Metazoa; phylum Chordata; class Amphibia; order Anura; family Ranidae; genus Rana; species Rana muscosa. The sequence goes on from CM055122.1 coordinate 56,861,734, forward strand.
GAAAAAATGTTTTTTTAAAGCACACTATAGCACAAGGAGAATTTCCCTCACTTTCCTTCTTTGTCCCTAGAAACAAGGATTATCACAGTGAAAGAAACTGACACTCTTCCTTCCTATAGTTTTTTGTCCCTAGAAAAAATGTTTTTTTAAAGCACACTATAGCACAAGGAGAATTCCCTCACTGTCCTTCCCTGTCCCTAGAAACAAGGATTTGCACAGTAAAAGACACTGACACTCTCCCTACCTATCGTTTTCTGTCCCTAGAAAAAATGTTTTTTTAAAGCACACTATAGCACAAGGAGAATTTCCCTCACTTTCCTTCTTTGTCCCTAGAAACAAGGATTATCACAGTGAAAGAAACTGACACTCTTCCTTCCTATAGTTTTCTGTCCCTAGAAAAAATGTTTTTTTAAAGCACACTATAGCACAAGGAGAATTCCCTCACTGTCCTTCCCTGTCCCTAGAAACAAGGATTCGCACAGTAAAAGACACTGACACTCTCCCTACCTATAGTTTTCTGTCCCTAGAAAAAATGTTTTTTTAAAGCACACTATAGCACAAGGAGAATTTCCCTCACTTTCCTTCTTTGTCCCTAGAAACAAGGATTATCACAGTGAAAGAAACTGACACTCTTCCTACCTATAGTTTTCTGTCCCTAGAAAAAATGTTTTTTTAAAGCACACTATAGCACAAGGAGAATTCCCTCACTGTCCTTCCCTGTCCCTAGAAACAAGGATTCGCACAGTAAAACACACTGACACTCTCCCTACCTATAGTTTTCTGTCCCTAGAAAAAATGTTTTTTTAAAGCACACTATAGCACAAGGAGAATTTCCCTCACTTTCCTTCTTTGTCCCTAGAAACAAGGATTATCACAGTGAAAGAAACTGACACTCTTCCTACCTATAGTTTTCTGTCCCTAGAAAAAATGTTTTTTTAAAGCACACTATAGCACAAGGAGAATTCCCTCACTGTCCTTCCCTGTCCCTAGAAACAAGGATTCGCACAGTAAAACACACTGACACTCTCCCTACCTATAGTTTTCTGTCCCTAGAAAAAATGTTTTTTTAAAGCACACTATAGCACAAGGAGAATTCCCTCACTGTCCTTCCCTGTCCCTAGAAACAAGGATTCGCACAGTAAAACACACTGACACTCTCCCTACCTATAGTTTTCTGTCCCTAGAAAAAATGTTTTTTTAAAGCACACTATAGCACAAGGAGAATTCCCTCACTGTCCTTCCCTGTCCCAAGAAACAAGGATTCGCACAGTAAAACACACTGACACTCTCCCTACCTATCCTTCTCTTTCCCTAAACTAAAGGAATCCAGGTTAAGCAAGAAAAAAAATAAATGTCACTGTCCCTGCCTATGCTTCTCTTTCCCTGCTCCGGAACACACTACACTAGGCCGCCGTGCTGGCAGCCTTTTATAGTGTGGGGCGTGTACTAAACACCCTCAGCAATAATTGGCCACAGGCATCCTGCCTGTGGCCAATCATTGCTCTCCTCGCTGCCGGCGCTGTGATTGGCCAAGCATGCGGGGTCACAGTGCATGCTTGGCCAATCACAGCGCCTGGATGACACTGCGATGGCGTAGTGCATTGTGGGCCGTTCGCGTCACTCGAATTTGGCGCGAACGGCCCAAATCGTTCGATCTTCGTCGAACGATCGAACAGCCGATGTTCGAGTCGAACGTATGTTCGACTCGAACACGAAGCTCATCCCTAGCCACCAACCCTTAAAGGGAAAAAGCACTGGCTGACGTAATCAGTGTATTGGGTCCATATTTTGAGTTGAGGTCAATATATTAATGGTGGTAGGAGTCACTGAAAAGGTGGATAATAGTTTAAAGTTATGAAGTGTATTTACTGGCTGAGGGTTCACTGTGTAAAGCACATGAGAGAAAATATTGAGGACATTGATAACACTAATAGACTGAGATACAGAGTAGAATGATCTTAATTTATTTTCATAAGGATGTTTTAATTGCACATTGCACTTTGTATGTTGATATATGCAGTCACAATTAATCATTTGGATCAGCAGGTGGTTCACTTATTTTTGTTTGATATATTGGTACAGATATTTATTTGTGTTAATGATCAATAAGATATGTGTATGTTTTTTCATGGAAATAGATAGATGAGGGTAGGTAGCACAGCATCTTCCAGTATACCATGTTCTATTGTTTAGCCCTGTTTCACACTGGTGCGATTTGACATGTGATTTGACATGTCAAATCGCATGCCAAATCGGCGGCAATTGCCGGAAATGGCACCGTCCTAATTGGTGCGACGCCACACCGATTTCAAAAAGTAGTTTCTGTACTACTTTTTGCGATTCCAGCTTGCGATTTCCATTGACATCTGTGCAGAAACCAGCACAGATGTCTGTGAAATTAATCGGGACTGACATGTGGGAGTGAAATCGTGCGAGTTCAGCTTCATTCCCACAGCTCAGTGTGAACCTAGGCTTATTACGGGAACACAAATTGATGCTTGAAGCAACTTTCTATTCGTTTTTTACATAAGGTATTTATTGTTTAGATATAGAACATAGACTGGGAGTTATATAATTTTAGATAAATGGTAAATCTGTATATATATTAAAAAAAATGCAACTGGCTGCTAAATGCCTGGGAGGAGAAAGATTATGCTGACGAAGCCAAAGAACCTTCAGATGTGCCTGGCCTCTGCTGTGTTCATTACAACCACCATATTGATAGGAATCTGCCACTCAAGGGCCACTCCATATCAGGAAATTTTCACTAGATTATTAAGGGGAGGGGTTGCAGTATATACATAGTAACTCATTAACTAATTCACAAGAAAGAAAGATGTCACCCAAAAATTAAGACACCCAAATGTTTGACAAATCCTTTATTTAAAAGACAAACTTCCTCATAAAATGTCCCTGGTTGTAAACCCACCATCAATCATGGTGCCTGCCACCTGCCAATTGGCTGTAAAAAAAAAAAAAACCTGACAACCCAAACCTGACAACCCAGCAAACAGGACTTATCCTGATGGTACCACTAGCAAATGATAGCTCCCCATGCTGTCATCAGCTAGGTAAGGGTAGAACAGGGATAGTGGTGTCGGGGGGAAAAGCCTGAGAAGGAATGCACAGAGACCTGCCACATTTGCCAATATCCAGCATGGCCGTGCTTACTTGGGCAGGAATGTGTGCTAATGTAATGGCATTGAGCCGACACGCGCTTGTGTACGATAGTTCTTGGCACCTTTTGGCCTGTGTTCCTGTGTGCTCAGTACTTAAGTACTTCTCATTTGACTCTGACCTCCATATTCCTGCTCCTGCCTGCTTCCTGTGTATGACTTAGGCCTGCCCCTGACTATGTTCTTGTTCATTCCTCTGCTTGAATACTGTGTTTTGACCTTCGCTCTCACTCATGACCACATCTCCTGTCTAAGCCCTGCCTGCTGTGATCTGTCATCTGTAATCTGCCTAAAGATTCCAGTGTGCCTCCCTGGACCAGCTGCCTTCCCCACCTGGTTCCCATCTGAAGAGGTCTCGCCACTGCGCAGATCCACTTATCTACAGTGATGCTGGCAACTCATTCTTCTTTAGGCTCAGCCTCCCCTGTCACCATCCTCAGGGGTGTTGTGTACGCAGTGGCAAGAGGAGCCTTCTCATCACTTTGGCCTCAAGACCAGGTATGTGACAAGTGGTGACATTATTGCCAAAATATGACCTTTGCTTATGTGACAGGGATTCCCAAAGATATCAGGTGTTCTTTAGGGACGTGTAGGGTGCAGGAAATATAACTTCTATACGTGGAAATACTGCTTCTATATATGGTGTTCAGCTCCTGCTGAATGGGGTCCAGACATGCAAAAGTTTGGGCATTTGAACAGCAAAAGTTCTGTCTGACCCTAAGTTTGACATGAATTATCAGTTCATCCCTATTTTTGCAGAAAGATACAAATTAAATTTGAGTTTTGGGGAGATACTCCTCAAAGGTTAATTAGTTATAAGAGATGCAGACACTGCAGTTTTTCTTATCTGAGCACTAAAATGCGCCAGATGGTTATACTGACCACATAGCCCTCTCTTTTATGGAACAGTCTGTAAAAGAAGATGGTAAATGAAACAGCTATTCCTTCAGTGGAGAAAAGGGTAGGTTTCTGCAACTAGGTTTGTAAAGTTCTTGCAATGTACATTGGTCACATGGAGAGGATTTTTTTTCTACAAATGCTGCCACTTCAAGCTAAGGTAAATGTAAAATTAGATACAATATCAATTATGCATCTAAAATATGTAATACTAGAATATGGTGTCCATGAAAATAGTACTGTTTGTAACACCACATACACCATAAAAACATCTCCCAAGGATGCAAGATTGGTGATTTTTCCATGTCATTCTCAAGGTTGCATTAAAAGGGCACTTATCCTGATAAACTATATTTTTAACATATTTTGTCTTTGTCAAATCTCCCATGGCAGTGCCCAACAAATCATGCCCTTTTTTGACAATAGCTTGTCCATTAGCCTTGAAAATGGCCAGAAATTAGTATCATGATTTCTTTTTCGTACATCACGGGACACAGAGCGACTTAGTCATTACTAATGGGTTATATAGTTTACCTTCAGGTGCTGGCACTGGCAACTTCCAAACCGGAAGTACCCTCCCCTATATAAGCCCCTCCCATCCGGGAGCACCTCAGTTTTTTGCCAGTGTCTAAGGTGTTGGCCAAATAGTAACTTGTGTTTTCACTGGGCTTACGTACAGGTTCTTTTATGGGCCTTAGTAAGCTGTTCCGGATCCCACCAAAAAAGCTTCATAGCTAAACGGTCGGTACCCGGGCCTTGCAGCAGAAGAGCAAGGTTTTGCCTGTAATGCCTCTCTTAGGAGGGCTGGACCCTGGGATCCAGAGCTCTGGTCATACCCACGACCAATATGTTTTCTGTGCAGGGTGCTATACAGGTCCAGGGGAGTGGAATCCTTGGGAACCCGGTCCCTGAAGGTTTAATTACAATGCCTGCCGTGATAGGTGAAGTTTGGGCTTCTGTGGACCAAACAGAGTCCTGCGGCGGGGAACAGGTAAGTGGGGGCCCCCAGGAACTTGGTTCTATTGGGGGACCCCCAAGCCTAATTTGTCTTTCTGTCTGTTACCTAACGGTATTCCCGCTAATATCTGTGTATGCCTGTAACTACTGGAAAATTTAAAATTTTAATAGTCAAGAAAAAAAAAAAAAAAAGATTACCGCGGTACCTGTGTTAAACCACTAGAGGCCGCTGTGGTCCATTTTTTCTTGTCATGTGGATCTTTGGTTTTCTCAAGTCAAAAGATCCAGGCAGTTGGTAAGTTCTCTGTGGGAATCCACTTCCTCTGCCCTGTTGCTGCGCTCATCCACCGCACAGGCCCTCCGGCAAAAAGGGCCCTGGCTCCTAGTCCCTGCTTGGTTTCGAAAAGGGCGCCAATGGCGCACGGGCGCACGCGCGGGCGCGTGCACGCGCCTCCTATGAAAAAAAGGGGTGGGGCGGGTGGATGACGCTCGATGCGCGTCGCGGCACTTCTGCGCATGTGCAGGCGTCCCAGCATGTGTAAAAGACACAGTACAAGTGTCAGCTGGATGCAAGCAGAGCTAGCACCAAAACGGTGGCACACAGAGGCGGTTGATGCAGGCATCCCCATAGAAAGACACTTTAGTGGACACCAGCTGGTATATAGCAGCAACTGTGTTAGACTATTACCAGCAAAATTGGTGTATGACGACGGGAATACCTCAGCTTTGTGCTTATAGATATGTCGTCCAGACGCTCTGGAAATAAATATTCCAAGAAGCGAAAGGGGTCTCCATCGGGCTCTGAGGATTTTGGGCATGCTGTACTGCGCCAATCTCCCCTGAAATTTCAGAGGTCAGTAGCCGTAGGAAACCCCGCAGGAGTACCGGGTACTGCGGCTGTCCCCAGTCCACCTGCTCCTGTATATATAACAGAGGAGGTTTTATCCTCAACTCTGGGAGGATTGGAAGAGAGATTAACAGCATTGATCGCTGCTTCCCTGTCACAGGAAAAGTGCGTCCGATCTCCGTCTCCTCCTGCAGAGTGCCTGTTAGTGGAGGAACAGTCCCAGAGATCGACCTACCTGAAGGGGATCAGGTGAGGTTGATTCAGTTACAGAGGTATCAACAGTGGAAGAACCTTTCTCAGCATCTCAGGCTGAAAGACTAACATGGTCCGAGCAGCATTTTAAATGCCTCTGGCGGAACCATCAACCACTACTGTTTCCTCGCCTGGGGTCGCTGAAAGCTCCCCAGACTGTCTGTTCCTTCCCAATCCACCCTTTATTGGAAGGGCTTATTTACCAGGATTGGGAGCATCCTGACAAAATATTTACTCCCCCCAAGAGATTTCCAGTGATCTATCCCATGGAGGATAAGTTCATAAAAAAATGGAGGGTCCCTACAGTGGACACAGCCATCTCTTGTGTAAATAAATCACTGACAGGTCCAGTAGATAATGTTCCAATGTTCAAAGACCCAATAGATAAAAAATTGGAGTCTTTACTAAAATCTGCTTTCTCTACAGCAAGCATGGTGACACAACCTGCAGTAGCAGCGAATGGAGTCTGCCAAGCAATGAAAGATCAGTTGAAACAAGTCTTAAAGGACTTACCAGATCAGCAGGCTCTTGTCCTAGCTGACCTACCTAGAGCCTTGTGTTGCGGTGGATGCCATAAAGGATACAATCCAACAGGCCTCCCGCTTTACGCTGTCTGTAGACATATGCGTAGACTTCTATGGCTCAAAAACTGGTCTGCTGAAGTTCCCTGTAAGAAATTGCTGATTAGCTTCCCATTTCATGGAGAATGCTTATCTGGAGAAGATCTGGACAAATATATCCAGAAAACTTCTGCCGGTAAAGGTACACTCTTGCCGGTTAAGAACAAGGGTAGAAGCCCTTCTTTTAAGAGGCCTACTTCTCCAGTCCCTGGCACATCGGCTGTGAAACAGTTCCGACGGCCTCCGCGGTCAAATCCAGGGGGCAGAAATCAGGGACAATCACAGGGTAACAAGAAACCCTGGGTCAAGAGAGGTACAAAACCTCCCCCCAAGTCATGAAGGGTTGCCCCCACTCAATCGGGTGAGGGGAAGACTTCAGTTGTTCACAGAGACCTGGCGGAACACCATCAGAGACAGATGGGTGATCTCCGCAGTAAGTCTGGGATACAGGCTGGAGTTAAAAGACATTCCTCCTGCCCATTTTATGAGGTCAAATGTGCCAAGCGATCCCCAGAAGAGAGGATCCCTCCTTCTGGTACTAGAACAACTATTGCTCCAAGGGTAATCATGAAGGTTCCCTTGGAAGAAAGCGGGTTCGGGTTTTACTCGAACCTTGTCACAGTCCCCAAACCAAATGGGGACGTGAGGCCCATATTAAATATAAAAGGGCTAAACAAGTTCCTACATATCAGGACCAGGGATGAGCCGAACACACCCCTGTTCGGTTCGCACCAGAACCTGCGAACAGACAAAATGTTCGTGTAAACTTTAGAACCCTATTAAATACAATGGACTCGAACGTTCGAAATCTAAAGTGTTAATTATAAAGGCTGATATGCAAGTTATTGTCCTAAAAAGGGTTTGGGGACCCGGGTCCTGCCCCAGGGGACATGTATCAATGCAAAAAGAAGTTTTAAAAACGGCCGTTTTTTCGGGAGCAGTGATTTTAATAATGCTTAAAATGAAAAAATAAAAGTGAAATATTCCTTTAAATTTCGTACCTGGGGGGTGTGTATGATATGCATGTAAAGTGGCGCATGTTTCCCGTGCTTAGAACTGTCCCTGCAAAAAATGTCATTTTTGAAAGAAAAAAAGTCTTTTAAAACTGACTCGCGGCTATTAATGAATTGTCGGCTCCCGGCAATACATACAAAAGTCATTGATAAAAAAAAAAAAAAAAGCGTGGGTGTTCCCCAGAATTCAATTACCAGGCCCTTCAGGTCTGGAATGGATATTAAGGGGAACCCTGCCGCAAATTAAAAAAAAAAATTGACGTGGGGTTCCCCCAAATATCCATTCCAGGCCCTTCAGATCTGGCATGGATTTTAAGGGGAACTCCACCCCAAATTTAAAAAAAAAAATGGCGTGGAGTCCCCCTAAAAATCCATACCAGACCCCTTATCCGAGCACGCAACCTGGCCGGCCGCAGGGGAAAAGGGGGGGACGAGAGAGCGGCCCCCCCTCCCTCCTGAACCGTACCAAGCCACATGCCCTCAACATGGGGAGGATGTCCCCATGTTGATGGGGACAAGGGCCTCATCCCCACAACCCTTGCCCGGTGGTTGTGTGGGTCTGCGGGCGGGGGGCTTATCGGAATCTGGAAGACCCCTTTAACAAAGGGGACCCCCAGATCCCGCCCCCCCCCTATGTGAATTGGTAAGGGATACATTGTACCCCTACCATTTCACGAAGAAAGCGTAAAAAAATGTTTAAAAAAACACACAAACACCTTGAAAAAGTCCTTTATTAAAAAAAAAAAAAAAAAAAACGGTGAAATCCAGTGTCCCGCGGCAATCCCGATGTCCAGCGCTGTCCTTCATTGGTTGTGCCTGAGCGGACCTGATGGGGAACTCCCTCTCAGTATTTTAAATGTATAGACCCGCCCCTTCTAAAGTTCCCCATCAGGTCCGCTCAGCGGACGAGATGCAGAACATGAGAAGGGGCGGGTCTATACATGTATTACCAAAGTGAGAGCAGTCCCCCATCAGGTCCGCCCCCTCGGTATGTCGGACCCGCCTACGTCATTGGTTTGAGCGGGGAACTTCCTTCACTATGTAAATTTAAATTACACAGTGAAGGAAGTTCCCCGCTCAAGCCAATGACGTAGGCGGGTCCGACATACCGAGGGAGCGGACCTGATGGGGAACTTTAGAAGGGGCGGGTCTATACATTTAAAATACTGAGAGGGAGTTCCCCATCAGGTCCGCTCAGGCACAACCAATGAAGGACAGCGCTGGACATCGGGTCATCAAGGTGTTTGTCTGTTTTTTTAAACATTTTTTTACGCTTTCTTCGTGAAATGGTAGGGGTACAACGTACCCCTTACCAATTCACATAGGGGGGGGGCGGGATCTGGGGGTCCCCTTTGTTAAAGGGGTCTTCCAGATTCCGATAAGCCCCCCGCCCGCAGACCCCCACAACCACCGGGCAAGGGTTGTGGGGATGAGGCCCTTGTCCCCATCAACATGGGGACATCCTCCCCATGTTGAGGGCATGTGGCCTGGTACGGTTCAGGAGGGAGGGGGGGCCGCTCTCTCGTCCCCCCCTTTTCCCCTGCGGCCGGCCAGGTTGCGTGCTCGGATAAGGGGTCTGGTATGGATTTTTAGGGGGACTCCACGCCATTTTTTTTTTACATTTGGGGTGGAGTTCCCCTTAAAATCCATGCCAGATCTGAAGGGCCTGGAATGGATATTTGGGGGAACCCCACGTCAATTTTTTTTTAAATTTGCGGCGGGGTTCCCCTTAATATCCATTCCAGACCTGAAGGGCCTGGTAATTGAATTCTGGGGAACCCCCACGCTTTTTTTTTTTTTTTATCAATGACTTTTGTATGTATTGCCGGGAGCCGACAATTCATTAATAGCCGCGAGTCAGTTTTAAATGCATTTTTTTCTTTCAAAAATGACATTTTTTGCAGGGACAGTTCTAAGCACGGGAAACATGCGCCACTTCACATGCATATCATACACACCCCCCAGGTACGAAATTTAAAGGAATATTTCACTTTTATTTTTTCACTTTAAGCATTATTAAAATCACTGCTCCCGAAAAAACGGCCGTTTTTAAAACTTCTTTTTGCATTGATACATGTCCCCTGGGGCAGGACCCCGGTCCCCAAACACTTTTTAGGACAATAACTTGCATATTAGCCTTTATAATTAGCACTTTAGATTTCTCCCATAGATTTTTCGAATTTGCCGCGAACACCCCTATTTGTTCGCTGTTCGGCGAACGGGCGAACAGGCAATGTTTGAGTCGAACATGAGTTCGACTCGAACTCGAAGCTCATCCCTAATCAGGACTTTTTCGGATGGAGTCGATCCGATCGGTGGACACCGCCCTACAAGGGCAGGAATGGTTAGCCTCGATCGACATAAGGGATACTTATTTGCATATTCCCATCTGTCCGGCCCACCAGAAATTTCTACGCTTTGCAGTAGAAGGGCGCCATTTTTCAGTTCAGAGCCTTACCTTTCGGTCTGGCCACAGCACCACGAGTGTTCACAAAAATTCTGGCCCTACGATTGGCCAAACTAGGAACACAAGGTGTAACGATAATGGCATATCTAGACGACTTGTTGCTGATAGACCACTCAGTGAAAAAAACTAGAAGTGGTCGTTCACAAGACAATCAAGTATCTGGAATCTCACGGTTGCATTATCAACCGAGACAAATCAGCCCTAAAACCAGTCAAAAGTCTGGAATACTTGGGGGCTAAGACTGGATTCAAATCAGAGAAAGATTTTCTTACCTCCAGAGAAGGTGTCATCTTTGAAAGATTTGACCCACTTAGTGGGTACAAAAAAGAAAACCATCCATACGCCTGTGTATGAGGCTGCTGGGAAAAATGGTGGCTTCATTCGAAGCAGTACCCTACGGTCAATTCCATTCAAGGAACTTGCAGAGGGCCATACTGTCAGCCTGGAACAAAAAAGTTCAGGCTTTAGACTTACCAATGTCCCTGTCCCCTTCCGTTCGCAAGAGCCTCCATTCGCAAGAAGGCCCTGCCCATCAATCTCTTAGAGATACGAGCAGCCCGGTATGCCCTAGTAGCATGGACATCCAAACTCCAAGGGTCCCCTGTCAGAATTCAATCAGACAATGCCACAGCAGTGGCATATATCAATCACCAGGGTGGCACCAGGAGACGTGCAGCTCAGAGGGAAGCGAATTGCATCCTGGAATGGGCAGAAAGATATGTCCCAGCCATATCCGCGGTTTTCATCCCAGGAGTGGAAAATTGGAGAGCGGACTTTTTAAGTCGCCAGCAATTATGCCCGGGGGAATGGTCTCTTCACCCCGAGGTTTTCCAGGCAATATGCCAGCGGTGGGGAACACCGGATGTAGATCTGCTGGCATCCAGATTCAACGCAAAGGTGGACAGATTTGTGTCTCGCACAAGGGATCCCCTAGCTTGCGGTTCGGATGCCCTAGTGTTCCCTTGGGATCAGTTCAAGCTGATATATGCATTCCCACCGCGATTAATCCGCAGAATCAGGGTAGAAAAGAAACCAGTGATTCTGGTGGCTCCAGCGTGGCCCCGAAGGGTATGGTACGCGGAGATTGTAAAAATGTCAGTGGGAAGTCCTGGGACCCTCCCACATCGTCCGGACCTGCTTTCGCAAGGACCGATATACTACCCTTCCTTACCAGCCCTAGGTTTGACGGCCTGGCTATTAAAGCCCACATTCTAAAAAAGAGAGGGCTCTCTAATTCTGTGGTATCTACCATGATCAATGCCAGGAAGCCGGTATCCAGGCAGATCTATTATAGGATCTAGAAGGCGTACATCACGTGGTGTGAGGCCAAGAAATGGCATCCACGTAAGTACGTAATAGGTAGGATTCTGGACTTCCTACAGTGGGCTGTACATAGGAAGCTTGCCTTGAGTACTATCAAGGGTCAGACGGCCTTGTCAATATTTTTACAAAGGCCCTTGGCTTTGCATTCATTAGTCAAAGCTTTCATACAAGGAGTGATGCGTATTAGCCCTCCGGTTAGTATTCCCATATGTCCATGGGACTTAAACCTGGTTCTGTCGGTTCTACAGAAACAACCATTTGAACCATTGCGGCACATTTCCTTGGTTCTTCTCACCAGGAAATAGATTTTCTTAGTAGCCATTTGTTCGGCTAAAAGAGTATCGGAATTAGCCGCCTTGTCCTGTAAGGAGCCATATCTGGTTGTCCATAAGGACAGAGTAGTATTACGTCCTCATCCAGCCTTTCTTCTTAAGGTGGTATCGAGGTTCCATTTGAACCAAGATGTGGTTCTTCCTTCCTTTTTCCCCAAACCTAGCTCGGTAGAGGAAAAGTTATTGCATTCTTTGGATGTAGTAAGAGCAGTTAAAGCTTATCTAAAAGCCACTGCTCAGATTCGCAGAACGGATACTTTGTTTGTTCTGCCGGAAGGCCCCAGAAAGGGTCAGGCAGCATCAAAAATCTACTTTAGCCAAGTGGATTCGACAGGTCATAATACAAGCCTATGGCTTGAAAAGGAGACCGCCTCCGTTCAAAGTTAGGGCGCACTCCACAAGAGCAGTTGGAACTTCATGGGAAGTGCATCACCAAGCCTCCCTGGCTCAAGTCTGTAAGGCCACAACATGGTCCTTAGTACACACGTTTACTAGATTCTACCAGGTAGACGTTAGAAGTCAGGAGGATGTCGCCTTTGGGCGCAGTGTGTTGCAGGCCGCAAAAGAGCCTCATGGCTCCCAGCTTATGTATAGTGTATCCCTCCCCTCATTTGGCATTGCTTTGGGACGTCCCATTAGTAATGACTAAGTCGCTCTGTGTCCCGTGATGTACGAAAAAGAAAAGGGGATTTTTATAACAGCTTACCTGTAAAATCCTTTTCTTGGAGTACATCACGGGACACAGAGCTCCCACCCCTCTTTTTGGGACACTTATTGCTTTGCTACAAAACTGAGGTGCTCCCGGATGGGAGGGGCTTATATAGGGGAGGGTACTTCCGGTTTGGAAGTTGCCAGTGCCAGCACCTGAAGGTAAACTATATAACCCATTAGTAATGACTAAGTCGCTCTGTGTCCCGTGATGTACTCCAAGAAAAGGATTTTACAGGTAAGCTGTTATAAAAATCCCTTTTTTTCCCTCCATAGAGTTCAATGGGGTTTGCAGTTTTGTGGATTTCAAGCATGATTCAATAGACCACACCACTAATTGAACCTGGGCTGAATCCTATATTAATCAATCATTGGCCTTATCCATTTTCATATGGTCCGTTATTTAATCAAACTTGGAACCTTTTTCTTAAAGATGTATTCTGAGTTGCTACTAGTGTTGAGCGAACCCGAACTGTAAAGTTCGGGTCCGTACCGAACTTTAGCTTTTTCCCGAACCCGGACTTTGCCCAAAAGTCCGGGTTCGGGTTCGGCAATCTAATTACGCATTTAGAAATGCTTCAGGGGCCAGCCAATCACCTTTTGATTAGCTGGTGTGCCCTTAGAGGCCATCATAGCCATGCCTACTAATGGCATGGCTGTGATTGGTCAGTGCAACATGTGACCCAGCTTCTATATAAGCTAGAGGCACACAGCACACATGTCACTCTGCTTCAGAATAGATAGGGAGAGGATCTAGTCTGCTGCTGCTGCTTTTAGGGAGAGATAGAAAGATAGATGAGGTAGTCCTGATTCTACAATCTGAGGGAAAAGATAGAGAGATAGTGTAGTGTAGGGCCAGGTTCCTGTGTTGGTGCTTTCAGGGAGAGAGAATATTATATAGGAGTCCAGATTCAGAGATTAAAATCAGCGATCTCCATAGGTTTACCTATTTGTGTTGCAGTGCAGTCTTTTTACACCATGAGCCCAGTGTCAGAGAAAATCTAACTTTTAGGGGAAAAAAAAAAGGCACTTTATTGTGCTCTTTTCCAAAAGACCCATAGGGCAAAAAAAAAAAAAAAAAAAAAGCATTTTATTTTGCTCGTGCAAAAAAAGACCCGTTTAGGGCAAAAAAAAAAAAAAAAAAATTGCACTTTAATGTACGCTTGCAAAAACGCCGTTTAGAGGCACAAAAAAAAGTTTGCAGTGTGTTTTACATATTTTGAGGTGTGTGAAATAAACAATTTCTATATAGTTTTCTCCTACTGTGCTATACTAAAAAAACAACATTTTTTTTGAATAGCATTTTCTGCAGTTCTGTAGCTGTGCGATTCAGCGGTTACGTACTGTGGGTGTGTTCTGCTCTTCCAAAAAACGCCGTTTAGTGGCACAAAAAAAAGTTTGCAGTGTGTTATACATATTTTGAGGTGTGTGAAATAAACAATTTCTATACAGTTTTCTCCTACTGTGCTATACTAAAAAAACAACATTTTTTTTGAATAGCATTTTCTGCAGTTCTGTAGCTGTGCGATTCAGCGGTTACGTACTGTGGGTGTGTTCTGCTCTTCCAAAAAACGCCGTTTAGTGGCACAAAAAAAAGTTTGCAGTGTGTTATACATATTTTGAGGTGTGTGAAATAAACAATTTCTATATAGTTTTCTCCTACTGTGCTATACTAAAAAAACAACATTTTTTTTGAATAGCATTTTCTGCAGTTCTGTAGCTGTGCGATTCAGCGGTTACGTACTGTGGGTGTATTCTGCTCTTCCAAAAAACGCCGTTTAGTGGCACAAAAAAAGTTTGCAGTGTGTTATACATATTTTGAGGTGTGTGAAATAAACAATTTCTATACAGTTTTCTCCTACTGTGCTATACTAAAAAAACAACATTTTTTTTGAATAGCATTTTCTGCAGTTCTGTAGCTGTGCGATTCAGCGGTTACATACTGTGGGTGTGTTCTGCTCTTCCAAAAAACGCCGTTTAGTGGCACAAAAAAAAGTTTGCAGTGTGTTATACATATTTTGAGGTGTGTGAAATAAACAATTTCTATATAGTTTTCTCCTACTGTGCTATACTAAAAAAACTAAATTTTTTTGGAATAGCATTTTCTGAAGTTCTGTAGCTGTGCGATTCAGCGGTTACGTACTGTGGGTGTGTTCTGCTCTTCCAAAAAACGCCGTTTAGTGGCACAAAAAAAAGTTTGCAGTGTGTTATACATATTTTGAGGTGTGTGAAATAAACAATTTCTATATAGTTTTCTCCTACTGTGCTATACTAAAAAAACAACATTTTTTTTTAATAGCATTTTCTGCAGTTCTGTAGCTGTGCGATTCAGCGGTTACGTACTGTGGGTGTGTTCTGCTCTTCCAAAAAACGCCGTTTAGTGGCACAAAAAAAAGTTTGCAGTGTGTTATACATATTTTGAGGTGTGTGAAATAAACAATTTCTATATAGTTTTCTCCTACTGTGCTATACTAACAAAACAACATTTTTTTTGAATAGCATTTTCTGCAGTTCTGTAGCTGTGCGATTCAGCGGTTACGTACTGTGGGTGTGTTCTGCTCTTCCAAAAAACGCAGTTTAGTGGCACAAAAAAAAGTTTGCAGTGTGTTATACATATTTTGAGGTGTGTGAAAAAAACAATTTCTATATAGTTTTCTCCTACTGTGCTATACTAAAAAAACAGCATTTTTTTTAAATAGCATTTTCTGCAGTTCTGTAGCTGTGCGATTCAGCGGTTACGTACTGTGGGTGTGTTCTGCTCTTCCAAAAAACGCTGTTTAGTGGCACAAAAAAAAGTTTGCAGTGTGTTATACATATTTTGAGGTGTGTGAAATAAACAATTTCTATATAGTTTTCTCCTACTGTGCTATACTAAAAAAACAACATTTTTTTTGAATAGCATTTTCTGCAGTTCTGTAGCTGTGCGATTCAGCGGTTACGTACTGTGGGTGTGTTCTGCTCTTCCAAAAAACGCCAATTAGTGGCACAAAAAAAAGTTTGCAGTGTGTTATACATATTTTGAGGTGTGTGAAATAAACAATTTCTATATAGTTTTCTCCTACTGTGCTATACTAAAAAAACAACATTTTTTTTGAATAGCATTTTCTGCAGTTCTGTAGCTGTGCGATTCAGCGGTTACGTACTGTGGGTGTGTTCTGCTCTTCCAAAAAACGCAGTTTAGTGGCACAAAAAAAAGTTTGCAGTGTGTTATACATATTTTGAGGTGTGTGAAAAAAACAATTTCTATATAGTTTTCTCCTACTGTGCTATACTAAAAAAACAGCATTTTTTTTAATAGCATTTTCTGCAGTTCTGTAGCTGTGCGATTCAGCGGTTACGTACTGTGGGTGTGTTCTGCTCTTCCAAAAAACGCCGTTTAGTGGCACAAAAAAAAGTTTGCAGTGTGTTATACATATTTTGAGGTGTGTGAAATAAACAATTTCTATATAGTTTTCTCCTACTGTGCTATACTAAAAAAACAACATTTTTTTTGAATAGCATTTTCTGCAGTTCTGTAGCTGTGCGATTCAGCGGTTACGTACTGTGGGTGTGTTTTGCTCTTCCAAAAAAAGCCGTTTAGTGGCACAAAAAAAAGTTTGCAGTGTGTTATACATATTTTGAGGTGTGTGAAATAAACTATTTCTATATAGTTTTCTCCTACTGTGCTATACTAAAAAAACAAAACATTTTTTGAATAGCATTTTCTGCAGTTCTGTAGCTGTGCGATTCAGCGGTTACGTACTGTGGGTGTGTTCTGCTCTTCCAAAAAACGCCGTTTAGTGGCACAAAAAAAAGTTTGCAGTGTGTTATACATATTTTGAGGTGTGTGAAATAAACAATTTCTATATAGTTTTCTCCTACTGTGCTATACTAAAAAAACAGCATTTTTTTTGAATAGCATTTTCTGCAGTTCTGTAGCTGTGCGATTCAGCGGTTACGTACTGTGGGTGTGTTCTGCTCTTCCAAAAAACGCCGTTTAGTGGCACAAAAAAAAGTTTGCAGTGTGTTATACATATTTTGAGGTGTGTGAAATAAACAATTTCTATATAGTTTTCTCCTACTGTGCTATACTAAAAAAACAACATTTTTTTTGAATAGCATTTTCTGCAGTTCTGTAGCTGTGCGATTCAGCGGTTACGTACTGTGGGTGTGTTTTGCTCTTCCAAAAAAAGCCCTTTAGTAGCACAAAAAAAAGTTTGCAGTGTGTTATACATATTTTGAGGTGTGTGAAATAAACAATTTCTATATAGTTTTCTCCTACTGTGCTATACTAAAAAAAAACATTTTTTTTGAATAGCATTTTCTGCAGTTCTGTAGCTGTGCGATTCAGCGGTTACGTACTGTGGGTGTGTTCTGCTCTTCCAAAAAACGCCGTTTAGTGGCACAAAAAAAAGTTTGCAGTGTGTTATACATATTTTGAGGTGTGTGAAATAAACAATTTCTATATAGTTTTCTCCTACTGTGCTATACTAAAAAAACAAAACATTTTTTGAATAGCATTTTCTGCAGTTCTGTAGCTGTGCGATTCAGCGGTTACGTACTGTGGGTGTGTTCTGCTCTTCCAAAAAACGCCGTTTAGTGGCACAAAAAAAAGTTTGCAGTGTGTTATACATATTTTGAGGTGTGTGAAATAAACAATTTCTATATAGTTTTCTCCTACTGTGCTATACTAAAAAAACAGCATTTTTTTTGAATAGCATTTTCTGCAGTTCTGTAGCTGTGCGATTCAGCGGTTACGTACTGTGGGTGTGTTCTGCTCTTCCAAAAAACGCCGTTTAGTGGCACAAAAAAAAGTTTGCAGTGTGTTATACATATTTTGAGGTGTGTGAAATAAACAATTTCTATATAGTTTTCTCCTACTGTGCTATACTAAAAAAACAACATTTTTTTTGAATAGCATTTTCTGCAGTTCTGTAGCTGTGCGATTCAGCGGTTACGTACTGTGGGTGTGTTCTGCTCTTCCAAAAACCGCCGTTTAGTGGCACAAAAAAAAGTTTGCAGTGTGTTATACATATTTTGAGGTGTGTGAAATAAACAATTTCTATATAGTTTTCTCCTACTGTGCTATACTAACAAAACAACATTTTTTTTGAATAGCATTTTCTGCAGTTCTGTAGCTGTGCGATTCAGTGGTTGCGTACTGTGGGTGTGTTCTGCTCTTCCAAAAAACGCCGTTTAGTGGCACAAAAAAAAGTTTGCAGTGTGTTATACATATTTTGAGGTGTGTGAAATAAACAATTTCTATATAGTTTTCTCCTACTGTGCTATACTAAAAAAACAGCATTTTTTTTTAATAGCATTTTCTGCAGTTCTGTAGCTGTGCGATTCAGCGGTTACGTACTGTGGGTGTGTTCTGCTCTTCCAAAAAACGCCGTTTAGTGGCACAAAAAAAAGTTTGCAGTGTGTTATACATATTTTGAGGTGTGTGAAATAAACAATTTCTATATAGTTTTCTCCTACTGTGCTATACTAAAAAAAAAACATTTTTTTTGAATAGCATTTTCTGCAGTTCTGTAGCTGTGCGATTCAGCGGTTACGTACTGTGGGTTTGTTCTGCTCTTCCAAAAAACGCCGTTTAGTGGCACAAAAAAAAGTTTGCAGTGTGTTATACATATTTTGAGGTGTGTGAAATAAACAATTTCTATATAGTTTTCTCCTACTGTGCTATACTAAAAAAACTAAATTTTTTTTGAATAGCATTTTCTGCAGTTCTATAGCTGTGCGATTCAGCGGTTACGTACTTTGGTTGTGTTCTGCTCTTCCAAAAACACCCATTTAGGGCAAGATCCTAAATTTTGAAAATATGAGGAGAAGGTCAAAGGGACGTGGTGGCCCCGGTCGTAGTCCTGCTGGTGGAGCTCCTGTTGCAGGGAGAGGACGTGGTGGATCTGTGCCAGATACACGCACAAGTGAAACACCTTCCTCAGGTGCGAGTAGGCGACCGAGCCTGCGGCGGTATTTTGACGCGCCTAATGAGGCTGTACGAATGTTTAGGCCAGGACAAGTACAGGCGATAGTAGATTGGGTTGCTGACAGTGCCTCGGGTTCCTTCACATTGTCTCCCACCCACTCTTCTGATGAAAGAACAGAGTTGGCACCTGAAACCCATGTCCATCAGTCTTTCACCTCACCCCCTTGCAAATCAGCCAAGCAGTCTGAGCCCCAAATCATGCAGCAGTCTCTTCTGCTTTTCGATTACTCTGTTAGCAGGGTTTCCCAGGGCCATCCACCTAGCCCTGCCCCAGAAGTGGAAGAGATTGAGTGCACCGATGCCCAACCACTTATGTTTCATGATGAGTACATGGGAGGACCATCGCAGTAGGTCTCGGATGATGACGAAACACAGGTGCCAACTGCTGCTGCTTTTGCAATTGTGCAGACAGACAAGGAGGGCAGGGGTGAAGACTGGGTGGAAGATGATGTGGAGGACGATGAGGTCCTCGACCCCACATGGAATCAACGCTATGCAGGTGACCAGTGTAGTTTGGAGGAAGAGGCGGTGGTCGCACAGAGCCACCAGCACAGCAGAAGAGGGAGCAGGGTGCAAAAGCGGAGCGTCTGTCAGCTAGACAGTATGTCTGCTACTGCCCAACGCAGCAAGGGACCGAGCACACCAAAGCCAGGTCCAAGGAGTTCCCCAGCGTGGCAGTTCTTCACACAATGTGCTGATGACAAGACACGAGTGGTTTGCACGCTGTGCAATCAGAGCCTGAAGCGAGGCATAAACGTTCTCAACCTGAGCACAACCTGCATGACCAGGCATCTAAGTGCAAAGCACGAGCTGCAGTGGAGTAGACACCTCAAAAACCAAGAAAGGTCTCTGGCTCCTCCTGCTTCCTCTTCTGCTGCAGTCTCGGCCTCTTCATCCACCTCTGTAGTGACAGTGGCACCTGCCACCCCACAAACAGAGGATCTGCCAGCAACACTACCACCTGGGTCACCAACCATCTCCACAATGTCCCATGGAAGCGTTCAGCTCTCTATCTCCCAAACATTGGAGCGGAAGAGGAAGTACCCCCCTAGCCACCCGCGATCCCTGGCCCTGAATGCCAGCATTTCAAAACTCCTGGCCTTTGAAATGCTGTCATTCCGTCTGGTGGAGACGCAGAGTTTTAAAAGCCTGATGGCATTGGCTGTCCAACAGTACGTCGTGCCCAGCCGCCACTATTTTTCCAGGCGAGCCATCCCTTCCCTGCACAAGCAAGTGGGGGACAAAATCAGGTGTGCACTGCGCAACGCCATCTGTGGCAAGGTCCACCTAACTACGGATGCGTGGACCAGTAAGCACGGTCAGGGACGTTATATCTCCCTAACAGCACACTGGGTAAATGCAGTGGCGGCTGAGCCTGAGGCAGATAGCAGTTTGGCGCATGTCCTTCCACCACCGAGGATTGCAGGGCGCTTCAGTTTGCCTCCTGTTGCTAACTCCTCCTACTCCGCTTCCTCATCCTCTACCGCCTCCTCATCCGGTCAGCGTAACACCTTCACCACCAACTTCAGCACAGCCAGGGGTAAACGACAGCAGGCAGTTTTAAAACTTTCCTGTTTGGGGGAAAAACCCCACACCGCGCAGGAGTTGTGGAGGGACATGGAACAACAGACCAATGAGTGGTTGCTGTCAGTGAGCCTCAAGCCCGGCCTGGTGGTGTGCGATAATGGGCGAAATCTCGTAGCAGCTCTGGGCCTAGCCGGTTTGACGCACATCCCTTGCCTGGCGCATGTGCTGAACTTGGTGGTCCAGAGGTTCCTTAAAAATTACCCCAATATGCCAGAGCTGCTGCAGAAAGGGCGGGCTGTGTGTGCGCACTTTCGGCGTTCTCACCCTGCTGCTGCTCGCCTGTCAGCGCTGCAGCGTAACTTCGGCCTTCCCGCTCACCGCCTCATATGTGACGTGCCCACAAGGTGGAACTCCACCTTGCACATGCTGGCCAGACTGTGCGAGCAGCAGCAGGCGATAGTGGAGTTTCAGCTGCAGCAATCACGCGTGAGTCGCTCTGTGGAACAGCACCACTTCACCACCAATAACTGGGCCTCCATGCGAGACCTGTGTGCCTTGTTGCGCTGTTTCGAGTACTCCACCAACATGTCCAGTGCCAATGACGCCGTTCTTAGCGTTACTATCCCAGTTCTATGCCTCCTTGAAAAAACGCTTCGGGCGATGATGGAAGAGGATGTGGCACAGGAGGATGAGGAGGAGGAGGAGGAAGCGGGATCATTTCAAAGGCTTTCAGGGCAGTCTTTCACAAGTGGCTACGAGGGTGGGTTCCTGCACCAACAAACGGCAGGTACACAATTGTCCGGCAGAAAGGGCACAGTTCTGGAGGATGACGAGGTGGAGGAGGAGATGGAGGAGGAGGAGGAGGAGGAGCCATTTTCACAGCAGGGTGGCACCCAGACCAGCTCGTGGCCATCACTGGTGCGTGGCTGGGGGGATACAGAGGACACAGACGATACACCTCCCACAGAGGACAGCTTTTCTTTGCCTCTGGGCAGCCTGCCGCAATGACCGCCGAGTTGCCCACATTTTAACTGGCGCTGATTACTGGGTGGCCACCCTGCTGGATCCCCGTTACAAGGAAAACGTACCGTCCTTAATTCCCTCACTGGAGCGGGATCGTAAGATACGCGAGTACAAGCGCACGCTGGTAGACACGCTGCTGGTGGCATTCCCACCTGACAGCGGGCGTACGGTGGAAGCACAAGGCGAAGGCAGAGGAGGAGGAAGAGGTCGCCAACGCAGCCGGGGCACCGGCAGCACCTCAGAAGGCAGGGTTAGCATGGCTGAAATGTGGAAAAGCTTTGTCAGCACGCCACAACAACCAGCACCACCAGCTGAGATGGAACGTCTTAGCAGGAGGCAGCATTTCACCAACATGGTTGAGCAGTATGTGTCCACAGGCCTACACGTACTGGATGACGGGTCTGCCCCTTTTAACTTCTGTGTCTCCAAATTGGGCACATGGCCTGAGCTTGCCCTTTATGCCTTGGAGGTGCTGGCCTGCCCTGCAGCCAGTGTATTATCTGAACGTGTATTTAGCATGGCAGGGGGCGTTATCACAGACAAGCGCAGCCGCCTGTCCAGAGCCAATGTGGACAAGCTCACGTTCATTAAAATGAACCAGGCATGGATCCCACAGGACTTGTCCGTACCTTGTGCAGAATAGACATGTATACCGGTGTTGTGACAAAAACTGTCCGGCCATCGGATTGTGTCCGGCCCATACTGCAAATGCGCAGCGCTTGCGCAGTACAGAGGACAAGGAGATTCACAAAATCTCCGAAGATGAACGGCGCCTGCGCTGTGAGTGCAGGTTCAAGCCCCACCATCCAAGTGGACATACGGTAGCACATAGTAACAGGGCCCCTCACGGGCTCGGTTCGATCGCCACGCTTCGGGCACGGCCTCACTTGGCTCGGCTTAAACCACGGATGGTGTGGCCTTCACCTGAACTCACCACGCAGGCGCCGTTCGTCTTGGGAGATTTTCGAAATCCCCTTGTCCTACATACTAAGCAAGCACAGTACAGGAAGGACACTATTTGACGGGGGACAGAATTCGACACATCACCGGCCTTACCCAGCCATTGTTGTATTTTTTAATCAGTGTTGGCTACCTCGTCCTCCTCCACCGCCGCTTCCACCTACACAGCCACATCCACCGCCACCTCAACCTCCTACTCCATATGGACCTCGTCCTCCTAGGTCAAGATTATTATTTTTTATTTTTATTTTTTTATGTTATTTTAAGTTATTTCCCTATCCACATTTGTTTGCAGAGCACTTGCCATGCTCTTAACAACATTTTGCTGCCATTTGCAGCCCTCTAGCCCTTTCCATTACCTTTTTAGAGCCTTTTTAGTCCTTAGAAGTCCGGGTCCCCATTGACTTCAATGGGGTTCGGGTTCGGGTCCGGGTTCGGGTTAAAGTTCGGTCCCGAACCCGAACTTTTTTCCGAAGTTCGGCCAACCCGTCGAACCCGAAAATCCAGGTGTCCGCTCAACTCTAGTTGCTACCAATAGAAAGCTTTAAATGACAACTGCAAAGAATTGTCATTTTACAGTGCTTGATTGAAACAGGTTTTGACAGCAGATCAAATACGCAGCCAGTTTGTTAACATATTAACCAACATAACCTAATTATCCATCCAAAAATGCAAATAAAAGCCAACCTTTTAACCTTGCAGTTTTACAATGGCTGTTATTTTTACTCATGAATACCAGTGCGTTGTGATAAAAATGTAAAGATGTTCGATATTTCATAGGAACAGATGCACACATTAAGCTCTAGAATTACTATAATTGGAAACCTCTGTCTTCTGTCACTTATGCCCTTAGCAACATTCTCAGGAATTCTCAAGCTCAAAACACCAAATTACATGACAAGGAAACATACATGCATTTGATGAGACTGGATGTAACATAGAAAGTCATTTGCTTCATCATATATTGAAAGATTTTAGAGTGTATATATTATTTATAACAAATATCTTTCTTCTCTCATTCATATTATCTCCTTGTTTTTTATGAGACCATGGGCCTTATGGGTCAGAGTTTGTGTATAATACCTCACATATACATCAGCTCCCGCCAATCAGTCTAGGGGAAATGGAGACACTACAGCATAGTGGTTTCTGAAGTGATTTTACGTCTCAAACATTAAAGAAAGTACTTCTGTTAGCGTTGCATTGCCCTGGATCTGAGGTCTGATTGTAATCAGTTGATTCACATCGCAACCTAACACCTATTTAGGACATGAATGCACATGTCCCTGGCTCTGTCCCCCCACCCAGAGGCGTATGTACGGTGCGGTAAACAAGACATTTGCCTTGGGTGGCATTTTTTAGGGGGGTGGCGCCGCCCCCAGGATCCCTCCCCCTGCCACTTCACACCGCTGCACTGATTCCGCCCCCTCGCAAACCCAATCCCCTGCAGCTGTCACCTTCCCTCTCGCTGAATTTGGGAGCTGCAGGGCAGCCACGGAGGGATCTATTTGGACAAACAGCCCCCCCTGCTGATCAGACTCCCCCATTTCATTGCCCCCTACCTCAATGAGTGCTGGGTGCCCCCTCACCTGAAGCTTCTGGTTCTCCCTCCTTCCCCTCCCGCTGGCTGCAGCCACTGCTAGTGTGGGAGATCGCTGGATGGATGAAGTAAACATGTGTCTACCAACGCCCTTCCTTTCCTGAAAGAATACAGACAGCGATCACAGTACTGATTGCTGATCACTTTTGTATACATTAATCACTGACACATAGTAAACTGTTTACTATATTTCATTCACAAACTGACAATTAGTGAACACTGTTTAATATATTTCATTTTATGAATGAATAGGAGTCAATATACAGACTCCTATCTCATTCATCCACAGTGCAGCTCAGGCTGCAGTGAAGGGGACTGTCTTCAGTCCCTTTTTCTGTCTGTAAATTTGTAGAAAAAAATTTAATTAAATAAAAAACATAGTAAAAACCCTTTCACACGAGCAGGCTCCATAACGAGGATCCGCCTGCTCAGCGGGGATGTGTCTGCTATGCAGAATTGACATAGACACAGTCCGCTCTCCTCTATGGGGCAGTCAGATGGAAGTTGAACGCCTGTCCATTTCCATCTGACTGCCATCCGATCCGCCAGACAGAAGGGGAATAGATCCCCTATCCGTCCAATTTTGGCGGACAGGATCGGATTGGATGGCGGCGGATGTCAACGAACGATTTTAGTCTTGCCTAGGGCAGTACAAAACCAAAATACGTCACTGCCTCCACCTGCCTCATGGCGCAATTATCTGTGGTGTGATGAGATTGTCCAATCATCAGCTTTTTCTAGGACTCACATCATTATACCACAACAAATTTATTTGCTGGACTGAAGCTTAATTGTAAAGATCAAAGGCACAAGGCATACAGACACCCAGCTAAGGAGTCTTATTATGTTTTGCATACTAGGGGCCTAATCGTAAAGTCCTAAAACCTTATAATTAAGCACCTATTGTGAAAAGCAGATCAAGACTCTGTCGCTTACTCAAAGTTTATTTAAAATGCCATACCTGCAAAAAAAGCATAGAAGGACTTACCTCTCTGCTGCTTACACCACTGAACGCTGCTCCACTCCATCAGCAAGGGGACTATAGTGTTCAGTGGGGAACACAGGAAATCAACACTCCCAGAAGTGTTGATTTCAGAACAGGGGCGGATCCGGGGTCTAGTCTCGGGAGGGGCGCTACCAGAAAATATTTTTTTGGGGGCAATTTATCAGGGAAATGACTGGTGTTAGCGCTTCAATGATCACGGCACCATGGTTGTTATGGTGTTAGGATGATTGAAGCGCATTATTTATATTATTACATTTTAATATATAATTAAATGGTTTAACTCACCATAATGCCGAATCAGTTCCCCGAGTGTGTCACTTGCCACGTCACCTGCCACCAGATGCAGCTTGTCACTTGTCACGTCGCCTGCCACACGTTGCGGATTGTCACTTGCCACGTCGCCTGGCACACGTTGTGGATTGTCACTTGCCACGTCGCCTGCCACACGTTGCGGATTGTCACTTGCCACATATTGCGGATTGTCACTTGCCATGTGTCGTCTGCCACACATTGTGGATTGTCATCTGCCACACGTTGCAGATTGTCACTTACCACATCACCTGCCACATGTTGTGGATTGTCACTTGCCACGTCGCCTGCCACACGTTGCGGATTGTCACTTGCCACACGTTGAGGATTGTCACTTGCCACGTCGCCTGCCACACATTGCGGATTGTCACTTGCCACATATTGGGTATTGTCAATTGCCATGTCGTCTGCCACACATTGTGGATTGTCATCTGCCACACGTTGCAGATTGTCACTTGCCACATCACCTGCCACATGTTGCGGAATGTCACTTGCCTGCCAAAAGATGCAGATTGTCACTTGCCACGTCACCTGCCACATGTTGTGGATTGTCACTTGCCACGTTGCCTGCCACACGTTGTGGATTGTCACTTGCCACATCACCTGCCACATGTTGCAGAATGTCCCTTGCCTGCCACCAGATGCAGATTGTCACTTGCCATGTAACCTGCCACAAGTTGCGGATTGTCACTTGCCACATGTTGCGGAATATCACTTGCCTGCCACCAGATGCATATTGTCAGTTGCCACCCCACCTGCCACACCTGCGGATTGTCACTTGCTACGGTGGTGTTTTGCTTTTAGAGTCAGGCAGCAGAGAGATGATGTAATCTCTCTGCTGCCTGCACAGTGAGGGCAGAAGTTACTGCAGGGATGCAGGGCGGCTGCGGAGCGGTGAGAGATGTCATCTCTCTGCCTCCCCCGGCCACTGGCTTGTTGATTGGCCAGCCGCCTGTTCACCCACAGAGCCGACCAGCTGACCGCCCACTCTCTGACTCTCACTCGCCGCCGAGCCGCCGCCCACACATTGAGGCTCCCGGCAGCCCACGCTGTCACCCACCCGTGAAGCCGACCGCTCTGTCACTCGCACGCGAAGCCACCTGCTCAGACTCAAAGGCGCCCGCAAGTTCTGCAACTACCGCCTGCTCTGACTCTCAGGTGCCCGCAAGTTCTGCAACTAAAACAAATTTCTCGGGGGTGGCAATTGCTCCGTTGCCCCCCCTGGATCCGCCCCTGTTTTAGAAGAGACTTTACCTGGGGATTACCCTGCAGTGGAGTGGTGTTTTCATGGCACTGGTAACTTACTTTTGCTAGGTTGGAATTTTTTAATAATTTTTGAGTAATCCCAATAACTGAAATCTCATTAGCTAGGATTAGTCAAATGTTGTTTTTAAAATCTTATCTACAACTTTCATTATCTTATGATTCTCTCATTAAGGTGTTTGCTTAGGTGTTGGGGGGACAACTGTTTGCCACTGAGTTTTTACATGATCACATTGTGCAAGCATGGTCCACCTTTGACACAAGATGATAGGCAGCAACAAGATATAAAAAAGATGAAAAGATGATGATTTAAAAAAAAAAAAAAAAAAAACAATAAAACTAGGCAGTAACACTGTATGTTACACTGTGCTTTACCTGAATAAATGTAATTTTGTTAGGGTTTAAATCTTTAAGGAGTATCAGGTGATACATTTTATTTTCAACTTATACACAGTTTCTCATATTCTTGAGCACTAAACATCAATTGAACGTCTCAGATCCCTCTACACAGGTGCCTTTAGAATTACGAAAATTTAGGTCTAGGGGAGAATAGGTGCCTGAAAACCTATTCTTCTGTCTAGTAAAACAAGCTATCCTAGACCATATTCTATTTTTGAAAAGTGGGTGGAAGTAAGGTCACTATGGACTACAGCCTGACAGGCTACTGTTTAGTACATCTGGCTCTGAATGAAAGGAAATAGTGGTAGGTGTGCTACATCATGATACGGTAGGTCACTGAATACTTGAATGTACACAAAATTGTGCATTGTATGGTTATAGTCTATTTTATAACTAATCATAACATTTTTGCTCAGGAAACTTTGTTTGCACACGTGCTTGGCAGTCAGCATTCTACCATTAATAATATTCAAATTAAAAGTCTTTTAATAAGACTATAATGTACAGATTAATAATACATCAACTAATTACATGCATCATGTTTATGTACACTTACAGAGACAAGCATTTAAATAAATTAATCATATCTTGTTGTGTTCAAAACCCCTGGTAACAGAAGGGAGGGTAGGATTGGTGGACACCCACTGTGTCACATTCTTGGTGTGTCACACATTAAGATACTGATAGAACATCATCCATCAAGTTTCCACTATGATGCTGTCATTCACTCGTGACTGCTAGGCCATCCGAGGCTCTCATTAACGCACAGATGCTGTGCAGAACAAATGCTGCGATGAAGAGAACATAGTAAAGAACTAATGGCTCAATTTGTTTCTAATATCCTTAAAATCAGATTATATTTCCCTGGAAATTAAGACAGGGATTCTATTTCTATCATATCAAAGCTGGCATAACCTAGCACATTAAAGCACATCACTGCCAGAACAACAGAGTGTTCGGGAGGGAGGCAGGTTGCTTAGCCTTTTTGCAGACTTGGCAAGGTTAATTAACAAACACATGTACATTTCCATATTATACTTATGTTCTTCCAGCAAGTGCAACTAGAAAAATAACATGTCTTTCAGATCCGAAACTGATTAAGGGATACATTCTTTTTTTTTTTGCATGTCATTTTACAATTCCAAAGCTCATTGTTTTACTAGTGCTTGTTATATACTACCATTGGATTGCACTGTGCATACTGGAATTGCCTTACAACTTCCAAAAAAAATTGGACAGTTTCCT
This sequence comes from Rana muscosa, assembly GCA_029206835.1. Lineage (NCBI taxonomy): Eukaryota > Metazoa > Chordata > Amphibia > Anura > Ranidae > Rana > Rana muscosa. The sequence continues at coordinate 56,889,629 of CM055122.1, forward strand.
TTCATTCATTTCCTGCCGGTGCCATGGGGTCTCATCAGTTGCTGTGCCAAACTGGGCACTTGTTTCTGTTCTTTGGGCCAAACCACTATTTCTTACTTAAACAAGCTTTTTCTGTGTGACCAGAGAAATATCAAATATAACTGACCCAGAGGTAAATTTGTTTACAGCAAAATGGATGCGTTATTACAGATTCCAACAATAATTACCACCTTATGTAAATAGTAAAAGGTAATTTTTACAAAAAGTGTCATCATTTTGTCTAACGGAGCCAACCCAGTTAATGCTGATCTCTCAAAAGGCACATGCAATGTAAATGTAAACAATAAGCATTTTTATATTATGCATTAGAAAAACACACATATATATATATATATATATATATATATATATATATATATATATATATATATATATATGCTGTATATACACTAAATTACCAAAAGTATTGGGACACCTGCCTTTACATGCACATGAACTTTAAAGGCATCCCAGTCTTAATCCGTAGGGTTCAATATTGTGTTGGCCCACCCTTTGCAGCTATAACAGCTTCAACTCTTCTGCGAAGGCTGTCCACAAGGTTTAGGAGTGTGTCTATGCAAATGTTTGACCACTCTTCTAGTAGCACATTTGTGAGGTCAGGCAATGATGTTAACGAGAAAGTCTCCACTCTAATTCATCCCAAAGTGGTTCTATCGAGTTGAGGTTAGGCCAGTAAAGTTCCTCCACCCCAAACTCGCTCATCCATGTCTTTATGGACCTTGTTTGTGCACTGGTGCACAGTCATGTTGGAACAGGAAGGGGCCATCCCCAAACTGTTCCCACAAAGTTGGGTGCATGAAATTGTTCAAAATGTCTTAGTATGCTGGAGCCTTAAGAGTTACCCTCACCGAAACTAAGGGGCAAATCCCAACCCCTGGAAAAAAAAACCCACACCACAATCCCCCCTCCACCAATTGATTTGGACCAGTGCACAAAGCAAGGTCCATAAAGACATTAATTAAGCAAGTTTGGGGTGGGGGAACTTGACTGGCCTGCACAGAGTCTTGACCTCAACCCCATAGAACACCTGTGGGATGAATTAGCATGGAGACTGTGAGCCAGGTCTTCTCCCCCACATCAGTGTCTGACCTCACAAATGCGCTTCTGGGAGAATGATCAAACATTCCCATAGACACACTGCTAAACCTTGTGGACAGCCTTCACAGAAGGTGTTATAGCTGCAAAGGGTGGGTCAACTCAATATCGAACCCTAAGTACAAAGACTGGGATGCCATTAAATTTAATGTGCATGTAAAGGCAGGTGTCCCAATACTTTTGGTAATGTATGTATATACAGTATCTCACAAAAGTGAGTCCACCCCTCAGATTTTTGTAAATATTTTATTATACCTTTTCATGTGACAACTCTGTAGAAATTACACTTTGCTACAATGTAAAGTAGTGAGTGTACAGCTTGTATTAGACTCCATTCACACAGGGGCAACACCACTTCCAGCGCGACTTTGGGAGGCAACTTGGACACGACTTGAGTATGAATCACAGCGCGACATTAAGCAACTTACAAGGCAACTTCAAGTTGCCTTCAGGACAGGAGGCTTTCCAGTGGCTAATCAAACAAGAATCAGCTCTGTGGGAGGGAGGGGGAGGGAGGGGTTTGCCTGAGAAATGTATGTTCTCTTCCTGTATTGTTGCTTCTGTTAAGACAGTGATCCAACTTCTGAGACGACTTCCATTGAAATCAATGGGTACAAGTTGCCTACAAGTCGCCTAGAAGTCAGATTGAAGTAGTACAGGAACTTTTTCTGAAGTCGGAACGACTGCAGTAGTGTGCATTAAGACGGCTCTATTCACTTACATTGATTTTCTCATGCAGCGCGACTTGAGGCGACTAGAGGCGACCTGAAGTCGGATCCAAAGTCGTCCCTGTGTGAATGGGCTCTAACAGTGTAAATTTGCTTTTTCCCTCAAAATAAATCAACACACAGCCATTAATGTCTAAACCGCTGGCAACAAAAGTAAGTACACCCCTTAGAAAATTGGGCCCAAAGTGTCAATATTTTGTGTGGCCGTTATTATTTTCCAGCACTGCCTTAACCTTCTTGGGCATGGAGTTTACCAGAGCTTCACAGGTTTCCACTGGAGTCCTCTTCCACTCCTCCATGACAACATCACAGAGCCGGTGGATGTTAGAGACTTTGCGCTCCTCCGGCCTCTGTTTGAGGATGCCCCACAGAGGCTCAATAGGGTTTAGGTCTGGAGACATGCTTGGCCAGTGCATCACCTTTACCCTCAGCTTCTTCAGCAAGGCAGTGGTCGTCTTGAAGGTGTGCAGCCCAGTCTCCGAAGGGAGGGTATCATGCTCTGCTTCAGTATGTCACAGTACATGTTGGCGTTCATGGTTTCCTCAATGAACTGCAGCTCCCCAGTGCCGGCAGCACTCATGAAGCCCCAGACCATGACACTCCCACCAACAAGTTTGACCTTAGGCAAGACACACTTGTCTTTGTACTCCTCACCTGGTTGCCGCCACACACGCTTGACACCATCTGAACCAAATAAGTTTATCTTGGTCTCATCAGACCACAGGACATGGTTCCAGTAATCCATGTCCTTAGTCTGCTTCTCTTCAGCAAACCGTTTGCAGGCTTTCTTGTGCATTATTTTTAGAAGAGGCTTCCTTATGGGACGACAGTTATGCATACCAATTTGATGCAGTGTGTGGCGTATGGTCTGAGCACTGACAGACTACTCCCCACCCCTTCAACCTCTGCAGCAATGCTGGCAGCACTCATACGTCTATTTCCCAAAGACAACCTCTGAATACGACGCTGAGCAGGTGCACTCAACTTTTTTGGTCGACCATAGCGAGGCCTGCTCTGAGTGGAACCTGTCCTGTTAAACTTCTGTATGGTCTTGGCCACCATGCTGCAGCTCAGTTTCAGAGTCCTGGCATTCTTCTTATAGCCTAGACCATCTTCATGAAGAGCAATAATTATTTTTATCAGATCCTCAGAGAGTTTTTTGCCATGAGATGCCATGTTAAACTTCTAGTGACCAGTATGAGAGAGTGAAAGCGATAACACCAAATTTAACACACCTGCTCCCTATTCACACCTGAGACCTTGTAACACTAACAAGTCACATGACACAGGAGAGGGAAACTGGCTAGGTGGACCAAATTTGGACATTTTCACTTAGGGGTGTACTCACTTTTGTTGCCAGCGGTTTAGACCTTAATGGCTGTGTGGTGAGTTGTTTTGAGGGGACAGCAAATTTACACTGTTATGCCGCTTACACACGATCATTTTTCCCATCGAGAAAAATTAAATTAAATTTTTTCCTTTGGACGAGAAAAACAATCGTTTGTGGGCTTTTTGTCGTTTTTCTCGATGGGAAAAACGGCATTAATCACGACGAGAAAAATTAGAACATGCTGTAATTTTTCTCGTCGTGATTCCCGTCGTTTTTTTCAGTGGCAGTTTTCCCATAGGGAAACACTGCCGGGGAGCCCACACACGGTCGTTTTTTTCGACCAAAAAAAAAATTTCATTTAAAACGGCCGTGTGTGGGGGGAACAAGCTGTTCCTCGTTTCTCACGTCGATTTTCTCGACGGTGTTTTTTGCATTATACAAGCTGTACACTCACTACTTTACATTGTAGCAAAGTGTCATTTCTTCAGTGTTGTCACATGAAAAGATATAATAAAATATATACAAAAATGTGAGGGGTGGACTCACTTTTGTGAGATACTGTATATATTGCATCATCGTGTGGGCTATAAATAATAGGAGAAATAAATCTGGGAAGTGCAGTAAGCAAGTTTCCATGTTTTACTTTGCTGAGAAATCAGTTTGAACAATACCCCTTGCATTTCTGCCCATGGCCATCTTAAATAAGGGTAGATGATTCATGTTGCATTTACTTCCGGGAATCCACAGGCATGCAAACAGAAGGGGGTGCTTAAACAACATAAACATAGGTGCTGTACAGCACACAATAAGTCCATCCGGCACTGTGTTAAATTGTCCATGAATAAGAAATTGTATTTATATAATATAAGTATACTTATGTAGCTGTAAACATCAAAAGGAGAAGTGTTCCACAAATATACAGTATTAAGCCTGGTACACATGGTCGGATTTTCCGCAGACAAAGCGTAGGACTTTTGTCCGAAGGGCGTTGGCCATGAACTTGTCTTGCATACAAATGGCAAAGAATGTTCGGCCAACAAACACGAAACTATGTGGTTTTTCAGCTCCTTAGCGCCACCATTTGGGCAACTTCTGCTAATGTGTTATGGTTAGCATTGCTTCTGAGCATGCGTGTTTGTACTTTGGAGTTTTGTCCAATGGACTTCTGTACACATGATCGGATAATCCGACAACACACATTTGTTGTCGTAAAATTTTAAAGCATGCTATTCAACATTTGTTGGCGGAAAATCCGACAAAAATTGTCCAATGGAGCATACAAACGGTCGGATTTTCCGAAAACAGCCTGCCATCACACAATTCCCGTCGGAAAATCCAATTGTGTGTACGAGGCTTAAAAACTCATACACACGATCGGATTTTCCGACGGGAATATATATAAATTACATAAATTAATAGATCACTAGTATGCCCACATATGTGTGCGCACGCAGCCTCACATGCGCATCCAAGTAGACATCATATTATGTTACTTATATTACGTGACTGTGTATTGTATACATGTTTGAATGTTTTGGTTACTTACCACCCTGCAGTGGATGGTGACTTTCAGGTTCCTTATTTCTATCACTTACCAAAAATCCACAAAAGGACAGACAACCCACCAGGGTGCCCTATAGTCGCCTCTATGGATAGTATAACTTCCAGTTATTCTCTATATACCTGTATATAGATAATTTTCTCCAACCACTGGCCCAGGCTCTCCCCTCCTATATTAGAGATGGCACTCATTTAATAGAATTATTACGTCCATATACTTGGGAGTCCTCCTATCAGTGGATTTCCCTAGACGTTTGCTCTTTGTACACGTCAATTCCCCACGAGGTGTGCCTGCAAGCTGTGGTTCACTTTCTGGAGGAGGGATCCCCCTCAACACACAACAAATAGACTTCATTCTTCTGGCTACACGTTTCTGTCTAGAACACAACTATTTATTGTTTGAGGGGGAATACTACCTACAGAAAGAAGGCACGGCAATGGGGGCGAATTTCGCTCCAAGTTACACCAACTTCACCATGGGTTCATGGGAGACCAGGTGTATCTGGGCTGATAACCCGTTTGCTGCACACCTGGTCTTCTATGGAAGGTATATCGATGATATCCTTATCATCTGGGATGGCCTTGCCAGTTCAGTTACAGCTTTTGTTGCGTATTGCAGCGCCAACAACGTTGGTCTTTCATTCACCTTAGTAGCTGATCCTATATCCATATGCTTTTTATATCTAGAACTATTTTATATCGATCAACAAATAACCATAAAAAACGACACTAAACCTACAGCAGGAAACTCGTTTTTGCACTATACCAGCTGTCACCATCCTAGATGGGTTCAAAACATTCCGAAAAGCCAATTTCACTGTCTGAGACAAAACTGCACTAGATTGGATGATTACAAATCACAGAGTCTTCTCTTAAAGACAAAATTCCTTGACAAAGATTATCCATCTGATCTTGTGGATGAGGCATGCTCGGCATATTACACAGAGAACATGCCTAGTACGCGACAAAAGACCTCTAAACCCGTTACGAGATTTATTACACAATATCACTCTAGTCATAAGAAAACTGAAAATGTTTTAAAAAAACTTTGGTCCATTTTAACACAAGATCCTCATCTAACCATGTCCCTTCCTACACTACCCAAATTTGCATATCACAGGGCTCCGAATGTTAAAAGTAAAATTGCGCCTAGCAAAATAAAACCACAAGTGAAAACAACTACTTTGAAACAACTCACTCTTAATAGGAATGTTTCGTTGCAACAAAGCTCTGTGTCCTACTTGTTCACATATCCACCATGGCAAAAAAGTTTTACTACCAATGACAAAACATTTAAGCCCTGTACACACAATCGGATTTCCTATGGATTCAAATCCGATGGATTTTTCCATCGGAATTCCGATGAAGCTGACTTTCATTAGTCTTGCCTACACACCATCAGTCAAAAATCCAACCGTCCCAAACGCTGTGACGTAAAACACTCAGACTAGCCGAGAAAAATTAAGTTCAATGCTTCTGAGCATGCGTCGACTTGATTCTGAGCATGCGTGGGTTTTTTCTCTGATGGAGTTCCACACAGACGATCGGAATTTGCTATCGTTTTTTTTTCCATCGGATAAATTTAAAACATGTTCTGTTTTTTCTCACCAATGGAAAAAAGACCGATGGAGCCCATACACGATCGGTTTGTCCGATGAAAAAAGTCCATCGGACTGTTTTCATCTGTAAAACCGATCATGTGTACAGGGCATAACTCTTAATTCATTTTATAATTGTTCCAAGACACATGTTGTGTACTGCCTGTCCTGTCCGTGCGGCTTGTTATATGTTGGCAGAACTATCAGAGCACTGCGGGTCAGGTTTGGGAAACATCGTCGGGCAGTCAAGGAGGGAAGCCCACAATATAATGTGTCACAACATTTTAACATTCATCATCCTAAAGATACTTCTGCTCTTCAAGTATGGATCATTGAATGCATACCAGACAAATACACACCCGCTGAAAGGTTTAAAGGTCTGTGTAGACAAGAAACATTCTGGATCTATATTCTTTAACGCCCTATCGCCTCAATGAAGAAATTGAGATCCATACAGTTATGTCAATTTTAGTGTATATATTATGTATTCCCATAGCCATATGTTTTCTTGCTCTATTTCAGGTTTTTGGGTCACTCCATATATCCAAGATTTCTTTATTCCCTTCTCTTTTTCCCTTTTTTTTGTTCTCTTTTTATCACCTCCATTCTTTTTGGGGGAACACGTCACCATGCACTGCAGGGTGGTAAGTAGGGACGAGCTTCGTGTTGGAGTCAAACTCATGTTCGACTCAAACATTGTCTGTTCGGCTGTTCGCAGAATTTCTAACAATATGGGCCGTTCGCGCCAAATTCGAGTGGCGCGTCACGGCCCATAATTTATTGCAGCAATGCAGTGCATTGCTGGCTGATGATTGGCCAAGCATGCACTATGACCCGCATGCTTGGCCAATCACAGCGCCGTAAGCAAAGACAGCCATAATTGGCCAAAGGCAGTGTGCTTTTGGCCAATCATGGCTCAGGGTTTAGGTACACGCCCCACACTATATAAGGCCGCCTGCGCGTCGGCCCCATGTAGTGTGTTCCGGCGTTGAAAGAGAGAGATAGAGACAGAGAGAGTGTAATTTCATTTGAGTTAGATAGAGCAGGCAGGTGAGTCAGTTAGCTGCAGTTACAGTGTATGCAGTATATATGTTCATCTTAGGAGTTGTGTATATATATATATACACTGTATTCAGTTTAGCTAGATCCGTTCCTGTTCTACTGTTGCTAAGCTAATCTACTACAGACAGGCAGGTAGTTGATTGAGAAATCTGCAGTTTATCACTCAGTAATACTGTATTCAGTTTAGCTACACTGCAGACTGTTCCTCCGTCCTGAACTACTGTTGCTAAGAGACTACAGGCAGGTAGTTGATTGAGAAAGCTACAGTATATCACTTGGTAATACTGTATTCAGTTTAGCTACACTGCAGACTGTTCCTCCTGAACTACTGTTGCTAAGATACAACAGCCAGGCAGTTGATTCAGCTAGCTGCAGTATAATCAGTATACATATATATACACATGCCAGATTTGTGCAGCTATATCTCACTGAAGGCCATTCCTTGTGTACCTATTCCAATACATCAAAGACAGTATGTCTGGAAGGCCAACAAGGAGAGGCAGACAGTCACAGGCCAATAAAAGAGGGCAAGCAGGCTCTGTGTCTAGAGGCAACAGTGCTGGTCGTGGACACGGTGCATCCTCATCAGCACGTGGCCGTGGGGCACGCTTGTCCTTTTTTTCGGGCAGCTGGCGGTGTTGAGCCGCAACATGCCGAAGACTTGGTAGAGTGGATGACCAAGCCATCCTCATCCTCCTCATCCTCTCTCACCCAGGCTCAGGGTACTTTGTCTGGCAAAGTAGCTGCCAAAGCAGCCTCTTTCCTCGGCTCAATGGCATCAGTCACTCCTTCCCTAGCCCCACCATGTCCTCCTGAGGAGTCCCCCGAACTGTTTGACCACAGTGTTGGGTACATGCTGCAGGAGGATGCACAGCGTTTTGAAGGCTCCGATGATGGTATCCAGCTTGAGGAAGGCAGTAACGTGAGCCCAGAGAAAGGGGGTGCCCAAGAAGGACAGCAAACTGGCAGTCATGTTCCCCCAGCTGCAGCATACTGTCAGGTTTGCTCCATTGACGAGGAGGGAGGGGATGATGAGGTCACTGACTCTACGTGGGTGCCTGATAGGAGAGAGGAGGAGGCATATCTCCAACGAGGCAGGATGCGCTCCAGGGGCCAGTTTAAGGGCAGCACACCGACTGCATCACACCGCAGAGCTCCGCATGTGCAGGGCACTGCTGTCTCTGCGCGTTATTGCAAAAGTTCTTTGGTGTGGGCCTTTTTTGAGACGTGTACAGCAGATTGCACCTTTGCTTTTTGCAACATATGTCTGAAGCGTATCTTGCATGGCCAAAACAGCAGTGGCTTGGGCACCACATGCTTGACCAGACATATGTCGACCTGCCATGCAGTCCGTTGGCAAGCGTACAAAAAAGACCCACACCAAAGAACAAAGCGGACCTCTCCTTGCTCCTTATCAGCTGGGATCTCCAACCCCACTAGACCTTCAGTCCTCTCAGAAACCTGCACTGAGAGGAATGAAGGTGTATAATTAGGTGTGTCACTGCCATGTACTTGCGGACAATCTGCTATCGGTACACCAACGTCAGATTGTACCAGGCAAATTTCCCTGCCCCAGCTGCTGCACCGCCGAAAGAAGTTCGCTCCCAGCCATTCACAGCGCATTGGGTGACTCTGCTGGCAGCTGGGAAGGATGCAGGACAGGGTGCAGTAGTGTTGGAGGTTGTTCCGCCACCACGCCTCCAAAATGCTACTAGTGGTGATTCTGACACACCTCTCTCCTCCACCCCTCCTCTTCTTCTTCCTCCATGGCCTCTACCTCTGCTGATTTGTCCTCGGAACCAGCGGTGCTCCTTAGGCATTCAAGGGGCTACGCAAGTACGCAGGCAAAAAGATGCCATGCGGTGCTTGAGCTGGTGTGCTTGGGGGACAGGAGCCACACTGGGGCAGAGATTCTGTCAGCTCTGCAGGGGCAGGCTCAGAGGTGGTTGACGCCACGCCAGCTTAAGCCAGGAATGGTGGTTTGCGACAATGGCACCAACCTCCTCTCCGCCCTCCGACAGGGAGAACTGACCCATGTGCCCTGTTTGGCTCACGTCCTTAACTTGGTGGTGCAGCGGTTCTTGGGCAGGTACCCGGGCCTACAGGATGTCCTGAGGCAAGCCAGGAAACTCTGTGTGCATTCCTGGCAGTCATATAATGCCAGTGCTCGGTTGGCTGACCTCCAAAAGGAATACAACCTGCCCAAGAACCGCCTAATCTGTGACATTCCCACCAGGTGTAACTCAACGTTGGCCATGCTGCAGCGGCTGCACACGCAGCAGAGGGCCATCAATGAGTATCTGTGCCAATATGGCACGAGGACAGGGTCAGTGGCGCTTGTTTTTTTTTTCCACTCCAGTGGGTCATGATCAGGGATGCATGCACTGTCCTGTCACCATTTGAGGAGGCCACGAGGATGGTGAGCAGTGACAGTGCATGCATCAGTGACACTGACCCTCTTTTCCACCTGTTGGAGCACACGCTGCGTGGAATAATGGACAGGGCACTTAAGGCAGAACAGAGGGAGGAAGGGGAGGACTTCCTTACCTCGCAAAGGCCCCCTTTATCCAGACAGTTTTCCTGCTGGCCCACCTATTACACAGGAAGAGGACGAGGAGGAGGAGGATTGTGTCAGCATGGAGGTGGAGCCCAGCACTCAGCATCAGCAGCAGTCTTCAAGGGATCAATTACAGTCCCAAGAAACCCATGCACTTGTACATGGCTGGGAGGAGGTGGCTGCAGATCATGTCATCCTTAGTGACCCAGAAGACTCCGGACCGAATGCCTCAGTAAACCTACGCTGCATGGCCTCCCTGATTCTGCAAAGCCTGCGGAAGGATCCTCATATTCGTGGTATCAAGGAGAGGGATCATTACTGGCTGGCAACCCTTCTTGATCCACGTTACAAGGGTAAGGTTGCGGACCTTATCTTGCCGTCGCAGAAGGAGCAGAGGATGAAACATCTTCGGGAGGCCTTGCAGAAATGTTTGTGTATAGCGTTCCCAGAGCCTGGGAGGTTACAAATTCCTGGTCCTGGACAACGTGTTGCTGAAGGTGGCCGTCTGACTGATGTGTTCAGACAATGTTTTAGTCCGCAGGCCCAAGGTATGATCAGTTCCAGCAACCATAGCCAGCGGCAGTTTTACATGGTGCAGGAATACCTAGAGGCAAGATCAGACTTGGACACCTTTCCCACCGAAAATCCTCTGGGTTACTGGGTCTTGAGGATGGATCACTGGCCAGAGCTTTCACAGTATGCAATTGAGGTACTGGCCTGTCCTGCATCCAGCTACCAAGCACCTGATGCTGATGTAACCGAATATTTTTTTTTTAATGTCAGATCCCTTCAAGACTGCCTTTGCTGATGCTGAGTGACTATCCTGTTATGCTGAGTGACTATCCTCTTCCTCCTCAATAATCATGCTGATAGCTTGTAAGAACATTTTTGGTTCTGGGCACCGCCACCAGTGCCTGAGGCCCAATTTTTCTGCCCCTGTTTAACAGGGGCGTGTAATTACAATTTTTGATGCAATACTTTGCAGCAGGGCTCATTCTTGCACTCCAACTACAGTATCTGTGAGGGGTTGCAGTGTTGTGGCACCAGCACCAGTGCCTAAGGCCCAATTTGTCTGCCCCAGTTTAACAGGGGCGTGTAATTAAATTTTTTGATGCAATACTTTGCAGCAGGGCTCATTCCTGTGCTCCAACTACAGTATCTGTGAGGGGTTGCAGTGTTGTGGCACCAGCACCAGTGCATAAGGCCCAATTTGTCTGCCCCTGTTTAACAGGGGCATGTAATTACAATTCTTGATCTAATATTTCACAGCAGGGCCCGTTCCTGCGCCCACCAAAAGTAACTGTGAGGGCTTACAGTGTTGTGGCAACACCAATACCTAAGGCCCAAATTTCTGCAGAGTATATAGGGCAAGCCCCTACTTTCAAACATCATACTTACAAACAACTCCTACTTGCAAACGGAAGGAGACCACAGGAAGTGAGAGGAAATCTACCCCTAGGAAGTGAAATTCTCTCCTGTAAGAGTTCTTTGTTTCACTAAAACCCCCAAATTTTCAAAATCCTATTGTCATTGGGACAGAAAGTGAGGAGAAATCTTCTGAAGAGGTGCACAGACAGCAAAACAAATATTACAGGGGTGATAACCCTTCCCTATGTTTTCCAAAAATCTTAAAAATATATTTTTTGGCTGGAGATACACTTTAAAAATGTACCAGTTCAAAATTACAAACAGATTCTACTTAAGAACAAACCTACAGTCCCTGTCTTGTTTGCACCGTCTGTATACTGATGTTCAGAGTATATAGGGCCTGGGGGCCCCACGCCTTTCCTTTTTTTAATTTGGGAGCGGGGTTCCCCTTAATATCCATACAAGACCCAAAGGGGCTGGTAATGGGCTGATTTTCATCCATATTGCCGGGACCAGACATAACATTAAAGCCGCAAGCAGTTTTAAATGACTTTTATTCCTTTAGAAATTTAATTTTGTCCAGGGACAGTTCTAAACACGGGAAACACGCGCCACTTTACAGGCATGCTGTAGACACCCCCCAGGCACAATATTTAAAGGAATATTTCACTTTTATTTTTTCACTTTAAGCATCATTAAAATCACTGCTCTTTTTAAAACTTTTTTTTGCATTGATACATGTACCCTGGGGCAGGACCCGGGTCCCCAAACCCTTTTTAAGACAATAACTTCTATATTAGCCTTTAAAATTTGCACTTTTGATTTCTGATATTCGAGTCCCATAGACTTTAACAGGGTTCGAAAGTTCGCGCAAACTTTCGGTCCGTTTGAATGTTCTGATGCGAACCGAACCGGGGGGTGTTCGGCTCATCCCTAGTGGTAAGCAGGGCTTTTTTTCTCAGACAATAGGTGCAGGAACTCCCCTTTTCCGATTCACTTGTTTTCTCTGCCCCTACCCACCTCCGAGCAACGTCCCTTGGTTTCATCCCCTACCCACCTCCCAGTACCGCCCCTTTTAGACAACACAGGACCAAGTATCATTTGGTTGTGCTAAGTAATTTGTATGGAATTTGGTTTCCCCTTCAGCCAGCAACAATAGATCCCCCTAACAATGTACCACCAACAACAAAATCCCCCCCAGCAACAATAGACTCCCGGCAGCATCAACAGATATCCGCACAGCCAGCTATAATAGACTCTCTGGCAGCCATCCACATCAGACCCCTCCCCCAACAGTAGATCTCCTTCAGCAACAATAGATCCCCCACCAGCAACACTAGCCCTCCTCAGCAACAATAGAACCCCCTGCAAAAATAGATCCCTTCCAGCTAGAATAGATCCGCCAGCAGTGAGCATCAATACCCTGCAGCACACGCCAGAACCCCTTGACATTACATACAGTCACTCCAGGAGGTGCCTGAACTGCGTTCCCCCGCGTTCCCGCTGAAAAAAAGCCCTGGTGGTAAGTAACCAAAACATTCAAACATGTATACAATACACATAGTCACGTAATATAAGTAACATATTATGATGTCTACTTGTATGCGCATGTGGGGCTGAGTGCGCACACATATGTGGACATACTAGTGCCCGTGCATGTATGGGCCTGCGTTCCAGCGCATGTTGATATATATATATATACGGTAAACGCATTTGCATGCATATGGGAATATACATGTGTGTTCTCATATGTTGTAATTAGTGTCCCCTACACTTCGCCCCCCTGACCCCTGTGTCCTAAATCGTCTGGAAGATCAAAAAGGGCCCCAGACGAACATACACACTACATTATTAATAATTTTGAGGTCCTTGTATTTAAATACATAACATCATGTATTATTTACTACCCTTCTTCTGGGTATCTGTATCCCTATTAATTTATCCTATCATCCTAGGTATCTCTTAATACATAATTTTCTATATATACACATTTTTTTTTTTTTTAAAGATAATTGTATAATGCATGTGTAGAAATAATTTCTATGTACATTGTGAGGGGGCTAGCTCGGCAGCGGGTATGTGTGACCCCCGGGATGGGCTCCCCACCCAAAAACAGGCCCAGCAGACGGAGGTTGTGGTTTTCAAAATCAAAAAAGGTGCGGTTTATTTTCTATTTACAGTGACAAAAACACAGCAAGGCAAAAAAAACAAACACAAAATAAATCCTGGTCAACTTGACCTCTGACTAAACTTACAGGTTTCCTAACTAACGACTGGGATCAGCCTAGTGCTGTCCTAGTCCCTGGTTTTAAATGTCCAAGCAAAATATAGCCACACAGGCTTTCTCTCACCGCACAGGGGTTCACTCTCCCTAGACAGTCCACACAGGTCTGCTTCCAGGCATGAGCTAACACCTAATGAATCTGGGCTTTCTTATAGAGGCCTAAATGAGCTGACAAGGTTCAGCTGGTCTCCTCATCTCTGTCTGCACGACGCCCCACACTCTCCCTAGAGGTATGAGTCATCAATGAGCCCACTAGTCTCAGCTGGGCTTATACAACTCTCCACCTAGCTGTATAAATCGGCGTAAAGCCTGAATCTGGGCGAAATATATCTACCCCCCTGGATGCAACCAGGTGACTTTACCTTCCTGCTGTCACATACCCCCCCCTCTTGTTTTAACCTCGGGGTTGGAACACCAGCAATCAGGCATTCATGTACTCGAGACAAAGCATCCACATTCCCCATTTGAACGCCAGGGCGATGCTTTACTGTGAAGTTGAATTCCTGGAGGGCCAGGAACCACCTATTCACTCTTCTATTTGTTTCCTTGTTTTGAGCCATCCACTTTAACGGAGCGTGATCCGTAACCATGTCAAAGTGCCTACCTAGCAGGTAGTACCGAAGGGAATCTAGAGCCCACTTCACCGCTAAACACTCCTTTTCAACGGTGGCGTAATTTACCTCATGGGACTTCAACTTCCTGCTGAGGTAAATGACTGGGTGCTCTTCCCCGTTCCAGACCTGGGACAATACTGCTCCTAACCCCACATCTGACGCATCACTTTGTACGACAAAGTCTTTAGAGAAGTCGGGTGAGTACAACACTGGCTGGCTACATAAGGCTTGTTTCAAGAATTGGAATGCTGCCTCAGCCTCGGGGGTCCATTTAATCATGACCGACCCTTTCCCCTTCGTCAGGTTGGTTAGGGGCACAGCCTTAGAAGCAAAGTGGGGAATGAATCGCCGATAATACCCAGCGATTCCCAGAAAGGCTCGTACCTGCTTCTTGCTGTTGGGACGTGGCCAACTCTGGATGGCCTCGACTTTGTTGAGTTGGGGTTTTATTACTCCCCTCCCAATGGTGTACCCAAGATATTTGGCCTCCTCCTGCCCAATGGTACACTTCTTGGGGTTAGCCGTAAACCCTGCTTCCCGAACAGAGTCCAGGACTGCTTGCACTTTTGGCAGATGTGAGGCCCAATCTGTGCTATGGACAATTACGTCATCCAGGTAAGCCGCAGCATACTTCCGATGGGGCCTCAGCATCTGGTCCATTTTCCGCTGGAATGTGGCCGGCGCATTCTGTAACCCGAACGGCATTCTTTTATATTGGAACGCCCCGTCTGGGGTTACAAATGCGGTTTTCTCTTTGGCTGACTTGGCCAGGGGGATTTGCCAATACCCTTTTGTGAGGTCAAGAGTCGTCATGTATCGGGCTGTTCCCAGCCGGTCGATCAACTCATCTATACGTGGCATGGGGTAGGTGTCAAATTTTGTAACTTTGTTCAACTGACGAAAATCGTTACAAAATCGCCAGCTCCCATCCGGTTTAGGCACCAACACAATGGGACTAGACCAATCACTTTGGGACTCCTCTATCACCCCTAAGTTCAGCATTTTCTGTACTTCCTCCCGTATTGCCTCCCGTCGGGCCTCTGGGATCCGATAGGGTTTTAACTTCACCCTTTCACCGGGCGGGGTAATAATGTCATGCTCTACCCCAGATGTTTGTCCCGGCAGCTCAGAGAATACCTCCTTGTTGCGAAGCACAAACTCCTTAACCTCCTGTTGTTGGGGTTGTGACAAGGTGGCTGCGATTCCAACCTCAGGAATCACGCAACCAGTTTGAGCTGGTGACCAAGTGTCTGCGACTAGGGACTCTCTATCCCTCCAGGCTTTCAACAGATTAACGTGATAGATCTGTTCGGGCTTTCGCCTTCCTGGTTGTCTGACCTTGTAATTCACTTCGCTCACTTTTTCCATTATCTCGTAGGGGCCTTGCCATTTGGCAAGGAATTTACTTTCAACCGTAGGGACAAGTACCAATATCCTATCCCCCGGGGAAAAGGTACGGGTCTTGGCTCCACGGTTGTACACTCTCTGCTGTGCCAACTGCGCTTGGGCCAAATGTTCCTTCACGATGGGCATTACCTGTGCAATTCGATCTTGCATCAGGGCGACATGCTCAATCACACTCCTGTGGGGAGAACTCTCACTTTCCCAAGTTTCCTTGGCAATATCCAACAGCCCTCTTGGGTGTCTCCCATACAGTAACTCAAAGGGGGAGAATCCCGTAGAGGATTGGGGCACCTCCCTAATAGCAAACATCAAATAAGGAAGTAGACAGTCCCAATCCTTTCCATCCCTATCCACCACTTTCTTCAACATTTGTTTTAGGGTTTTGTTGAATCTTTCAACCAGCCCATCGGTTTGGGGGTGATACACAGATGTACGTAATTGCGTCACTTTGAACAATTTACACAGCTCCTTCATAACCCGGGACATAAAGGGTGTACCTTGGTCCGTAAGCAGTTCTTTACAAATACCCACCCGGCTAAAAACAAGAGATAGCTCTTTGGCTATGGTTTTGGCCGAGGTATTTCTGAGAGGGATCGCTTCTGGATAACGGGTGGCATAGTCCATTATAACCAATATGTACTGGTGCCCCCTAGCGGACTTGATTATAGGACCTACCAAATCCATTGCGATTCTCTCAAACGGGACCTCAATGATGGGTAGAGGGACCAGCGGGCTACGGAAGTGTGGCATCGGGGCCGACCTCTGACACACAGGGCAGGAGGAACAATAATTTTCTATGTCCTTCATCACCCCAGGCCAATAGAATCTCTGTAATACCCTCTCTCGGGTTTTCTCTGTCCCCAGATGACCTCCAAGAATGTGCCCATGGGCCAACTCCAACACCAACTTCCTGTAAGGTTTGGGCACCACCAGCTGCTCAACGGTTTCTTCTGCCCTTTTTGCCACCCGATACAGTAGGTCCTTCTCTACGCTGAAGTATGGGTAAGTGCAGGTATTATCTGGGTTCACTAACTCGCCATCTATTTTCACTACGTTTTCCCGTGCCTTTATTAGGGCGGGGTCTTTCAACTGTTCTGTGGCAAAGTTTTCCCTGTGAACCTCAAGATCAGAAAACTCCACAGACGGTAGGTTTTCGTCTGAGGAGGTGGGCTCCTCTCCAGTTTCTTGAGTCTCCCCTGCCAATACTGACAAGGGAAATTCGGGAGAGTCCTCACCACTCTCAGAGGAGTTCTGGCTATCATATTCCTGGTACATAGGGGCACCAGTGGGGGGCTCATGATCATCCCACAGTTCCCAGAACTTCGGAAAATCCCTTCCCACAATGGCGTCATGCGGTAACTGAGACACTAAGCCCACTGGATGAGAAAGGGTACCTTTGGGGGTCTCGAAACACACTGTAGTCACTGGATACTCTCGGGTGTCCCCATGCACACAAATAACGGCTACCTTGCTATTCCCAGAGACCTCTGTTTTAACTAACTCAGCCTTTATCAGGGTCACAAGGCTACCTGAATCCAGCAATACCACAACATTTCTACCATTAATACACATTTTGCATAAATGTTTCTCAGTTCCCCGAATGGCAGTGCATGCGACTGTCGCACACAGCGACTGACGTCTGCCCGTCAGAAAGTCACACTGCATGGATTCCTCCAAAACCGGGCAATTTGCTGCAATATGTCCCGCTTGCCGGCAGCGGTAGCAAATGATCCTTCTTGCCGCCTCTTGAGCCGCTGATTTCCCAGGCTGTTCTCGCCAAACTTGGGGTAGAGCTCCCACCCTCTCACTCTCTCCACCCTTACCCCTTGGAATCATCTTATCCGCCCCTGGGGATGGTCTGGTCTTAGGGTGGAAAGTCCGAGTGTCTCTGGAAGAGGCCGTCAGGTTCTCTGTAGCCAAGTATTTCTCCACACGATCCACAAGACCATCGGCCGTCTCTGGGTCTCCATGGCTTACCCACTTTTGGATGGCAGTAGGAAGAGCTCTCAAAAACCGATCCATTACAACACGTTCCACAATCTTTGGTGCGGACAAAGTCTCTGGCTGTAGCCACTTTCTGCTCAGGTGAATGAGATCATACATTTGAGACCTGGGGGGTTTTCCAAGCTGGAAAGTCCAGTTATGCACACGCTGAGCCCGGACAGCCAGGGTGACACCCAGCCTTGCCAATATTTCAGCTTTTAGCATCACATAGTCTTTTGCTTGGTCAGGCTCTAGGTCATAGTAAGCTTTCTGCGATTCACCCGTTAACAGAGGAGCCACCAGTCCAGCCCACTGCTCCTCAGGCCACTTTTCTCTTTCAGCGGTCCTTTCAAATGTGGTCAAAAATACCTCTGGATCATCCTCTCCAGTCATTTTTGTCAATAAACGACTCACCCCAAAGGACGCGGTATTAGTGGGACGGCTTTCCTCACCGGTCTGCGGACGTTGCTGCATTACTGCTTCCATCTGTTGTTGTAGTCTCTGCTCTTGCTTCTGCAACAGGTCTATGAAGCGGGCCTCAGATTGCTGTTGGGCTTGTTGCTGAGCCTCCAGACTCTGTTGTAAAGTTGCAAGGCTCTGTTGATGAGCTTGCTGCTGGGCTGCAAGGCTCCTTTGCAAACCTGCATTTGTCTGCTGTTGATTGGCATTTGCTAGAGCCAGCTGTTTCAGTATCTCCTCCATGCTGGCTTAAAAAAAAACTGCCCGCATTCTCCACCAACTGTGAGGGGGCTAGCTCGGCAGCGGGTATGTGTGACCCCCGGGATGGGCTCCCCACCCAAAAACAGGCCCAGCAGACGGAGGTTGTGGTTTTCAAAATCAAAAAAGGTGCGGTTTATTTTCTATTTACAGTGACAAAAACACAGCAAGGCAAAAAAAAACAAACACAAAATAAATCCTGGTCAACTTGACCTCTGACTAAACTTACAGGTTTCCTAACTAACGACTGGGATCAGCCTAGTGCTGTCCTAGTCCCTGGTTTTAAATGTCCAAGCAAAATATAGCCACACAGGCTTTCTCTCACCGCACAGGGGTTCACTCTCCCTAGACAGTCCACACAGGTCTGCTTCCAGGCATGAGCTAACACCTAATGAATCTGGGCTTTCTTATAGAGGCCTAAATGAGCTGACAAGGTTCAGCTGGTCTCCTCATCTCTGTCTGCACGACGCCCCACACTCTCCCTAGAGGTATGAGTCATCAATGAGCCCACTAGTCTCAGCTGGGCTTATACAACTCTCCACCTAGCTGTATAAATCGGCGTAAAGCCTGAATCTGGGCGAAATATATCTACCCCCCTGGATGCAACCAGGTGACTTTACCTTCCTGCTGTCACAACATATATAATTATTTATTAGATATTAGTTTTTATTATTATTATTTTGAATTTAATTAAGATTTTTAATTTCTAATCTCATATTTAAAATTTTTAAATCCATTTTAAACTAATTTTATTATTATTTTATATATATATATATATATATATATATATATATATATATATATGTAGCGGGTATTTGAATTTTGTAAGGACTCTGGTGGTGTGAGGTTCTTTGGGGTCCCTGGGTGACGCTGTTGCCTTGGGCCCGAGCGGAACACACACCACAAACTGTGCCTTTTTGTCCTCCCCTGGAGCTGGTACAGCGGGGCGGGGAACCCGCTGTGATGCAAAGGGAGAGGGCATAAAAGGGGCGGACGCCATGATTTTGGGAAGAGAGTCGGAGGACGTGGCCGCGCCCAGGCACCTTCAGCTTGGGTGCTGGCGTTCCGGTGTTCCAGGCCTAGGCACCCTTGGCCTAGGTGGAGCGGAGATGGAGTCCATCTCAGGCACCTTTAGCCTGGCGTGAGGTACTGTGGCGGATGCCTGGGGCTCAGTACCTTCGACTGAGTTCCGCGAGGGTGGAGGAATCCGAGGGGGCCCTAATGCTTTGGGTGCCCGTCTCTGAGTTCATGAGGACTGGTGCGCAGTAACTTCTCCGGAGAGTCCGGCGCAGCATCGCTGGTGACGGAGAGGCCTCCACTTCTCCCTTGGACGGATTTCTTCCTCTGACAGGGGCAAAGTGAGCGAAGGTAAATTCACGTTCTAAGTTACCTAGTCAGTGGCAGTGACTATTCACCACTGCTGACAGCACAGTGGGAAGCAGCAAGAAGGGAAAGGTTTGTGCCTCGATCTGTTCCCCCCATTATTCAAAAGGAGAAAGACTGTTTTATTGCTTGGCAAGAAGAATAAAACTGAGTTGTACCTACTCACTGTGTGGAACTTGGGTTACTAAGCAAAGGAGTCAGGGATGAAGGACTGGACTTGACTCTAGGACACCTACACAAAAGCCCAATCTCTGGCCTTCATCTCCTAGTAAGAGGAGGACATGGGCCGTGGTGTGTATCATCGCTCTCTCCCAGGTACCCCTAGACAACAGCCATATAACCGATAAAGAAAGAGAGAGAGGTGAGGCCGCTACATATATATATATATATATATATATATATATATATATATATGCTGTTTTTATTGGTGTATAACACTCACTTTTTTACCCTGAAAATAGAGGCTAAACTGTGCCTGCGTGTTATACGCAGGGGGGCCGTGGAATTTTTTTTTCCTGAAACTTCCCTCTTAACCACTTAACGACTGCTCACTGTATATATACGTCGGCAGAATGGCACGGACAGGCACAATCACGTACCTGTACGTGCCTGCCTTCGTATAGTTGGGGGGTCCCATCGGACCCCCCCTTCTATACAGTGAGCGGTGGTTATCGTTCCGGGAGCGATCCGTGATGAGAGGACGGCCATTCGTTTCCGGCCACCCCCTCACGATCGCTCCCGGCGAATCTGAATCTTCCTCTGCCTGTGTAATGTAAACACAGGCAGAGGAAGTGATGTCATCTCTCCATGCGGCGGTCTTTTCGATCCGGCGCGAGGAGAGAAGACATCTCACAGTAAGTGCACCAACACTACACTGACACCAGTACATGTAGGCACACTTACACCCCCCAGTCACCCCCAGATCACCCCCCAGATCACCCCCAGTACCCCCAGTCACAGTGCACCGTTTGCAGTGGTCATTTTTTTACTGATCACTGCAATCAGTGTCATTTGTGACAGTAAAAAGTTGCAGGGCAGTTAGGTTTAGGCCCCTTTAGGTCCAGGGTAGCCCCCTAACCCCCCCTAATAAAGGTTTAACCCCTTGATCGCCCCCTAGGTAACCCTTTCACCCCCCAACGCCAGCATCACTAAGCGATCGTATTTCCGATCGCTGTATTTAGTGCCGGTGGTGCCCTAGATAGCCAGTTATTTATTTTTAGGTGCGCCGCAGGTTTTTATAGCGCCAGGTACCCCCATATATTATTTTAACCCTCTGATTGCCCCTAGAGTTAACCCTTTCACCAGTGATCACCATATAAGTGTCACTGGTGACACTGGTTAGCCAGTTAGTTATTTAGGTTACCCGTCAGGTTTTTATATAGCGTCAGGTACCCCCATATATAACCTAATAAAGGTTTTAACCCCCTGATTGCCCCTAGTTAACCCTTTCACCAGTGACCACCATATAAGATTTACGGGTGACGCTGGTTGGTTAGTTTGCTTTTATAGCATCAGGGCACCCACCGTATATAACCCAATAAAGGTTTAACCCCCTGATCGCCCGGCAGCTGATATCAATTAGGTTTTAGCGCCAGAGAGGGTCTGCGTCGCCCCAGGCAGCGTTAGGTTAGTGCCAGTAATGCTAACACCCACGTGCAAAGCATACACCTCCCTTAGTGGTATGGTATCTGAACAGATCAATATCTGATCTGATCAGATCTATACTAGCGTCCCCAGCAGTTTAGGGTTCCCAAAAACGCAGTGTTAGCGGAAACAGCCCAGATACCTGCTAGCACCTGCGTTTAGCCCCTCTGGCCAGCCCAGCCCAGCCCACCCAAGTGCAGTATCGATCGATCACTGTAACTTACCAAACACAACACACATAACTGCAGCGTTCGCAGAGACAGTCCTGATCCCTGCGATCGCTAACAGTTTTTTTTTAAGCGTTTCATACATTTGCTGACAGTCAGGTGCTTTTTTTACCTGTGAATCTTACTAGTGTACCCCTAAATTTAGAGCCCAAAATGGCAAATCGAAGGTACACTAGTAAAGAGGCCTACGAGATTCTGAGCATGACAGATAGTGAAGAGGAGGTCACGCATCTGTCAGATTCAGGCTCAGAATATCTTCCCGTAGAAGATAGAGAAGTCAGCGGCTCCATGTCAGATAGCTCTGACGACGAAAATGAGGTCCCTGCTAAGGTCAGGCATACCCAATCCCGATCTTCTGAGGTTGTTGAGGAGCAAGAACCGCAGGGCTCTCGTATCATGGAGCAGAGTAGTACTAGCGTCGCTATTCCTTCTGGTGAATTGGCAAGCACAAGCGGCCTAGTACAGCCTGGGCATATATCCAGCACTGCAGTATCACGTGGTGACGTGGCGAGTCCCATAAGTGCAGTTCAAGCTGGCGAGGTGGCAAGCACAAGTACTGTCCCACTGCCACCAAGAAGAAGACAAAGGCAGGCCCGTCGTGCCCATAGTGCCCTTCCTGCAGAATTTGCCTATCCTGATTGGGTCCCCACCACTTCTGCAGAACCTGTACTTCCCCCATTCACTGCCCAACCCGGTATTCAGGTGGAAACAGCTGATTTTATGTCAATTGATTTTTATTCGCTGTTTTTCACAGAAGATCTCTATAGATCTATTGTGGACCAGAGTAATTTATATGCTGGTCAATTCATTGCCGCTAGTCCCCAGTTGCCTTCCATTGCCAAAGATTGGAAACCAATTACGGTTTCCGAATTTAAGACCTTTCTGGGCCTTTCCCTCAACATGGGCACACATAAATTCCCATCATTGCGTGCTTATTGGTCCACGCACCCAATTGACCACATGCCCGTGTTCTCTGCCTCCATGCCCAGGAAACGATATGAGCAGATCTTGCGGTTCATGCATTTCAACGACAATGAACTTTGTCGTCCACGTGGAGACCCAGAATACGACCGACTCTACAAAATTCGGCCCCTCATAAACCACTTCAACGAACGTTTTGCAGCCTTGTTTATTCCCGATCAAGTTGTCTGCGTTGATGAGTCCCTGATTAAATTTTCTGGCCGCTTGTCTTTCAAGCAGTGCCTTCCCAGCAAGCGTGCCAGATGCTGGGTCAAGCTCTATAAGTTCTGTGACAGGACAACAGGCTATGTATGGAGCTTTACGGTTTATGAGGGAAAAGATAGTCAGGTTGAGCCGGTCAACTGCCCAGATTACATAGGGAGCGCTGACAAGATAGTGTGGAACTTGGTGTCACCCTTATTCGGAAAGGGGTACCACTTGTATGTGGACAATTATTAGACGAGCGTGCCACTGTTTAGTCACTTGTTTGAACATCAGATTGGAGCATGTGGCTCCGTGCGACCTAATCGCCGGGGCTTTCCCCAGAGGCTTGTAGATTCCCGTCTTAGGCTGGGGGAGAGAGCCTGCTTGAAGTGTAATAACTTGCTCGCTATGAAGTGGAGGGATAATAAGAATGTTTTCCTTCTTACCTCCCTTCATGCAGACACGACAGTCCAAATTCGTACGGCGACTGGTGTTGTGGAGAAACCCCTCTGTGTCCACGAATATAACCAAAATATGGGAGGGGTGGACCTCAACGACCAGTTGTTGGCGCCGTATCTAATTGACCGTAAGGCGAGACGCTGGTGCAAAAAAGTGTCTCTATCCTTATTCCAATTGGCTTTGCTGAACGCTCATGTGCTATACAGAGCTTCAGGCGGGACGTTATCTCTCCTAAAATTCCAGGATGAGATAGTCACAGAGCTCCTGTATCCAGGCGGTTCTGCACCTCACCATCCCCAACCAAATGCAGTAAGCCGGCTGCATGAGAGGCATTATCCGTATGTCCTCGAGAGTATTTTTTTTCCCATTACCCAACGAGCCCCCCAAAAAATAGGATTTTTGTACTCACCGTAAAATCCTTTTCTCTGAGTCCATGGACCGACACAGCCTCTCTATTGACAAAGTGGGTATTATCTGTTAATTAGGAGTGACTAGGTAGAAAACTTGTAAAAAGTGTTGCATCACACCTTCTACAGTACCGCCCAGGGGGCGGACCCTCCGGGTATATCACCTCAGTCTGCATCTCGCAGATCAGTTCGTCAAAAAGCAGTACAAACTTAAAAAGAGGGGTGGGTGCTGTGTCGGTCCATGGACTCAGAGAAAAGGATTTTACGGTGAGTACAAAAATCCTATTTACTCTTTCGTCCATGGACCGACACAGCCTCTCTATTGACAAAGTGGGACGTCCCAAAGCAGTGTCAGAGAAAAAACGAGGGGTTGTAACAGCATAAAAATAAACTTCACCCCAAACACAAAACAGCACTCCTCCAATGGAGGAGTTGCAACTCTAAACAGCCGCTTGCAAAACCTTGCGGCCGAAAGAGGCATCCGAAGATGCACCTACATCAACTTTGTAGAATTTCGTGAAAGTGTGAGCAGACGACCAAGTCGACGCTTTACATAATTGGGAAACAGACGCTTGATGTCGGAAAGCCCAAGAGGCACCTATTGCCCTGGTCGAATGCGCCATGACCGGAAAGGGGGGCGCTTGACCGTTTAAGGCATAAGCCTGGATTACTATCTGTCGGATCCACCTAGAGATGGTGGCCGACGAGACTGCTTGGCCCTTCTTGGGACCAGCCACTGAAACAAACAGTGAGTCTGACTTCCGGAACAGGGAAGTAGCAGATGAAAAGCCGAAACGACTTTCGGAAGAAAGGAAGGCTGCGGCCGCAGCACCACCTTATCCTTGTGGAAAATCAAATAGGGAGCCTTGCCGGACAAGGCTGCCAGCTCAGAGACTCGTTTAACTGACGTAACAGCCACCAGAAAGACCACTTTCTGAGAAAGTGTCAACAGGGGAATATCTCTAATATTCTCAAACGGTGCCTTCTGAAGCACCGAGAGGAACAGGCTCAAGTCCCACGGAGGTAGCGGGGGACGGACCGGAGGGGCCACATGTCGAACCCCCTGCACAAATGTACTCACGAGAGAGTGAGTCGCCAGGGGTCGCTGAAAAAAGACAGCCAGGGCAGATATCTGTCCCTTAATCGTACTTAAAGCAAGCCTTTCGTCCACCCCATGCTGTAAAAACAGCAGGATTCTGGAAACCAAATAAGTAGTATTGGACCTTGCGATAGCAGGTCCTTCCGTAGTGGTAGGCGCCAGGGGACGTCTGCTACCAGACATACTAGATCGGCGTACCAAGGACGCTGAGGCCAATCTGGAGTGATTAGGATCATTGGAATTCCCTCTGCCTCCACTCTGCGGAGCAGAAAAGGAAAAAGCCTTAAGGGAGGGAAGGCATAGATTAGCCGATACTGACCCCACGATGCCACCAACGCGTCCGTTGCATCTGCCCATGGGTCTCTTGACCGGGCCACAAACCTCAATACCTTCCGATTGAGTCGGGAAGCCAGAAGATCTACGTCTGGTGTGCCCCATTTTTGGCAGAGGAGTTGGAACACCTCCGGGTGTAAGGACCATTCTCCCTGGTCCATCATCTGGCGGCTCAGGTAGTCCGCCTGCCAGTTTTCCACACCCGGAATGTACACGGCCGACAGTGCCGGTACGCTCCTCTCTGCCCACTTCAGGATGCGAGCGACCTCCGATGCTGCAGCTGAGCTTCTTGTTCCTCCTTGATGATTGACATACGCCACTGCTGTGGCGTTGTCTGACTGGATCCAGACTGGACGCCCTTGCAGCCTCTGAGACCATTTGAAGGGGCACAGCCCGATCGCCCGGATTTCCAGGACATTGATCAGCAGGGGGGCTTCCTCTGGGGTCCAGCGACCTTGCACCGACTGAACACCCCAGACTTTCCCCCCCAACCTGTAAGGCTGGCGTCCGTCGTGATCACTATCCAGTAAACCGGATGTCAGGAAAGCTTCCATCCGCTGGTGGCATTCATTATTTATCTTGCAGTACTGTGGTCCACCAGCAGGTGTCTCCTGGCAGTTTGTAACTGTCAGGAGAATCTTTCCCTGCTGGTGTTGTATTATCTTTTGGACGCAGTACTGGTTTCCACCAGCGGATGGATCCTGGCAGTGTGGAGCAGACTGCCCTCCCTCCGATCAGGTGTGACCTGAAGCTAATCAGGCATTCCTATAAATACCCGGCAGGTGTATACACACACTGCCCTGGTATCGTCCTCGTGCCCTGACCTGTAGCCTGTCTGCTTGAACCTTGATCCATGTATCCTGATCCCTGTAACCTGAACCTGTAACCTGATCCTGAACCTGTTGTGTCCGTCCTAATCCCTGATCCCTGCTCTGCAGCCTGGTTGCCCCCTGCTTGATCCTGTCTCCCTGTCCTGATCCATCCTTACCCCATCTGCTGATCCCCCTGTGTATGACCTCGGCCTGGCCCTGTTTATGATTCTGGTTCCCCCATTACTTGTACATATTTGTCTGTTACTGTTATTAATTGTGGGTTCTGTTTGGTATTGGTTGTTGTGCACTGTGTGGTATTGGAGGTGGTTATATATATATATATATATATATATATTATTTCACTTATCTTTAATAAATCTTTATATTTCACTTATACGTGTTTGGTGCTCCTCTGTTGCTAGCTGCACAGTTCTGGTCACACTTGGTACGTGACACCGGAAGAAATGACTTCCCGGCCATTAGAGACGGTGCTGTCAGCCACCATACCAGGGATCTCCTGACTAGGTGGCTCACTCGGATTTGATAATCCAGAGATGAAGGGCATCTGTTCCATCTGGACAGAACTTCCTTCTGTAACACTCGAGTGTGGTATTGAGCATATGGGACCGCCTCGAAGGAGGCTAACATGAGGCCCAACACTCGCATGCAAAAAACGGAGTGACAACCAATTCCTGGAAGTCAGCTGCCGTACTGCAGCCCGGAGGGTCTGCAACTTCTCCACAGGGAGGAATACCTTTGCCTCTGAGGAATCCAGAATCAACCCCAGGTACACTAGGCGCCAATACTGACTTTTGCGTGTTTAGTATCCAACCACAGTCTCGAAGAGTCTGACAGGTAATAGACACGTTTACCTCTAATTCTGAGCTTGAATGGGCCTTCAGCAGAAGGTTGTCCAAGTAGCCCATGATAGCGATACCCCGCTGTCTTAAAAGTGCCAGAATCGGATCGAGCACCTTGGTGAACGTCCTGGGTGCTGAGGCAAGGCCAAATGGGAGGGCCACAAACTGGTAGTGGTTCTTCCCGATAGCAAATCGCAGAAACCTCTGGTGTCTGGAATATATGGGGACATGCAGGTATGCGTCCTTGATGTCCAAGGAGGCCAGAAAGTCCCCCGGATGGAGAGCCGTGACTACAGATCGAACCGACTCCATCCGAAATCTTTGTACTTTCACAAAGCAATTGAGGGCTCTGAGATCCAAGATTGGACGAACCCCCTCCTTCTTTGGCACAATGAACAGATTTGAGTAAAAACCCTGACCCCCGTTCCTGTTCTGGTACTGGAATAACTACTCCGCATTCCAGTAGACCCTGGAAGCAAAAAAATATATTTTTTTCCCCCGGACCAATGGGCCCGAAGGGAGCCATGTCCTACTCCTTGCTAGACAGAAAAAAACTGATCTGCGAGATGCAGACTGAGGTGATATACCCGGAGGGTCCACCCCCTGGGCGGTACTATAGAAGGTGTGATGCAACACTTTTTACAAGTTTTCTGCCTAGTCACTCCTAATTAACGGATAATACCCACTTTGCCAATAGAGAGGCTGTGTCGGTCCATGGACGAAAGAGTAAAGATGTCGTGTCTGTAGCAAGCGCGGATTTAGGCGTGACACCCGTTATTTTTGTCCACACTGTCCTGACAATCCTGGTCTTTGCATTGGTAAATGTTTTGCACGTGTAGCGGCCTCACCCCATCTCCTTTGTCTAGGGGTATGTCACATGACAGGGTGAGATGCGCTACGGCCCATGTCCTCCCCATAGCTGTGGGTGAGGTGAAGGCCAGCACCAGATATTTCCTCGGGCCTATGTGCTTTTGTCTAGAATCAAGTCTTTCTGTGTCAACACTTCCCTCTGCTCCCATTAACCAGAGTTCCACACACCGATCAAAGTCCAACTCTTGCTTTATTGTACATCTCACAATAAACAGTGCTTCAGTAGCCAACTGGTTGCGACTTGATAACATTTTGATACGGGGATGAGCAGGTCGAGGCACTATCCTGGTTGTCAACTAAACCACTGCGATCTCGCCAGCGGTTACTATAGCATTTAGCTAGAAAGGACTTATAATCTGAGAGTCTCTACCAGCGACTCAAGAGAATGTAGATAGGAGTACCTTCGCTGCGCTGCGGCCCCTATCAGGGGAAGATGTCCCTCCAAGGGAGTTACCAGAGGCCCATCCGTCACTGGGTTGATGCTGCTCCAGACTCTGCAAATGGGTAACCTCCCCGGCCTCCTCACTTCAGACATGGGCCCCATCCACCTCAGGGACCCTCGGACGTCTCCACCCTCGCGGGATCCAGTCAAAGTCACTGGACCCCAGGCCTCCTAGTATAGTACCTCACCCCAGGCTGAAGGTGCCTGGGATGGACTCCAACTCCATTCCGGTCAGGCCTAGGGCGCCTGGGCCAGAATCCAGAACCGCCCGCACCCAGGCCTAAGGTGCCTGGGTGCCTGAAGAAGATCCTCCAGAAGACCTCGTGGTTAGGGCGTCTCCCCCTTTTATCTCCTTCCATCGACGCCACGGCAGGTTCCCCGCCCTCACCATACCATCTCCGGAAAGGGACAAAAAGGGTAGCACTGTAATGGCAAATCTACCTTAAGCCTCCAGGTACCCCACCACCCAGAGGCCAAAGACATTATTACACCATCCAATCCTCCACGAACACAAGTGGTCCACCATTCCCATACTTAGCACACCTGGGTGTCCCACCTAAATTTAGAGACCCCGCTACATACTCCCCCCTGTGATTTGACGCTGGTCCCCAGCGTCTGGTGCGAACCCATGTCTCCCATGGAGTGATGACACAAGCTTAGCCCTTATCCCTAAATTTTTGAACCTCAACCATACCAAGACCTGCTCAAAGGGGAAAGGGAATGTAAAACAATAAAACTTTTCCCTAAAAACATCTATCATGTACACATATACAATCCCTCCCTTCACTGTCTAAGAACCACCCCATACTCAGCAGTCTTGACAGACGAATCTCCTGCAACACAACACACAAAATAAAATCACATCCTGACATTTTTGTGTTATTTTGGAATGAATGGGTCCATCAACCAATGGACCCATTCGCTCCAATGAGTAAAGTGATGCGCGTGTAAAAAAAAACAAACAGCCGTTGCACAACACTGCCACCTGGTGACAGTGCCGCGGTAATGACACTTGGTGCAATCTTCATTCTTCCTGCGTCCCTACACTGACTCTACCCCCAAAGTCTGTCTTCCAGCTGTGAGGAAGAGAGAACAAACAAAAAAAATACTCTCATTCCTCCTGAAGAGTAGAAAACAAAAGCCCAAATAAAAAACTAGGGCACAGTTCGGATGCTCCGGCAAGAACACCTCTGGAAGATTGTAGGAAACAAAACAACAAGTGAGTCTCTTCTCACAAATAGAACTTCGGGTCAGGCAAGAACAAAGGCTTCAGATGCTTATCAAAAACCTCAATTGAATAGTCAGCATCCTCTCCATCTTTCCTGCAGATGCGCACCTTGTCTGCGTGGATATGGCGGCCCCACATCCAGTCTGCTCTGCAGTCCCGAAACTTTTTCGACACGGATGGCGAACAGGACAAATATCTTCGTGCATGGGGTACTTTGAGCTTTTCCCAAACAAATTCGTCATACCATCTCTGGCGTATGACCTCAACTTCAAAAAGTAAGTCCCGAGGCAAGTAGGGATATTCCCACCCATACTCACGGGCGACTCTCTGTGAGAAAAGTCGTTGCAATCTGGCCAAAGGAGGCATGGCTTCCCGCTCACCTTCTCCGGGTTGAACGATGGCCTCCGGATGCCGAGGTACCTTCACTACCTCTGATGGCTTTTCTCTCGGTGCTCATAATGAGGCTCGCTGCATCCCCGCCACCAAGACGGGCGATGTTGTAGATTGTGGGAAGGCACTCTGAGGACTAGACTTCCTCGTAGAATCCGGGGCTTGTACCCGGGGCGTGCTGTCTCCTATTGACATAGGGGAATCCTGCAGTACACTTAACACAGGCAATGGGCGTTTGTCCCAGCCCTTCCAAGGAAACAGTTCATCAATCTCCCCATCATCTCCACAATCTGACAGCGACTCTAGGTCGGAAGTGTCATACATCTCGGCGGGAAGGTAGTCTCTGGTAGACGTGGTACTACCCTCCCTTGCGGGCTCCACCGGCTGTGGACCCCCGACACCTCCAACCACCACCACAGTCCCAGCCCCTGGCTCACCTTGACCTTTTGTAGAACTGGGATGTCCAGGACTCTTCCAACCGGATCCATCCAGGCCAGGCAAGCGACGGGGTGAAGCTCGACCACGACCACAGGAGGCCTGCACCAGGCCAACCTTCCTCTTCGGAGCTGGGAGCAGAGAATCTGTGGTGACCGAAGCAGCATCCTCGGATTTTTCTCTCTCAGTCTCTGATTGGGCAGTCACATCGCCCTGGTCAGTGCGTACGGGAACCTCCGCAAAGGCCTGAATCTCTCCTTCCAGAGTAGCGGTACCTGTAAGGCTGTTGAGGCGAAGGGCCCGGGGCCTTACTGTGGATGGCTCCACCTCGAACAAGAACTCTTTGCATGCCTCGCAACGCCCGAATGGCTTCAGGTGGACCACCAGTCCCGAGCATCCGGGACAGATCACGCCGAGGGCCTCCGTGTCTCTGCATGAGTACAAAGCCAACTGCCCTCGGGGCCTGAGTCTTTTCCCCGTAGTCATCTTCGTGGGGTAGGGAACCGGAATCCACGGGGAGCTTGAGGCCATACCGACTATCTGCTGCTCCATCACGCACTGACCATGCGCTGAAGTCTCCACGTGAGTTCCTCCACATGGCCAGACGCCTCCCATCACTTGCATGTTTTCGCGGGCTTCCTTCAAGCTCCGCCCACGAACTGTACAGTCACGGGGTGCCTCGTGGCGCAGTGCAATAAAAGCCCCCACATGTAGTACTTCACACGGCTGGACTCCTCCCTCTTCTCGCTCCTCTGTATGGGCCTTTCCCGTCCTAGGGTCATTTCCACGACTTTGAGCAGGGATGCACTTTGGCCAATCACATGGCCGACCTGCTCGGAACTCCTCCGGGCAGCAAAGTCCAGACACAGCCATTCTTTCTTCCAAAGTTAAAACACATATCATCCAGGACGAGCCCCCACGTGTAGCGGCCTCACCCCATCTCCTTTGTCTAGGGGTATGTCACATGACAGGGTGAGATGCGCTACGGCCCATGTCCTCCCCATAGCTGTGGGTGAGGTGAAGGCCAGCACCAGATATTTCCTCGGGCCTATGTGCTTTTGTCTAGAATCAAGTCTTTCTGTGTCAACACTTCCCTCTGCTCCCATTAACCAGAGTTCCACACACCGATCAAAGTCCAACTCTTGCTTTATTGTACATCTCACAATAAACAGTGCTTCAGTAGCCAACTGGTTGCGACTTGATAACATTTTGATACGGCGATGAGCAGGTCGAGGCACTATCCTGGTTGTCAACTAAACCACTGCGATCTCGCCAGCGGTTACTATAGCATTTAGCTAGAAAGGACTTATAATCTGAGAGTCTCTACCAGCGACTCAAGAGAACGTAGATAGGAGTACCTTCGCTGTGCTGCGGCCCCTATCAGGGGAAGATGTCCCTCCAAGGGAGTTACCAGAGGCCCATCCGTCACTGGGTTGATGCTGCTCCAGACTCTCCAAATGGGTAACCTCCCCGGCCTCCTCACCTCAGACATGGGCCCCATCCACCTCAGGGACCGTCGGACGTCTCCACCCTCGCGGGATCCAGTCGAAGTCACTGGACCCCAGGCCTCCTAGTATAGTACCTCACCCCAGGCTGAAGGTGCCTGGGATGGACTCCAACTCCATTCCGGTCAGGCCTAGGGCGCCTGGGCCAGAATACAGAACCGCCCGCACCCAGGCCTAAGGTGCCTGGGTGCGTGAAGAAGATCCTCCAGAAGACCTCGTGGTTAGGGAGTCTCCCCCTTTTATCTCCTCCCATCGACGCCACGGCAGGTTCCCCGCCCTCACCGTGCCATCTCCGGAAAGGGACAAAAAGGGTAGCACTGTAATGGCAAATCTACCTTAAGCCTCCAGGTACCCCGCCACCCAGAGGCCAAAGAGATTATTACACCATCCAATCCTCCACGAACACAAGTGGTCTACCATTCCCATACTTAGCACACCTGGGTGTCCCACCTAAATTTAGAGACCCCGCTACACACGCTTCCACTCAAAAGTGACGTTTTAGCGTAGGGTACAGCATTGCACAGAACAGGACACACTTACACAGGGTCTCCCAAGATGCCATCGCATTTTGAGAGACCCGAACCATTACAGTTGTTAAAGTTACAAAAAAAAGTGTAAAAAAGAAAAAAAAAAACGTAAAAACACAAAAATAAAATAAAAATAGTTGTCGTTTTATTGTTCTCTCTCTCTCTCTATTTTCTCTCTATTGTTCTGCTCTTTTTTACTGTATTCTATTCTGCAATGTTTTATCATGCTTGCTTTTCAGGTATGTAATTTTTTGTTTTCAGGTGCGCCATTCAGCTGCAGCGCGGAATTATTTATCTTGACAGCAACAGCGTTTGCTCCCACGATACATAAAGCCATGACTCCAGTGTTGTAGGAGGTGATTTCACCACCACAGTTAAAAAAAAGAGCATACATGCCGAAGCATAGGGGCGGAGGAGCGATTTTGCTCCTAATGCCGCGTACATACGGTCGAAATTCCGACGGAGGCTTGCCCGTGGAAAAGTCCGACCTTGTGTACGCGGCATAACTTTTTTGCGGGAGGATGCCCCCATGCTTCGGCATATATATATTTTAGGCACAGGTTGCGTTAAATTTATTTTTTATTTTTTACTAGTTTTTTTTTTTGGTATTTGCTTTGCAGGTATGGTATGGTAAGGTCCTACTGTTATACTGTAATGTTACTTTGTTTTAATGTTAACCATCATTTGCTTAGCAGGTACGCCATTCAGTTGCAGCGCGGATCTATTTATCTTGACAGCAACAGCGTTTGCTCCCACGATACATAAATCCGTGACTCCAACGCTGTAGGAGGTGATTTCACCACCACAGTTAAAAAAAAGAGCATATATGCCGAAGCATGGGGGCAGCAGGGGCGGAGGAGCGATTTTGCTACTAATGCCGCGTACATACGGTCGAAATTCCGACGGAGGCTTGCCCGTGGAAAAGTCTGACCGTGTGTACGCAGCATAACCTTTTATGCCGCGTACATACGGTCAAAATTCCGATGGAGGCATGCCCGTGGAAAAGTCCGACCGTGTGTACGCGGCATAACTTTTTTTGCGGGAGGATGCCCCCATGCTTCGGCATATATAAATGGTACATGTATGCCCATCATTAGAAGTGGGTGGATGAAGGGAGGTATTCTAATGGTGGGCATACCCACCGATCAATCTCTTTTTTTCGTTCAGCCAACAGGCTGCATGAAAAATAAGATTACAATACATGTCCAACAAGGACCAGCAACGTACTGGTATGTTGCTGGACTTTGAATGTTTATACCAGAATGATGCCTGCGGGTTTAGGTATCATCTTGGTATCATTCTTTTCAGCCAGCGGCCGGCTTTAATGTAAAAGCAATGCTAGCAGATAATTAGCCTCTAGACTGCTTTTACAAGCAGTGGGAGGGAATGTCTCCCCCCCGCATATAAACAGCGCCATTGGGAAATTGGGAAAGCATTTTATCACACCGATCTTGGTGTGGTCAGATGCTTTGAGGGCAGAGGAAAGATCTAGGGTCTAACCCCTCAATTTTTTTAAAAAAAAGAGTACCTGTCACTACCTATTGCTATCATAGGGGATATTTACATTCCCTGAGATAACAATAAAAATGGTAAAAAAATAAAAATATGGAAGGAACAGTTTAAAAATAAAATAAAAAAGCAAAATAAATAATAAAAAAAAAAAACGCACGTGTCGGTCTAGCATAATATGTAAACAGCAATTGCACCATGCATGTGAGGTATCACCGCAAAGGTCAGATCGAGGGCAGTAATTTTAGCAGTAGAACTCCTCTGTAAATCTAATGTGGTAACCTGTAAAGGCTTTTAAAGGCTTTTAAAAATGTATGTAGTTTGTCGCCGCTGCGCGTTTGTGCGCAATTTTAAAGCATGTCGTGTTTGGTATCCATGTACTCGGCCTAAGTTCCTCTTTTTTATTTCATCAAACATTTGGGCAATATAGTGTGTTTTAGTGCATTAAAAATAAAAAAAAGTGTGTTTTTTCCCCAAAAAATGCGTTTGAAAAATCGCTGCGCAAATACTGTGTGGAAAAAAAAATGCAACACCCACTATTTTAATCTGTAAGGGCCTTTTCTTTAAAAAAATGTATAATGTTTGGGGGTTCAACGTAATTTTCTTGCAAAAAAAAAATGTTTTCATGTAAACAAAAAGTGTCAGAAAGGGCTTTGTCTTCAAGTGGTTAGAAGAGTGGATGATGTGTGACATAAGCTAGGTTGTGCATAAAATGCCAGGACAGTTCAAACCCCCCCCCCCCCCCAAATGACCCCATTTTGGAAAGTAGACACCCCAAGCTATTTGCTGAGAGGCATGTTGAGCCCATTGAATATTTATTTTTTTGTCCCAAGTGATTGAATAATGACAAAAAGAAAAAAAAAATGTACAAAAAGTTGTCACTAAATGATATATTGCTCAAACATGCCATGGTTATATGTGGAATTGCACCCCAAAATACATTCTGTTGCTTCTCCTGAGTACGGGGATACCACATGTGTGAGACATTTTGGGAGCCTAGCCGCGTACAGGACCCCAAAACCAAGCACCGCCTTCAGGATTTCTAAGGGTGTAAATTTTTGATTTCACTCCTCACTGCCTATCACAGTTTCGGAGGCCATGGAATGCCCAGATGGCACAAAACCCCCCCAAATGACCCCATTTTGGAAAGTAGACACCCCAAGCTATTTGCTGAGAGGTATGTTGAGTATTTTGCAGATCTCGCTTTTTGTCACAAAGTTTTGAAAATTGAAAAAAGAAAAAAAATAAAAAAAAAATTCTTTCTTCATTTTCAAAAACAAATGAGAGCTGTAAAATACTCACAATGCCTCTCAGCAAATAGCTTGGGGTGTCTACTTTCCAAAATGGGGTCATTTGTGGGGGTTTTGTGCTATCTTGGCATTTTATGGCCTTCAAAACTGTGATAGGTAGTGAGGAGTGAAATCAAAAATTTACGCCTTAGAAATCCTGAAGGCGGTGCTTGGTTTTCGGGGCCCCGTACGCGGCTAGGCTCTCAAAAAGTCCCACACATGTGGTATCCCCGTATTAGGAGAAGCAGCAAAATGTATTGTGGGGTGAAATTCCACATATAACCATGGCATGTTTGAGCAATATATCATTTAGTGACAACTTTTTGTACATTTTTTTTTCTTTTTGTCATTATTCAATCACTTGGGAAAAAAAAAAATATTCAATGGGCTCAACATGCCTCTCAGCAAATAGCTTGGGTGTCTACTTTCCAAAATGGGTTCATTTGGGGGGGGGGGTTGTGCTATCTTGGCATTTTATGGCCTTCAAAACTGTGATAGGTAGTGATAGGTAGTGAGGAGTGAAATCAAAAATGTATGCCCTTAGAAATCTTGAAGGCGGGGCTTGGTTTTTGGGGTCCCGTACGCGGCTAGGCTCCCAAAAAGTCCCACACATGTGGTATCCCCGTACTCAGGAGAAGCAGCAGAATGTATTTTGGGGTGTAATTTCACATATGCCCATGGCATGTGTGAGCAATATATCATTTAGTGACAACTTTGTGCAAAAAAAAAAAAGTTTGTCATATTCCCGCAACTTGTGGCAAAATATAAAATATTCCATGGACTCAACATGCCTCTCAGCAAATAGCTTGGGGTGTCTACTTTCCAAAATGGGGTCATTTGGGGGGGTTTTGTGCTATTTTGGCATTTTATGGCCTTTGAAACTGTGATAGGTAGTGAGGAGTAAAATCAAAAATTTGCGCCCTTAGAAATCCTGAAGGCGGTGTTTGGTTTTCGGGGGCCCGTACGCGGCTAGGCTCCTAAAAAGTCCCACACATGTGGTATCCCCGTACTCAGGAGAAGCAGCAAAATGTATTTTGGGGTGCAATTCCACATATAACCATGGCATGTGTGAGCAATATATCATTTAGTGACAACTTTTTGTAATTTTTTTATTTTTTTTTTCATTATTCAATCACTTGGGACAAAAAAAAAATATTCAATGGGCTCAACATGCCTCTCAGCAATTTCCTTGGGGTGTCTACTTTCCAAAATGGGGTCATTTGGGGGGGGGTTTGTACTGCCCTGCCATTTTAGCACCTCAAGAAATGAGATAGGCAGTCATAAATTAAAAGCTGTGTAAATTCCAGAAAATGCACCCTAGTTTGTAGGCGCTATAACTTTTGCGCAAACCAATAAATATACGCTTATTGAATTTTTTTTTACTAAAGACATGTGGCTGAATACATTTTGGCCTAAATGTATGACTAAGATTGAGTTTATTCAATTTTTCTTATAACAAAAAATAGAAAATATCATTTTTTTTCAAAATTTTCAGTCTTTTTCCGTTTATATCGCAAAAAAAAAAATATCGCAGTGGCAATCAAATACCATTAAAAGAAAGCTCTATTTGTGGGAAGAAAGGGGCGCAAATTTGTTTGGGTACAACATTGCATGTCCGCACAATTTCCAGTTAAAGCAGCGCAGTGCCAAATTCTGAAAACACCTCTGGTCTTTAAGCTGCATAATGGTCCGGGGCTTAAGTGGTTAAAGTTAGGGTGCGTGTTATACGCCTGTGCGTGTTAAACGCCGATAAATACAGTTATTTTATCTGACTATCTGTTGCTATTTCTTCTTCTTTTGTAAAACAGATAAATATGCATGTGTCTATATACGTATCTATCATATACAGGTGATATTCGAAAAATTTGAATATCGTGCAAAAGTTCATTTATTTCACTAATGCAACTTAAAAGGTGAAACTAATATACGAGATAGACTTGTTACATGCAAAGCAAGATAGTTCAAGCCGTGATTTGTCATAATTGTGATGATTATGGCTTACAGCTCATGAAAACTCCAAATCCCAAATTTTTGAAAATTGGAACATTGTGAAAAGGTGGAATATTCTAGGCTCAAAGTGTCCCACCCTAATCAGCTAATTAGGCCATAACACTTGCAAAGGGTTCCTGAGCTTTTAAATGGTCTCTCAGTCTGGTTCCGTAGGAATCACAATCATGGGGAAGACTGCTGACCTGACAGTTGTGCAGATAACCATCATTGACACCCTCCATAAGGAGGGAAAGCCTCAAAAGGTAATTGCAAAATAAGTTGGATGTTCCCAAAGTGCTATATCAAAGCACATTAATAGAAAGTTATTTGGAAGGGAAAAGTGTGGAAGAAAAAGGTGCACAAGCAGCAGGGATGACCGCAGCCTGGAGAGGATTGTCAGAAAAAGGCCATTCAAAGGTGTTGGGGACTTTCACAAGGAGTGGACTGAGGCTGGAGTCAGTGCATCAAGAACCACCACACAAAGACGGATCCTGGACATGGGTTTCAAATGTCGTATTCCTTTTGTCAAGCCACTCCTGAACAACAAACAACATCAGAAGCGTCTTGCCTGGGCTAAAGAGAAACATACCTGGTCTGTTGCTCAGTGGTCCAAAGTCCTCTTCTGATAAGAGCAAATTTTGCATCTCATTTGGAAACCAAGGACCCAGAGTATGGAGGAAAAATGGAGAGACACACACTGCAAGATGCTTGAAGTCCAGTGTGAAGTTTCCATAGTCTGTGTTGATTTGGCGAGTCATGTCATCTGCTGGTGTTGGTCCACTGTGCTTCATTAAATCCAGGGTCAACGCAGCCGTCTACCAGGAGATTTTGGAGCACTTCATGCTTCCTTCCGCAGACGAGCTCTATGGGGATGCTGACTTCATTTTCCAGCAGGACTTGGCACCTGCCCACACTGCCAAAAGCACCAAAACCTGGTTCAATGACCGTGGGATTACTGTGCTTGATTGGCCAGCAAACTCGCTTGACCTGAACCTCATAGAGAATCTATGGGTCATTGCCAAGAGAAAGATAAGAGACATGAGACCGAACAATGCAGAAGAGCTGAAGGCCACTATTGAAGCATCCTGGTCTTCCATAACACCTCAGCAGTGCCACAGGCTGATAGCTTCTAGGGATGAGCTTTGAGTTCGAGTCGAACCCATGTTCGACTCGAACATCGGCTGTTCGATCGTTTGATGAAGATCGAACATTATGGGCCATTCGTGCCAAATTCGAGTGGCGCGTCACGGCCCATAATTCACTGCGGCATCGCAGTGCATTGCTGGCTGTTGACTGGCCAAGCATGCACTATGACCAGCATGCTTGGCCAATCACAGCGCTGTCTGAACAGAGAGCCGTAATTGGCCAAATGGGCCAATTATGGCTATGGGGGTTTAGTACACGCCCCACACTATATAAGGCCACCGGCTCTGTGGCCTTGTGTAGTGTGTTGGAGTTGTGAAAAAAGAGAGTTTACAGAGACAGACAGTGTCATTTATATTGAGTTAGATAGAGCAGGCAGGCGAGTCAGTTAGCTGCAGTTACAGTGTGTAGAGGATATATATGCATCCTAGGTGTTGTATATATATTTATACACTGTATTGAGTTTAGCTAGATCCGTTCCTGTTAGTCTCTATACTGTGACAGGCAGGCAGGTGCAGGGCTGTCTTAATAAATGGGCACACTTGGGCACTGCCCAGGGGCCCCAGATGCATGGGGGGCCCATGATCAGGGCATGGAAAAGGTGGGGGGGTGGGTGCTGTGTACTCTTCTTTGACAGGAGTTGCTGCAATGTCACTCCTGTCAGAAGAAGCACATGGATGGCTTCTGCTTGAGAGAGGATTCAGATTTCTCCTTCCTCCTGAAGGGGGCGGGAGAGAGCAGGCACTGAGACTGAGAACTTACCTCAGTCTCAGCGCATGAGAGATTAAGAAGGAGCTGCCTTCATTGTAGGTGGTAACAGCATTTGTGATCTGTGAGTATAAGGGGGCCCAATTCTGATGTACGGGGACACTGATGGGGGAACCTGATGTATGGGGACACCTGATATATATGGGCACATGATGCCCATGATGCTATTAAGATGACACTGGGCAGGTGATTGTGCTAGCTGCAGACAGTCAGTGTTTCACTTAGTGTACTACTGTGTGCTTTGCATAGCGTTCACCTAAAGCTCACCTGAATACAGTTAGTCTCTATACTGTGAAGGAGAGGCAGGTGATTGTGCTAGCTGCAGACAGTCAGTGTTTCACTTAGTGTACTACTGTGTGCTTTGCATAGCGTTCACCTAAAGCTCACCTGAATACAGTTAGTCTCTATACTGTGAAGGGCAGGCAGGTGATTGTGATTAGGGTGGAGCCAAGATTCCTAACGTCATCACGTATTGGATATTGATGTATTGATGCAGTCTATGTTTGCTCTCTGACTAGCATACGGAAACATTAGAAACCTTTTTTACCCTTGTTACATTGCTGTTTCCTTGCCTATTTTGCCTATTTTACTATTTGTGGATTGGATGTGGACTTTTTGATTTTGCCTTTTTTGCTGTGTGTTTTTACAATAAATCCTTTTGAATTTTTGGAAAATACTGCACCATGAAGTTTTTTTAATCCTTCCTTGCTGAGTTGAACAAGCTCTTAGGAGTACACTTGGAAGCTGGAGCGATTCTATTCCCGCCTACCTTTTTCGTTTTGGATACTGTGTGTCAAGATATCTGATTACCTGGTGGAGTGAGGACAGGCCAC
Organism: Rana muscosa; assembly: GCA_029206835.1. Classification (NCBI taxonomy): domain Eukaryota; kingdom Metazoa; phylum Chordata; class Amphibia; order Anura; family Ranidae; genus Rana; species Rana muscosa. The sequence goes on from CM055122.1 coordinate 56,929,284, forward strand.
CTGGGATAAAGGAACAGGTGAATACCATCGCTGCCGGCAGGCTGATGCACACGCCTTTGTGACCTCTATGATCTGAGGTCCCGTCCATCTGGTAAGCGGCTTTAAGATTATCTGTTATCACTGAACATCTATAGAGTAAGGCTCCCTTTGGATATCCCTTATCCATATGAAGCAAGTGGATTTCACCTTTGGAATTTAAATGTGTTGTGGACATTTTTTTCAATCTCACCTTTATAATTTTAATTTTTAAATTAATATTTGCCTTTGGAGAACAATTTCACTTTCACTATTGAGATTCAGTATATATTCTCTTGTGGTTTTTTTCACTATTGAGATTCAGTATATATTCTCTTGTGTTTTTTTTCACATAGTGTGTTATTAGTAATATATTCATCATTTTTTATTTAATCAATGTCAGTGGTTGCGCGCTTGTCCTTTTACACAGGTGATTGTGCTAGCTGCAAACAGTCAGTGTTTCACTTAGTGTACTACTGTGTGCTTTGCATAGCATTCACCTAAAGCTCACTAGAATAAAGTTAGTCTCTATACTGTGACAGGCAGGCAGGTGATTGTGCTAGCTGCAGACAGTCAGTGTATCACTTAGTGTACTACTGTGTGCTTTGCATAGCGTTCACCTAAAGCTCACCTGAATACTGTTAGTCTCTATACTGTGACAGGCAGGCACGTGATTGAGCTAGCTGCAGACAGTCAGTGTTTCACTTAGTGTACTACTGTGTGCTTTGCATAGCATTCACCTAAAGCTCACCTGAATACAGTTAGTCTCTATACTGTGAAGGGCAGGCAGGTGATTGTGCTAGCTGCAGACAGTCAGTGTTTCACTTAAGCCATGTACACACGATCGGATCTCCTATGGATTTTAAACCAATGGATTTTTCCATCGGAAATCCGATGAAGCTGACTTCCATCAGTCTTGCCTACACACCATCAGTCAAAAAACCGATCATCCCAAACGCTGTGATGTAAAACACTCAGACAAGCCAAGAAAAATTGAGTTCTATGCTTCTGAGCATGCGTCGACTTGATTCTGAGCATGCATGGGTTTTTTATCCGATGGAGTTCCCCACAGACGATAGTAATTTGCTATAGTTTTTTTTTCCATCTGATAAATTTAAAACATGTTCTATTTTTTAACACCGATGGAAAAAAGACCGATAGGGCCCATACACGATCGGTTTGTCCGATGAAAAAAGTCCATCGGACTGTTTTCATCGGTAAAACCGATCGTGTGTACAGAGCTTAAGTGTACTACTGTGTGCTTTGCATAGCGTTCACCTAAAGCTCACCTGAATACAGTTAGTCTCTATAATGTGAAGGGCAGGCAGGTGATTGTGCTAGCTGCAGACAGTCAGTGTTTCACTTAGTGTACTACTGTGTGCTTTGCATAGCATTCACCTAAAGCTCACTAGAATAAAGTTAGTCTCTATACTGTGACAGGCAGGCAGGTGATTGTGCTAGCTGCAGACAGTCAGTGTTTCACTTAGTGTACTACTGTGTGCTTTGCATAGCATTCGCCTAAAGCTCACCTGAATACAGTTAGTGACTATTATAGTGGTGTTCTCATAATAAAACCACAAGCAGAGAGCTGCAAGTATTTTCAGTGTACTGAGTCCTCTGCACAGTTTTCACCTAAAACTAACTGAAAACAATTGCTGCTTTTCCCATACTAACACCACAGCAGGCAGTTGATTCTGATAGCTGCATTATCAGTACAGACAAATATATATATATATATATATATATATATATATATATATATATATATATATATATATTGTGACAGCATGCAGGTAAAATCACCAGGTTGCATCCAGGATGGAAGGTATATATGTCCTAGATTCAGGCTTTATGCCGATTTATACCACTAGGGGGAGTGCGGGAAGTCTTGCAGGGGAAGAGTTAATGAGCCCAGCTGAAGTAAGTGGGCTCGTTAGGGCCTCTACAAGAACTCCCAGCATGCTAAGGGAGATGCTCAAACCTGGAACCAGATCTGTGTGGATAGTCTGGGGAGTGTGATCTCTGTGCGGTGAGCCAAAGCCTGTGTGGTTATTGCTAAGAACTTCAAAAAAGCAGGGACCTAGGGACTGGGACAGCACAAGGCTGTACCCAGTTGTTAGTTAGGGACACCAACGTGTAGTGAGCGGTCAAGTTGACCAGGATTTCTTTTCATGTTTTCTTTTGTTTTTGCTGTATTTTTTTGTCTGTATATAGTTCAAATAAAACCACACCCTTTTGTTTTCTCCTACCACTGTCTGCTGTGCCTGTTGTTGTGTGGTGAACCAATCCAGGGGGTCACACAGACCCGCTGCTGAGCTAACCCCCTCACAGTTGGTGGAGAACCAGTGGCAGTTTTTTTAAGGCCAGCATGGAGGAGATACTGAAACAGCTGGCTCTAGCAAATGCCAATCAGCAGCAGACAAATGCAGGTTTGCAAAAGAGCCTTGTAGCCCAGCAGCAAGCTCATCAACAGAGCCTTGCAGCCCAGCATCAAGCTCATCAACAGAGCCTTACAGCCCAGCAGCAGACAAATGCAACTTTGCAACAGAGTCTGGAAGCTCAGCAACAAGCCCAGCAGCAATCTGAGGCCCGCTTCATAGACCTGTTACAGAAGCAAGAACAGAGACTACAGCAACAAATGGAAACGTTAATGCAGCAACGTCCTCAGACCAGTGAGGCAAGTAGTTCCACTAATACTGCGTCCTTTGGGGTGAGTCGTTTATTGACAAAAATTACTGGAGAGGATGATCCAGAGGTGTTTTTGACCACATTTGAAAGGACTGCTGAAAGAGAAAAGTGGCCTAAGGAGCAGTGGGCTGGACTGGTGGCTCCTCTGTTAACTGGTGAATCGCAGAAAGCTTACAATGACCTAGAGCCTGACCAAGCAAAAGACTATGTGATGCTAAAAACTGAAATATTGGCACGGCTGGGTGTCACCCTGGCTGTCCGGGCTCAGTGTGTGCATAACTGGACTTTCCGGCTTGGAAAACCCCCCAGGTCTCAAATGTATGATCTCATTCACCTGAGCAGGAAGTGGCTACAGCCAGAGACTTTGTCCGCACCAAAGATTGTGGAACGTGTTGTGATGGATCGTTTCTTGAGAGCTCTTCCTACTGCCATCCAAAAGTGGGTAAGCCATGGAGACCCAGAAACGGCCGATAATCTTGTGGATCGTGTAGAGAAGTACTTGGCTACAGAGAACATGACTGCCTCTTCCAGAGACTCACGGACTTTCCACCCTAAGACCAGACCATCCCCAGTGGCGGGTAAGATGATTCCAAGGGGTGAGGGTGGAGAGAGTGAGAGGGTGGGAGTTCTACCCAAGGTTTGGCGAGAACAGCCTGGGAAGTCAGGGGTTCAAGAGGCAGCAAGAAGGATTGTTTGTTACCGCTGCCGACAAGAGGGACATATTGCAGCAAACTGCCCGGTTGTGGATGAACCCATGCATTGTGACTTTCTAACGGACAGACGTCAGTCACTGTTTGCGACAGTCGCATGCACTGCCATGCGGGGAACTGAGAAAAATTCATGCAAAATGTGTGTTAATGGTAGAAATGTTGTTGTATTGCTGGATTCAGGTAGCCTCGTGACACTGATAAAGGCTGAATTAGTTACTACAGAGGTCTCTGGGAATAACATGGTAGTTGTTATTTGTGTGCATGGGGACACCCGAGAGTATCCGGTGACTACAGTGTGTTTTGAGACCACCAAAGGTACCCTCTCTCATCGGGTGGGATTAGTGTCTCACTTGCCTCATGATGCCATTGTGGGAAGGGATTTTCCAAAGTTCTGGGAACTATGGGATTGTCCTGAGCCCCCCACTGGTGCCCCTATATACTAGGAATGTGATAGCCAGAATTCCTCGGAGAGTGGTGAGGACTCTCCAGAATTTCCCTTGTCAGTATTGGCAGGGGAGACTTGAGAAACTGGGGAGGAGCCAACATCCTCAGACGAAAACATGCTGTCTGTGGAGTTTTCTGATCTCGAGGTTCACAAGGAAAATTTTGCCACAGAACAGTTAAAAGACCCCACCCTAATAAAGGCACGGGAAAACGTAGTGGAAATAGATGGCGAGTTAGTGAACCCAGATGAGACCGGCACTTACCCATACTTCATCGTGGAAAAGGACCTACTGTATCGGGTGGCTAAAAGGGCAGAATAAACCATTGAGCAGCTTGTGGTGCCCAAACCTTACAGGAAGTTGGTGTTAGAGTTGGCCCATGGGCACATTCTTGGAGGTCATCTGGGGACAGAGAAAACCAGAGAGAGAGTATTGCAGAGATTCTATTGGCCTGGGGTCATGAAGGAAACAGAAAATTATTGTTCCTCCTGCCCTGTGTGTCAGAGGTCGGCACCGATGCCACATTTCCGTAACCCGCTGGTACCTCTTCCCATCAGTGAGGTCCCCTTTGAGAGGATCGCAATGGATTTGGTAGGTCCGATAATGAAGTCCGCTAGGGGGCACCAGTACATCTTGGTTATAATGGACTATGCCATCCGTTATCCGGAATCGATTCCTCTCCGAAATACCTCGGCCAAAACCATAGCCAAAGAGCTATCTCTTGTTTTTAGCCGTGTGGGTATTTGTAAGGAACTGCTTATGGACCAAGGTACACCCTTTATGTCCCGGGTTATGAAAGAGCTGTGCAAGTTGTTCAAAGTGACACAATTGTGTACATCTGTGTATCACCCCCAAACAGATGGGTTGGTGGAAAGATTCAACAAAACTCTAAAACAAATGTTAAAGAAGGTGGTGGATAAAGATGGAAAGGATTGGGACTGTCTAATTCCCTATTTAATGTTTGCTATTAGGGAGGTACCCCAATCCTCTACGGGTTTCTCACCCTTTGAGTTACTCTATGGGAGACACCCAAGAGGGCTGTTGGATATCGCCAAGGAAACTTGGGAAAGTGAGAGTTCTCCCCACAGGAGTGTGATTGAGCATGTCGCCCTGATGCAAGATAGAATTGCACAGGTAATGCCAATCGTAAAGGAAGATTTGGCCCAAACGCAGTTGGCACAGCAGAGAGTGTACAACCGTGGAGCCAAGACCCGGACCTTTTCCCCAGGGGATAAGATATTGGTATTTGTCCCTAGGGTTGAAAGCAAGTTCCTCGCCAAATGGCAAGGTCCCTACGAGATAATGGAAAAAGTGAGCGAAGTGAATTACAAGGTCAGACAACCAGGAAGGCGAAAGCCCGAACAGATCTATCACATTAATCTGTTGAAAGCCTGGAGGGATAGGGAATCCCTAGTCGCAGAAACTTTGTCACCAGCTCAATCTGATTGCCTGATTCCTGAGGTTGGAATAGCAGTCACCTTGTCAAACCCCCAACAACAGGAGGTTAAGGAGTTTGTGCTTCGCAACAAGGAGGTTTTCTCTGAGCTGCCGGGACAAACTTATGGGGTAGAGCATGATATTATTACCCCGCCCGGTGAAAGGGTGAAGATAAAACCCTATCGGATCCCAGAGGCCCGACGGGAGGCAATACGTGAGGAAGTACAGAAAATGCTTAAGTTAGGGGTGATAGAGGAATCCCAAAGTGATTGGTCAAGTCCCATAGTGTTAGTGCCTAAACCGGATGGGAGCTGGCGATTTTGTAACGATTTCCGACAACTGAACAAAGTTACAAAATTTGACACCTACCCCATGCCACGTATAGATGAGTTGGTCGACCGGTTGGGAACAGCCCGATACATAACAACTCTTGATCTCACCAAAGGGTATTGGCAAATTCCCCTGGCCAAGTCGGCCAAGGAGAAAACCGCATTTGTAACCCCAGACGGGGCGTTCCAATATAAAAGAATGCCCTTTGGTTTACAGAATACGCCGGCAACATTCCAGCAGAAAATGGACCAGATACTGAGGCCCCATCAGAAGTATGCTGCGGCTTACCTAGATGATGTAATTATCTATAGCACAGATTGGGCCTCACATCTGCCAGAACTGCAAGCAGTCCTAGACTCTATCCGGGAAGCTGGGTTTACGGCCAACCCCAAGAAGTGTACCATTGGACAGGAGGAGGCCAAGTATCTTGGGTGCACCATTGGGAGGGGAGTAATAAAACCCCAAGTCAATAAAGTCGAGGCCATACAGAATTGGCCGCGTCCCAACAGCAAGAAGCAGGTACGAGCCTTTCTGGGAATCGCTGGTTATTATCGGCGATTCATTCCCCACTTTGCTTCTCAGGCTGTGCCCCTAACCAACCTGACAAAAGGGAAGGAGTCTGTCATGGTTAAATGGACCCCAGAGGCTGAGGCAGCATTTCAATTCTTAAAAAAAGCCTTATGTAGCCAGCCAGTGTTGTACTCACCAGACTTCTCTAGGGACTTTGTCGTACAAAGTGATGCATCCGACGTTGGGTTAGGAGCAGTATTGTCCCAGGTCTGGAACGGGGAAGAGCACTCAGTCATTTACCTCAGCAGGAAATTGAAGTCCCATGAGGTAAATTACGCCACGATTGAGAAGGAGTGTTTAGCGGTGAAGTGGGCTCTAGATTCCCTTCGGTACTATCTGCTAGGTAGGCACTTTGACATGATTACTGATCACGCTCCTTTAAAGTGGATGGCTCAAAACAAAGAGACAAATAGAAGAGTAAATAGGTGGTTCCTGGCCCTACAGGAATTCAACTTTACGGTAAAGCATTGCCCTGGCCTTCAAATGGGGAATGTGGATGCTTTGTATCGAGTACATGCATGCCTGATTGCTTGTGTTCCAACCCCAAGGTTAAAACAAGAGGGGGGGGGGTATGTGACAGCATGCAGGTAAAATCACCAGGTTGCATCCAGGATGGAAGGTATATATGTCCTAGATTCAGGCTTTATGCCGATTTATACCACTAGGGGGAGTGCGGGGAGTCTTGCAGGGGAAGAGTTAATGAGCCCAGCTGAAGTAAGTGGGCTCGTTAGGGCCTCTACAGGAACTCCCAGCATGCTAAGGGAGATGCTCAAACCTGGAACCAGATCTGTGTGGATAGTCTGGGGAGTGTGATCTCTGTGCGGTGAGCCAAAGCCTGTGTGGTTATTGCTAAGAACTTCAAAAAAGCAGGGACCTAGGGACTGGGACAGCACAAGGCTGTACCCAGTTGTTAGTTAGGGACACCAACGTGTGTAGTGAGCTGTCAAGTTGACCAGGATTTCTTTTCATGTTTTCTTTTGTTTTTGCTGTATTTTTTTGTCTGTATATAGTTCAAATAAAACCACACCCTTTTGTTTTCTCCTACCACTGTCTGCTGTGCCTGTTTTTGTGTGGTGAACCCATCCAGGGGGTCACACACACCCGCTGCTGAGCTAACCCCCTCACAATATATATATATATATATATATATATATATATATATATATTGTGGTAGTGTGGTACCCCACCAGTGTATAAATACAGGATTCTCAACCAGGCAGGTTGAGGGGCTCCAGGGTATTTGCTTGTTTTGGAGGAAACTGGCTTTTCAATTTCCTCATGTTTTACTAAAGTCCACTTTGGGACCTGGAGCTTGGGGATTTCTTAGAGATCCGGGTGGGATGAAATCCCCAGTCCTGGATCCGGGTTTTGAGACTCAACTGCACACTGATTGTTCAGGTGTGTGTGGGCCTGATAGTAGAGTCAGGACCAGCATTCTGAGCTCCACCCTCCCGACGAGTGCAGGTGTGCACTGGAGAAGCCACAGAGTGCAAGAGTGCACTGGAGAAGCCAGAGAGTGCTTGTCTGCACACTGGAAGCCAGAGACCCAGGTCTGAGGGTCAGAGCAGTGGACCCAAGTCTGAGGATCAGAGCAGTGAGGGGCTGCTATCTAAATGGACGGTGTTGCCAAGGGAATAGTCTGTAGGAGACAGATGAAAGCCTGAAGTGGAAGACCTGAGCAGCACTGCTGTATGTATAAGCCAGGAGGCTAAATGACATTTTGTTGATGAATAGGAGTGCTGAAACCCCTGCGAGGGAAACCTTTCATTTTGTTTTGAACTTCTTTTAATAAAAATGGGCAAACAAAGCCCTTAAAAAGAAAAACCAGCGAGTGGCTGTGTCCTTCAAGTTCTACATTTGATGCTAGTCCTTCACAATATATATATATACATCCCACCTTTGTGCAGCTACATCTCACTGCAGGCCATTAGTACTGTATGTCTGGAAGGCAAACAATGAGAGGCAGACAGTCACAAGGCAATAAAAGAGGGCAAGCAGGCTCTGTGTCTAGAGGCAACAGTGCTGCTGGTCATGGACACGGTGCATCCTCATCAGCACATGGCCGTGGGACACGCTTGTCCTTCTTTTCGGCAGCTGGCCATGTTGAGCCGCAACATGCCCAAGACTTGGTAGAGCGGATGACCAAGCCGTCCTCCTCCTCCTCATCCTCTCTCACCCAGGCTCAGGGTACTTTGTCTGGCAAAGCGGCCTCTTCCCTTGGCTCAATGGCATCAGTCACTCCTTCCCTAGCCCCACCATGTCCTCCTGAGAAGTCCCCCGAACTGTTTGAGCACAGTGTTAAGTACATGCTCCAGGAGGATGCCCAGCGTTTTGAAGGCTCTGATGATGGAACCCAGCTGGAGGAAGGCAGTAACGGGAGCTCAGAGAGAGTGGGTAGTAGCGTGAGCCCAGAGAGAGGGGGTGCCCAACAAGGTCAGCTATCTGGTAGTCATGTTCCCCCAGCTGCAGCATACTGCCAGATTGGCTCCAGTGATGAGGAGGGAGGGGATGATGAGGTCACTGACTCCACGTGGGTGCCTGCTGGAGAGAGGAGGAGGAGGAGGCACATCTCCAACGAGGCAGGATGCCCTCCAGGAGCCAGCTTAAGGGCAGCACACTGACTGCATCACACCGCAGTGCTCCGCATGTGCAGGGAGCTGCTGTCTCTGCGCGTTATTCAAAAAGTTCTTTGGTGTGGGCCTTTTTTCAGACGTTTGCAGCAGATCGCACCGTTGCCATTTGCAACATATGTTTAAAGCGTATCTCGCGTGGCCAAAACATCAGCCGCTTGGGCACCACGTGCTTGACCAGACATATGTCGACCTGCCATGCAGTCTGTTGGCAAGCTTACCTGAAAGACCTACACCAAAGAACAAATCGGACCTCTCCTTGCTCCTCATCAGCTGGGATCTCCAACCCCACTATACCTTCAGTCCTCTCAGAAACCTGCACTGAGAGGAATGAAGCTGTAGAATTAGGTGTGTCACAGCCAAGTACTTGCGGGCAATCTGCTATCGGTACACCGACGTCCGATTGTACCAGGCAAATTTCCCTGCCCCAGCTGCTGCACCGCTGAAAGAAGTTCGCTCCCAGCCATCCACATGCCCAGCGGTTGAATGCTAGCTTGGCTAAATTGCTAGCACTTCAACTGCTGCCTTTTCAGTTGGTAGACTCTGCCCCCTTCCGTGAGTTTGTGGAATGTGCGGTTCCTCAGTGGCAGGTTCCCAAATGCCACTTTTTCTCACGGAAGGCGATTCCTGCTCTCTACTGGCATGTGGAAGGCAATGTCCATGCCTCGCTGGACAGAGCGGTCAGTGGTAAGGTGCATATTACCGCTGACTCATGGTCCAGCAGGCATGGACAGGGACGTTACCTATCTTTCATGGCGCATTGGGTGACTCTGCTGGCAGCTGGGAAGGATGCAGGACAAGGTGCAGTAGTGTTGGAGGTTGTTCCGCCACCACGCCTCCAAAATGTTACTACTCGTGATTCTGACACACCTCTCTCTTCCACCCCCTCCTTTTCTTCTTCTTCCATGGCCTCTTCCTCTGCTGATTTGTCCTCGGAACCAGCGGTGCTCCGTAGGCTTTCAAGGGGCTACGCAAGTACGCAGGCAAAAAGATGCCATGCGGTGCTTGAGCTGGTGTGCTTGGGGGACAGGAGTCACACTGGGGCAGAGATTCTGTCAGCTCTGCAGGGGCAGGCTCAGAGGTGGTTTATGCCACGCCAGCTTAAGCCAGGAAAGGTGGTTTCCGACAATGGCACCAACCTCCTCTCCGCCCTCCGACAGGGAGAACTGACCCATGTGCCCTGTTTGGCTCATGTCCTTAACTTGGTGGTGCAGCGGTTCTTGGGCAGGTACCCAGGCTTACAGGAGGTCCTGAAGCAGGCCAGAAAACTCTGTGGGCATTTCCGCCGGACATATAATGCCAGTGCTCGGCTGTCTGACCTGCAAAAGGATTACAACCTGACCAAGAACCGCCTAATCTGTGACATGCCGACCAGGTGGAACTCTACGTTGGCCATGCTGCAGTGGCTGCACATGCAGCAGAGGGCCATCAATGAGTATCTGTTGCAAAATGGCACCAGGACAGGGTCAGGGGAGCTTGGATTTTTTCCCCACGCCAGTGGGCCATGATCAGGGATGCATGCACTGTCCTGGCACCATTTGAGGAGGCCACGAGGATGGTGAGCAGTGACAGTGCATGCATCAGTGACACCGTCCCTCTTGTCCACCTGTTGGAGCACACGCTGCATGGAATAATGGACAGGGCACTTGAGGCAGAACAGAGGCAGGAAGAGGAGGACTTCCTAACCTCTCAAGGCCCCCTTTATCCAGACAGTGTTCCTGCTGGCCCAGCTATCACACAGTAAGAGGAGTGTAACGCCGAGCGCTCCGGGTGTCCCATCCTTCCTGGAGCGCTCACGGCGTTGGTCCCCCTGCAGCGCCCCGGTCAGCCCTCCTGGCCGTGGGCGCTGCTCTGTCACCGCGGGGATGTGATCCACACGGCGGCACATCTCCGTCCGCGGATCGCATCCCATCCTTCTCACCTTCCCCCTCCTGCTACTTCCCGGCGCGCGCGGCCCCGCTGCGCTCTAGGGCGTGCGCGCGCCGGCCTTCTAAGATTTAAAGGGCCAGCGCACCATTGATTGGTGCCTGGCCCAATTACCGTGTGAACACCCAAAACATATATAAACCCACTTCCCCTTCCTGTCCTTGCCGGATCTTGTTGTCTTAGTACCCTGTGGAAGCGTTTTGTGAGTTGCCTTGCCTGTGTATCTGACCTGCTGCCATTGTCTCTGACTACGAACCATTGCCGCCTGCCCTGACCCTCTGCTACGTCTGACCTTGCCTCTGCCTCGTCCTTTTGTACCGCGCCTATCTCAGCCGCCAGAGAGGTGGAGTCGCTACTGGAGGACACGACCTGGTTGCTACCGCCGCAGCAAGTCCATCCCGCTTTGCGGCGGGCTCTGGTGAAAACCGGTAGCTGCTTAGAACCGGTCCCTCAGTATGACCCGTGCCATCCCCTCTCTGGTACAGAGGATCCACCTCCTGTATTCCCACTAGCCGTCAGTCCAGCTCGTGACAGTAGATCCGCCATGGATCCCGCTGACGTGCGGCTGCCTAGTCTCGCTGATCTCACTACCGTGGTTGCCCAGCAGTTGCAATTGATTGCCCAGCAAGGACAGCAGCTGTCGCAGTTGACCGCCATGATCCAGCAGCGTCTGCCGCCACAAGCTCCAGCATCTTCCCCTCCCCGAGCTGCCGCTACTACCTCGAAGATCCGCTTGTCTCTTCCGGGGGAAATTTGACGGGGATCCTAGGAGGTGCCAGGGATTCTTGTCCCAATGTTCCCTGCATCTTGAGATGATGTCAGACCAGTTTTCCACAGAACGGTCTAAGGTGGCATTCGTGGTCTGTCTGTTGTCTAGGAAGGCCTTGGCCTGGGCCACGCCACTCTGGGACCGCAATGACCCTGCTACAGCCACCGTTCAGTCCTTCCTCGCTGAGGTTCGTAGCGTTTTTGAGGAACCAGGCCGAGCCTCATCCGCTGAAACCGCCCTGCTTAACCTTGTCCAAGGAAACTCCTCTGTGGGCGAATATGCCATACAGTTCCGCACACTGGCCTCAGAGCTATCCTGGAATAATGAGGCTCTCTGCGCAACCTTCAAGAAAGGTTTATCCAGCCACATCAAGGATTGTCTGGCCGCACGAGAGATACCCTCCTTCCTGACTGAGCTCATCCACTTAGCTACCTGCATTGACATACGCTACGTTGAAAGACGCCAAGAGCTTCGCCAGGAGAAAGATCTTGTTCGCACCAGGCGTTATCCGCGCCTGGCTCCTCTCTTCCTGAATCCAACGCATCCTGATACTATGCCTTCTGTCGAGGAGGCCATGCACGTGGACCAATCTCGCCTGACCCTACAAGAGAGGACTCGCCGTAGGAATGAGAACTCATGCCTTTATTGTGCGAGCTCTGAACATTTCCTAAAGGACTGCCCTATTCGTCCTCTACGTCAGGGAAGCGCCCGCACCTAGTGAACGTGGGAGAGGCGTTACTAGGTGTGAATTCTTCCTCTCCACGTCTGACTATTCCTGTGCGGATTTCCCCTTCTGCTGGCTCCCCCTTCTCTGCGGTGGCCTTTCTGGACTCTGGTTCTGCAGGAAACTTTATTGAAGCCTCTTTCATCAACAGGTTCAACGTTCCTTTTATCCATCTCATCAAACCCTTCTTCATTTCCTCTGTAAATGGAGAGAATCTGGATTGTACCGTGCGTTACCGCACTGAACTCCTGCTCATGTCCGTTGGTGTTCTTCACCAAGAAAAAATTGAATTCTTTGTTTTGCCGAACTGTACTTCTGACATCCTTCTTGGCCTACCCTGGCTCCAGCGCCACTCTCCTACCCTCGACTGGACCACTGGGGACATCAAATCCTGGGGCTACTCCTGCCACAAGCATTGTCTTAAGTGGAAGAGGTAAGTGGTTGGTGTGTCCTCTGAGAGATACGGCACCTCATCCCTTTTAAATTAGTGAAAAAGGAAGTAGGGAATGTGGGATTATGACGGTGCCAGAACAAACATCAAATAGTGTATTGTTTAAAAAAATTGTAATTTTATTAATACATCCAAATATTGACACAGATATATATATAAACAGAATTGAGTATGTCATACTGTACACATAATGCACTAGATCACAAGGCTAACCCAACATGTTTCGCCAATTCATTGGCTTCATCGGGGGTGAAGAGAGGTACAGTACGGTTACAAACAAATCTATAAACAAAACAAAACAAGAATTCATATTAATAGATTGCACATCATTGCCCGGAGGGGGGGGGAGGGGAAATTATGTGGCCAAAAGTGGAAAACGTGACCAGCAGGCAAAAGGAAGAGGAACAAAAGTGGGCCACCAACCTGACAATTCCTATAGGAAGGCGCATCAAAATGCCACCGGGGTGCCTAGTGGGAATCCACCGATCATAGGTGCCTGTAGGTGGTTATTTAAGATAAAATAAAAGACACAAAATTAAACTAAAATATATTAACAATGGGTGACTATTGCAACACTTGACAGTGCCGCAAATAATAGACAACCCATTGGGGGACTAACATAGTCTCCTATACCTACCAGAAATTATATTAGTAAAAACAACACGAGAAAATATATAGTAGGGCGCTGTTTGAAGAGGTATGTGTGAAAACCCAATCACAGTAAGGGACTTGCGTGATCATCTACAACAAAATAGAGATACTTTATTGACTGATGTAATAAAATAAATAAATATTTATGTCATCCAACTAAAGAGATGAACCAAATGGCCAGATCTAAAAAGTGAATTATATGATATATAGGCTTACCTAGAAAAAAAATTTTGTTCAGCGTTAAAAAAGTTGATTCATCAGAAATGGACACCTGAATGGTATCTAGTAATTATCTCTAACCAGAGACAGAGAATGGCCCTGTATGGAGCCAAAGATCCCGTGGATGAGTTAATTAAACTGGAAATCAGTGATGCTGACAAGAGGCAAAGAAGCCTAAACAAAAAATAATAAGAATGTATCAGACAGTTGATCTGAAATAGATCAAATAAAACTCAAGTGGCCAGTAAACGCAAATACAAAGTAGCAATACAAGTGTAAATAATTACCTAAAGTGATCACGTATCCCGCAGCAGCGCCCCACAGCCATGGACAACATAAGCTATCCTAGGCTGGTTTAAATAGACCACCCAGCCGCCTGACGTAAACGCCGCCCGGCGGCAGCGGACGTAAGATAGCCAACACGCATGCGTCGCAACGCCAGAGGCCTACATTGCCCATAGTGCTTAGCACTAGAACGTCGAGGACGTGGTTGCGTCATGCGCACCAGGCCGGGACGGACGAGATGGAATGACGGGGATGTGGGGATACTAAGGCGGCGCAAAGGACGAGCGTGGCTAACAAGTGGGCAAGGTGTGAATACACCAGCCCTTGGGTGTCCATACAGACACTAATCAGAGGCTCCAAGGGACACCCGATGACGATGAGAACCATCCAAGAGGAAAATGCCAAAGAGCGGCCCACATCCTCAACCATTACCTCCACAGATAGTAAAGGGGCAACGTATTCCACAAAAGGTCAAAAGGTCACATAGCCATCCATGCAACGATGTGCACACCTAAAAAAAAAAAATAAGGGAAAATTCTATAAATAGTGATAATAATAATGGTCCAATAATGAAAAAAAGAAAATATTCAAGACAAAAATAATCTATATACCTAACAAAATAAAATACAAACTAAGTAAAGAAAGAGTTCCACTATTCAATAATGAAATAATTACTCAAAAACAATGATAGATCAGTAATGAATAATAGATAAACAAATAAAATAACTCGGTGGTTCCCTAGTTATTAAAAGGGGACATTTTCAATGGTCAAAATAGGGAAAAGGTGGCACAGGGTGAGCAATGGGAAAATCGTAGACCAAAAGAAGAAAAAAAAAAAAGGACATTTCTATAAAAAGGATTTGTAACTAATGTATTCATTGAGTCCCGGGAATTTGACTGCATCAAGAGTGTGGATCCAACGGGTTTCCAATTGTAGAAGTGCTATGTCTATGTTCCCTCCACACACATGCGGAGGCACATGTTCCAAAGCATAAAAGGTAACAACATGAGCGTCGTAGTCATGCTGATATCCAATGTGATGATTGAGTGCCGTAGTTCTGAGTTTCTTGTAGGTCGGCAAGACATGGTCCCTTATTCGCTAGAAAAAGGGCCGTTTGGTCTTGCCGACATAGAAGCAACCACAACGGCATAGAGCAAGATAAACCACTCCGATGGTCTTACAGTTTATTCGATGCTTTAAAATATGAGTACGACCATTAGGTAGTGGTACAACATGAGAATTAGGCAGAAAACAGCAAACATCACACCTGCCACAGGAAAATGTTCCACCCTGATCTGGTTTGGGAGAGCACAAGGGATCAAAATGACTAGAGACCAGATGATCTTTGAGTGAAGGAACACGGCGGAAGGTTATCTGTGGGTAGGGTTTAATATATTTTTTAACAGTTTTGTCAGCACAAAGGATAGGCCAAAATTTTTGAAAGATACTACGAACTTGACCGTGTTGATTAGAATATTTCGTAATCAAACAGACTGGATTATTAGGCTTAAATTTTTTATAAGAATGAATGAGGTCAGTCCTATTGAGCTTGACCGCTCTGTTAAATGATTTCTTCAAAAGTGAACGACTGTACCCACGGGCCAACAGCCGGTCGCGCAAGTCATTAGCTGCCGAATGAAAGTCAGAGTCAAGAGTGCAGTTACGTCTAAGCCTAAGAAATTGGCTATAGGGGATGCTGTTGAGTAATGGTCGAGGATGTGCACTAGAGGCGTGCAACAGAGTGTTCCCTGCAGAGGGTTTACGATAAAGGGATGAATGAAGCAAACCGTCCTGGTTGATGTGTATAGTTAGGTCCAGAAAATTAATGGATTCTTGGCTACATTCCATTGTGAAAGATAAATTAAATTCATTAATAGCCAGTCTATTCACCAATTCTTGCAGTTCAGCCTTGGTACCTGACCAAAGTATCAAGATATCGTCTATATATCTATACCAAGCGATGACATGAGTAAGTAAAGACTTAAACGATTCATCTGAAAATAGCCATCTCTCCCACCCCCCAGGTACAGGTTGGCATATGCAGGGGCACATTTGGTCCCCATGGCCACACCCTGTACCTGGAGGAAGTGGGAGTTGCCAAACAGAAATATGTTGCGAGTGAGTATGAACGTAAGGAGCTGAAGAACAAACCGGCTATATTGATCGGAGAACGAACCCCTTTCTTTCAAGTGTTTCTGAATAATTTGTATCCCTAGGGCATGCGGAATGGAATTGTACAGACTTTCCACATCTAAAGCAACCAACCATGTGCCCGGGGGAAATTTTTTTTTATCTATATTTCGCAAAAGATCTTTAGTGTCCTTAATAAAAGAGGATAAAGCAGTTACATGTGGCTGTAGATATTGATCAACCAGAGCACTGGCATTCTCAGTCAAGCCAAGGCATCCAGATACAATTGGACGCCCAGGAGGGCATGTAAAAGATTTGTGTATCTTCGGTAGTGAATAAAAGGTAGGTATTTTGGGATCCTTCACATTCAGAAAGTTCCAAGTTGATTGGTCAATAATGCCATCATGGTAGGCTTTGAATATTATGTTGTAATACTCCTGAACATAACCCTCGACGAGGGTCTTAGAAATGGGCCGATACCATGACCTCTTGTCAAGGATGTCCAGGCACATACGTTCATATGCCTCGACATCCATGACAACCACATTGATCTATCTATGGCTGAACTTCAGGCCATGGATGATCTGATGCTTCTATGGGAGGAAGGACACACTGATGACCAGGACCCTGGCGCTCTCAACACTTCGGGGGTCTTGATCCCCGGTGTGTCTTTTCCCCCTCCAGTTTCTTTTAAACCTAAATCTCGCAATTTTCCTCTGCTCCACACTAACCCAAACATATGGGCTTTTGTGCAGCAGAGTACTCTGGAAATACAAAATATGACTTTTTCTGACAAACATAGACACAATTTGTCATATAAGCAGCGACTGGCATTGAGGGAACTCCAAACCAACCCTTGGTTGGTTATTAAGCCCGCAGATAAAGGCGGCAATGTGGTTGTCATGGATGTCAAGGCATATGAAAGTCTGTACAATTCCATTCCGCATGCCCTAGGGATACAAATTATTCAGAAACACTTGAAAGAAAGGGGTTCATTCTCCGATCAATATAGCCGGTTTGTTCTTCAGCTCCTTACGTTTATACTCACTCGCAACATATTTCTGTTTGGCAACTCCCACTTCCTCCAGGTACAGGGTGTGGCCATGGGGACCAAATGTGCCCCTGCATATGCCAACCTGTACCTGGGGGGTGGGAGAGATGGCTATTTTCAGATGAATCGTTTAAGTCTTTACTTACTCATGTCATCGCTTGGTATAGATATATAGACGATATCTTGATACTTTGGTCAGGTACCAAGGCTGAACTGCAGGAATTGGTGAATAGACTGGCTATTAATGTATTTAATTTATCTTTCACAATGGAATGTAGCCAAGAATCCATTAATTTTCTGGACCTAACTATACACATCAACCAGGACGGTTTGCTTCATTCATCCCTTTATCGTAAACCCTCTGCAGGGAACACTCTGTTGCACGCCTCTAGTGCACATCCTCGACCATTACTCAACAGCATCCCCTATAGCCAATTTCTTAGGCTTAGACGTAACTGCACTCTTGACTCTGACTTTCATTCGGCAGCTAATGACTTGCGCGACCGGCTGTTGGCCCGTGGGTACAGTCGTTCACTTTTGAAGAAATCATTTAACAGAGCGGTCAAGCTCAATAGGACTGACCTCATTCATTCTTATAAAAAATGTAAGCCTAATAATCCAGTCCGTTTGATTACGAAATATTCTAATCAACACGGTCAAGTTCGTAGTATCTTTCAAAAAAAATTTGGCCTATCCTTTGTGCTGACAAAACTGTTAAAAAATATATTAAACCCTACCCACAGATAACCTTCCGCCGTGTTCCTTCACTCAAAGATCATCTGGTCTCTAGTCATTTTGATCCCTTGTGCTCTCCCAAACCAGATCAGGGTGGAACATTTTCCTGTGGCAGGTGTGATGTTTGCTGTTTTCTGCCTAATTCTCATGTTGTACCACTACCTAATGGTCGTACTCATATTTTAAAGCATTGAATAAACTGTAAGACCATCGGAGTGGTTTATCTTGCTCTATGCCGTTGTGGTTGCTTCTATGTCGGCAAGACCAAACGGCCCTTTTTCTAGCGAATAAGGGACCATGTCTTGCCGACCTACAAGAAACTCACAACTACGGCACTCAATCGTCACATTGGATATCAGCATGACTACGACGCTCATGTTGTTACCTTTTATGCTTTGGAACATGTGCCTCCGCATGTGCGTGGAGGGAACATAGACATAGCACTTCTACAATTGGAAACCTGTTGGATCCACACTCTTGATGCAGTCAAATTCCCAGGACTCAATGAATACATTAGTTACAAATCCTTTTTATAGAAATTTCCTTTTTTTTTTTTTCTTCTTTTGGTCTATGATTTTCCCATTGCTCACCCTGTGCCACCTTTTCCCTATTTTGACCATTGAAAATGTCCCCTTTTAATAACTAGGGAACCACCAAGTTATTTTATTTGTTTATCTATTATTCATTACTGATCTATCATTGTTTTTGAGTAATTATTTCATTATTGAATAGTGGAACTCTTTCTTTACTTAGTTTGTATTTTATTTTGTTAGGTATATAGATTATTTTTGTCTTGAATATTTTCTTTTTTTCATTATTGGACTATTATTATTATTATCACTATTTATAGAATTTTCCCTTTTTTTTTTTTTAGGTGTGCACATCGTTGCATGGATGGCTATGTGACCTTTTGTGGAATACGTTGCCCCTTTACTATCTGTGGAGGTAATGGTTGAGGATGTGGGCCACTCTTTGGCATTTTCCTCTTGGATGGTTCTCATCGTCATCGGGTGTCCCTTGGAGCCTCTGATTAGTGTCTGTATGGACACCCAAGGGCTGGTGTATTCACACCTTGCCCGCTTGTTAGCCACGCTCGTCCTTTGCGCCGCCTTAGTATCCCCACATCCCCGTCATTCCATCTCGTCCGTCCCGGCCTGGTGCGCATGACACAACCACATCCTCGACGTTCTAGTGCTAAGCACTATGGGCAATGTAGGCCTCTGGCGTTGCGACGCATGCGCGTTGGCTATCTTACGTCCGCTGCCGCCGGGCGACGTTTACGTCAGGCGGCTGGGTGGTCTATTTAAACCAGCCTAGGACAGCTTATGTTGTCCATGGCTGTGGGGCGCTGCTGCGGGATACGTGATCACTTTAGGTAATTATTTACACTTGTATTGCTACTTTGTATTTGCGTTTACTGGCCACTTGAGTTTTATTTGATCTATTTCAGATCAACTGTCTGATACATTCTTATTATTTTTTGTTTAGGCTTCTTTGCCTCTTGTCAGCATCACTGATTTCCAGTTTAATTAACTCATCCACGGGATCTTTGGCTCCATACAGGGCCATTCTCTGTCTCTGGTTAGAGATAATTACTAGATACCATTCAGGTGTCCATTTCTGATGAATCAACTTTTTTAACGCTGAACAAAATTTTTATTCTAGGTAAGCCTATATATCATATAATTCACTTTTTAGATCTGGCCATTTGGTTCATCTCTTTAGTTGGATGACATAAATATTTTTTTATTTATTTTATTACATCAGTCAATAAAGTATCTCTATTTTGTTGTAGATGATCACGCAAGTCCCTTACTGTGATTGGGTTTTCACACATACCTCTTCAAACAGCGCCCTACTATATATTTTCTCGTGTTGTTTTTACTAATATAATTTCTGGTAGGTATAGGAGGCTATGTTAGTCCCCCAATGGGTTGTCTATTATTTGCGGCACTGTCAAGTGTTGCAATAGTCACCCATTGTTAATATATTTTAGTTTAATTTTGTGTCTTTTATTTTATCTTAAATAACCACCTACAGTCACCTATGATCGGTGGATTCCCACTAGGCACTCCGGTGGCATTTTGATGCGCCTTCCTATAGGAATTGTCAGGTTGGTGGCCCACGTTTGTTCCTCTTCCTTTTGCCTGCTGGTCACGTTTTCCACTTTTGGCCACATAATTTCCCCCCCCCCCCCCGGGCAATGATGTGCAATCTATTAATATGAATTCTTGTTTTGTTTTGTTTATAGATTTGTTTGTAACCGTACTGTACCTCTCTTCACTCCCGATGAAGCCAATGAATTGGCGAAACATGTTGGGTTAGCCTTGTGATCTAGTGCATTATGTGTACAGTATGACATACTCAACTCTGTTTATATATATATTTGTGTCAATATTTGGATGTATTAATAAAATTACTCTTTTTTTAAACAATACACTATTTGATGTCTTTTCTGGCACCGTCATAATCCCACATTTCCTACTTCCTTTTTCACCATTGTCTTAAGTCTGTAACCCCCAGTCAAGTTCCCATCGCTACTCCTTTGCCCGGCCTTCCCAAGGCCTATCAGGACTTTTCTGATGTCTTTTGCAAAAAACAGGCGGAGGTCTTACCACCACATAGACCCTACGACTGCCCCATTGACTTGCTCCCAGGTACTACACCACCCCGTGGCAGAATTTATCCTCTCTCCTCTCCTGAAACCAAGGCCATGACTGATTACATACAGGAGAACCTCAAGAGAGGTTTTATTAGGAAATCATCTTCTCCAGCCGGAGCGGGGTTCTTCTTCATTGCCAAGAAGGACGGATCACTACGCCCTTGCATAGACTATCGTGGTCTCAATAAAATCACTATTAAAAATCGCTACCCTCTGCCTCTCATCTCGGAGCTCTTTGACCGTCTGCGCGGAGCAAAAGTTTTTTCGAAATTGGACCTCAGGGGCGCTTATAACCTCATCAGAATCCGTGAAGGAGATGAATGGAAAACCGCATTTAACACCAGAGATGGTCACTTTGAATATCTCGTCATGCCTTTCGGACTTTGCAAAGCTCCTGCAGTCTTTCAGGATTTTGTCAATGAAATCTTTCGGGACTTACTGTATACCTGTGTGGTTGTCTATCTTGATGACATCCTAATCTTCTCTACCAACCTTGAGGAACATCGGCTCCATGTCCGTCAAGTGCTCCAGCGCCTCCGCGTAAATCATCTTTACGCTAAATTAGAAAAATGCCTTTTTGAGCGCAGCAGCCTTCCTTTCCTAGGTTATCTGGTCTCAGGACAAGGCCTTCAAATGGACACTGACAAGCTCTCTGCAGTCTTGGATTGGCCACGCCCCTCTGGACTCCGTGCTATCCAACGCTTCCTTGGATTCGCCAACTACTATCGTCAGTTCATACCCCACTTCTCCACCATCGTTGCTCCTATAGGGGCACTGACTAAGAAAAACGCGAATCCAAGGTCCTGGCCGCCTCAAGCGGAAGAAGCCTTTACTCGCCTTAAGACCGCCTTCTCCTCTGCACCTGTCCTGTCTCGACCAGACCCCACAAAGCCGTTCTTCCTTGAAGTTGACGCCTCCTCGGTAGGAGCCGGAGCTGTTCTTCTTCAAAAAAACGCTAAAGGAAGAAACGTCACGTGTGGTTTTTTCTGTAAAACCTTCTCCCCTCCTGAAAAAAACGATTCCATAGGTGACCGTGAACTGTTGGCCATCAAGCTGGCATTAGAAGAGTGGATACATCTCCTGGAAGGATCCCTTCACCCTATCTCCATCTACACTGACCATAAAAATTTGTCCTACCTTCAGTCCGCTCAGTGCTTAAATCCTCGCCAGGCCAGGTGGTCATTGTTCTTTGCCCGGTTCAATTTCCAGATCCATTTTCGTCCCGCAGACAAGAATGTCAGGGCTGATGCCTTGTCCCGTTCCTCCGATGCCTCTGAAACCGGGACTCCCCCGCAACACATCGTACCCCCTGAGTGTCTGATTTCCTCTGCTCCTGCGTCTCTGATGCCAGTTCCTCCAGGAAAAACTTTCGTTCCTCCACGCCTTCGTCTCCAGATACTCAGGTGGGGCCATTCCTCCCATCTAGCCGGTCACGCTGGGATCAAAAAATCCATGCAATTGATGGCCAGACACTATTGGTGGCCTACCCAGGAAAAAGATATGACTGACTTTGTACGGGCCTGCACTATCTGTGCACGTGACAAGACTCCACGCCAGAAGCCTGCAGGTCTTCTCCTTCCTCTACCTGTGCCTGAACAACCATGGTCCCACATTGCCATGGATTTCATCACGGACCTTCCTTTGTCTCATAGTAACACTGTCATCTGGGTGGTCGTTGACCGCTTTTCGAAAATGGCTCATTTTGTCCCGCTTCCTGGTCTGCCTACTGCACCTCAGTTGGCGAAGCATTTTTTTCTTCAAATTTTCCGTCTCCATGGGCTACCCTCACATATCGTCTCTGATAGAGGCGTTCAATTCATCTCAAAATTTTGGAGAGCTCTCTGTACTCAACTAAAGATTAAGTTGACATTTTCTTCCGCTTATCACCCGCAATCCAATGGACAGGTGGAGAGAGTTAACCAGGTCCTTGGTGACTACTTACGACATTTTGTCTCCGCCCGTCAAGACGATTGGGTCGACCTATTACCCTGGGCAGAAATCTCATACAATTTCAAGAACTCTGAATCGTCCTCCAAATCACCTTTCTTTGTGGTCTACGGCCGTCACCCATTGCCCCCCCTCCCCATCCCCACTTCTTCTGGAGTTCCTGCCGTGGATGAATTAACTCAAGACTTCACCTCTATCTGGAAAGAGACTCAAAAGTCGCTATCACTGGCCTCTGCCCGCATGAAGAGACATGCAGATAAAAAAAGAAGAATTCCTCCTGTCTATGTCCCGGGTGACAAAGTGTGGCTCTCCTCCAAATATGTTCGGTTTCGGGTACCTAGCTACAAGCTGGGCCCTCGTTACCTCGGACCTTTTAAAATCAAAAACCAAATCAATTCTGTCTCTTACAAACTCCATCTTCCTCCTTCTCTTCGTATCCCCAATTCTTTTCATGTGTCTCTTCTCAAACCCCTCATTCTTAACCGATTTTCCCCCAAGGTCACTGCTCCTGCTCCTGTCTCTGGTTCTTCCGATGTCTTCTCGGTGAAAGAAATCCTCGTCTCCAAGGTCATCCGAGGTAAAATATTTTTTTTCGTTGATTGGGAGAACTGTGGTCCTGAAGAGAGATCCTGGGAGCCTGAGACCAACATTTTAGACAAGGAGCTCATCCGTAGATTCTTGGGTTCCAAGAAAAGGGGGAGACCTAAGGGGGGGGTACTGTAATGCCGAGCGCTCCGGGTGTCCCATCCCCCTGCAGCGCCCCGGTCAGCCCTCCTGGCCATGGGCGCTGCTCTGTCACCGGCGGGGATGCGATCCACACAGCGGCACATCTCCGTCCGCGGATCGCATCCCATCCTTCTCACCTTCCCCCTCCTGCTCCTTCCCGACGCACTCGGCCCTGCTGCGCTCTAGGGCGCGCGCGCGCCGGCCTTCTAAGATTTAAAGGGCCAGCGCACCATTGATTGGTGCCTGGCCCAATTACCGTGTGAACACCCAAAACATATATAAACCCACTTCCCCTTCCTGTCCTTGCCGGATCTTGTTGTCTTAGTACCCTGTGGAAGCGTTTTGTGAGTTGCCTTGCCTGTGTATCTGACCTGCTGCCATTGTCTCTGACTACGAACCATTGCCGCCTGCCCTGACCCTCTGCTACGTCTGACCTTGCCTCTGCCTAGTCCTTTTGTACCACGCCTATCTCAGCCGCCAGAGAGGTGGAGTCGCTACTGGAGGACACGACCTGGTTGCTACCGCCGCAGCAAGTCCATCCCGCTTTGCGGCGGGCTCTGGTGAAAACCGGTAGCTGCTTAGAACCGGTCCCTCAGTACGGCCCGTGCCATCCCCTCTCTGGTACAGAGGATCCACCTCCTGTATTCCCACTAGCCGTCAGTCCGGCTCGTGACAAGGAGGAGGAGGAGGAGGATTGTGTCAGCATGGAGGTGGAGACTAGCACACCCATGGATTTGTACGTGGCTGGGAGGAGGTGGCTGCGGATCATGTCGTCCTCAGTGACCCAGAGAACTCCGCACCGAATGCCTCAGCAAACCTACGCAGCATGGCCTCCCTGATCCTGCAAAGTCTGCGGAAGGATCCTCGTATTCGTGCGATCAAGGAGAGGGATCATTACTGGCTGGCAACCCGCCTTGATCCACGTTACAAGGGTAAGGTTGCGGACCTTATCTTGCCGTTGCAGAGGGAGCAGAGGATGAGGCATCTTCTGGAGGCCTTGCAGAAAGGTCTGTGCAACGCGTTCCCAGAGACTGGGAGGTTACAATTTCCTGGTCCTGGACAACGTGTTGCTGAGGCTTCGGTCAGTCAAAGAAGGAGCGGTGGAGAAGGAGGCCATCTGACCGATGCGTTCAGACAATTTTTTAGTCTGCAGCCCCAAGGTATGATCGGTTCCAGCAACCATCGCCAGCATCTGGTTTACATGGTGCAGGAATACCTAAGGGCAAGAGCAGACCTGGACACCTTTCCCACCGAAAATCCTCTGGGTTACTGGGTCTTGAGGATGGATCACTGGCCAGAGCTTGCACAGTATGCAATTGAGATACTGGCCTGTCCTGCCTCCAGCGTTCTTTCAGAACGCACATTCAGTGCTGCTGAAGGCTTTGTAACCGATCACAGGGTGCGCCTGTCAACCGACTCGGTCAATCGACTGACCTTCATAAAAATGAATCAGTCTTGGATCACCACCAGCTACCAAGCACCTGATGCTGATGTAACAGAATACTTTTATTTTAAATGTCAGATCCCTTCACGACTGCCTATGCTGATGCAGAGTGACTATCCTGTTATGCTGAGTGACTATCCTCTTCCACCTCAATAATCATGCTGATAGCTTGAAAGAACATTTTGGTTCTGGGCACCGCCACCAGTGGCTAAGGCCCAATTTTTCTGCCCCTGTTTAACAGGGGCATGTAATTACAATTCTTGATCTAATAATTCACAGCAGGGCCCATTCCTGCGCCCACCAAGAGTAACTGTGAGGGCTTACAGTGTTGTGGCAACACCACCACCACCACCACCACCAAAGGCCCAATTTTTCTGCCCATGTTCAACAGGGGCATGTAATTACAATTCTTGATCTAATATTTCACAGCTGGGCCCAGTCCTGCGCCCACCGAGAGTAACTGTGAGTACTTACAGTGTTGTGGCACCAGAGCACCACCGCCACCACCAAAGGCCCAATTTTTCAGGCCCTGTTCAACAGGGGCATGCAATTACAATTCTTGATCTAATAATTTACAGCTGGGCCCATTCATGCGCCCACTAAGAGTAACTGTGAGGGCTTACAGTGTTGTGGCACCAGCACCACCACCATAGGCCCAATTTTTCCTACCACTGTTCAACAATGGCATGTAATTACAATTCCTGATATAATAGTTCACAGCAAGGCGTTCCAGCACCCACCAAGAGTAACTGTGAGGGCTTACAGTATTGTGGCAACACCAACACCCAAGGGTCAAATTTCTGCAGGCCCCTACTTTCAAACATCCAACTTACAAACGACTCCTACTTGCAAACGGAAGGAGACAACAGGAAGTGAGAGGAAATCTACCCCTAGGAAGGGAAATTCTCTTCTGTAAGAGTTAATATGGGAAAAAGGTGTCTCCTCTCTACTGATGCTTTATCACCAATACTTCGTTCAATAAAAACCCCAAATTTTCCAAAAACATTTGTCATTGGGACAGAAAGTGAGGTGAAATTTTCTAAACAGGTGCACAGACAGCAAAACAAATGTTACAGGGGTGATAACCCTTCTCTATGTTCTCCAAAAAGCTTAAAAATTGATTTTTTTTTGGCTGGATCTACACTTAAAAATGTACCTGTTCCAAATTACAGATTGTACTTAAGGACAAACGTACAGTCCCTGTCTTGTTTGTACTGCCTGTATACTGCTATTCAGAGTATATAGGGCCTTTTTTTTATTTTGGGGTGCGGGGTTCCCCTTAATATCCATACAAGATCCAAAAGGGGCTGGTAGTGGGCTGGGGTGGGGGGGTACCCATGCCATTTTTCTCAATGATTTTCATCCATATTGCCGGGACCAAACATTACATTAAAGCCGTAAGCAGTTTTAAATGACTTTTTTCCTTTAGAAATTTCATTTTGTGCAGGGACAATTCTAAACACGGGAAACATGTGCCACTTCACAGGCATACTTTAGACACCCCCCAGGTACGATATTTAAAGGAATATTTCAATTTTTTTTCACTTTATGCATCATTAAAATCACTGCTCCCGAAAAAACGGCCGTTTTTAAAACTTATTTTTGCATTGATAAATGTCCTTTGGGGCAGGACCCGGGTCCCCAAACTCTTTTTAGGACAATAAGTTGCATATTAGCCGTTATAATTAGCACTTTTGATTTTGAACGTTCGTGTCCATTGTATTTAATAGGGTTCTAAAGTTCACGCAAACTTTCGGTCCGTTCGCAGGTTCTGGTGCGAACCGAACAGGGGGGTGTTCGGCTCATCCCTAATAGCTTCCATGCCACGCCGCATTGAGGCAGTAATTGCTGCAAAAGGGGCCCAAACCAAGTACTGAGTACATATGCATGCTTATACTTTTCAGAGGTCCGATATTGTTCTATACACAATCCTTGTTTTAGTGATTGCATGTAATATTCAAATTCAACATGATTGTGGATTGGGGGTTTTCATGAGCTGTAAGCCATAATCATCACAATTATGACAAATCACGACTTGAACTATCTTGCTTTGCATATAATGAGTGTATCTCATATATTAGTTTTACCTTTTAAGTTGCATTAGTGAAATACCGTATATACCCGAATATAAGCCGAGGCACCTAATTTTACCACAAAAAACTGGGAAAACGCATTGACTCGAGTATAAGCCTAGGGTGTCCATCTGCATGCCTCACTGTGCCTCACTTTGCCTCACTGTGTTCATGTGCATGCCTCACTGTGTCCATGCCTCACTGTGCCCATGCCTCACTGTGTCCATGACTAGACTGACGTTTAACATGGGAGTCTATGGAAGGGGTGCCCGGCTTTGAAAAATTGGTGCTCCCCGGTCGTAGGTCCCCCAGACGAAAAACTGTGCACTCTTATAGAAGAGAAATGGGACTACATGTGCGCCGGCCGGTACCGGTTCCCTAAATTCACCGGAGAAATTACCGTTTAACATGTGAGTCTATGGAAGGCGTGCCCGGCTTTCAAAAATCGGTGCTCTCCGGCCGTAGGTCCCCCGAACAACAAACTTTGCACACTTATAGAGGAAGAGTTAGGCTACATGGGGTCCAGGGGACCTACGGCCGGCCGGTACCGGGTACCCAAATTTCAGGAGATCAGGCGCAAATAGGTGACTCGAGTATAAGCCGAGGGGGCATTTTCAGCACAAAAAAAGTGCTGAAAAACTCGGCTTATACTCGAGTATATACAGTAAATTAACTTTTGCACGATATTCAATTTTTTCGAGTATCACCTGTATATGTGCATTTTCTACTGAAATATTATAATTATTACTATCTTCGTCCCACTGTATTGCTAAGTGTACTCGGTGCATGTAGGCAACTCAGTGGTCCTTTTAAAATCCTCGACCAATAGCAATGAGTGTTACTTTTTCCCTGCTCCCTCCCGGGGAGCCTATATAAGACTGACAGCCCTTACAACCAATCAGATCTGAGGAAGAAGCGGAAGCTTTGAAACACGTCATCTGACACACACGCTGACGTCACTTCCGGTTTCAGATCACACCGAGTGCGTTCCACGCTGAGATGCATACCGCTACGGAGCAGAATACAGGCTGGCCGGCTTCAGCTTTACACCTATCTGCCCAGTCCGGATCGCTGCAGCACACCAGGATAGCACTCGGCACAGATCTCTGGACCTCACAGTGACCACAGAGCCCATACATGGATATTTATGCTCTTTTCTCACTGTTTTTATGTGAGTAGCCATTTGGCTGATTATATTAATAAACCGTAATTTTTAACATACTGCACTTAGTAGGCGCAGCTTTTTGTTTTATATCCTGTTTCCCAGAGTCTGCTTCACTCTCAAGGGAGCTGCCAACAGTACTGATGTGTTCATCTTTATAATTTTATATGGACTTATCATATATCAGGACTTTTTAATTACATTATACCTTGTGTATAATATACTCATATATATACAGTTGCAATAAAAAGTATGTGAACCCCTTGGAATGATATGGATTTCTGCACAAATTGGTCATAAAATGATATCTGATCTTCATCTAAGTCACAACAATAGACAATCACAGTCTGCTTAAACTAATAACACACAAATAATTAAATGTTACCATGTTTTTATTGAACACACCATGTAAACATTCACAGTGCAGGTGGAACAAGTATGTGAACCCCTAGACTAATGAGATCTCCAAGAGCTAATTGGAGTGAGGTGTCAGCCAACTGGAGTCCAATCAATGAGATGAGATTGGAGGTGTTGATTATAGCTGCCCTGCTCTCTAAAAAACACACACCAGTTCAGGGTTTGCTTTTCACAAGAAGCATTGCCTGATGTGAATGAGGCCTTGCACAAAAGAGCTCTCAGAAGACCTACGATTAAGAATTGTTGACTTGCATAAAGCCGAAAAGGGTTATAAAAGTATCTCCAAAAGCCTTGCTGTTCATCAGTCCATGGTAAGACAAATTGTCTATAAATGGAGAAAGTTCAGCACTGCTGCTACTCTCCCTAGGAGTGGGCGTCCTGTAAAGATGACTGCAAGAGCACCGCGCAGACTGCTCAATGGGGTGAAGAAGAATCCTAGAGTGTCAGCTAAAGAATTACAAAAGTCTCTGGCATATGCTAACATCCCTGTTAGCGAAAACACTAAACAAGAATGGATTTCATGGGAAGGATACCACAGAGGAAGCCACTGCTGTCCAAAAAAAACATTGCTGCACGTTTACAGTTTGCACAAGAGCACCTGGATGTTCCACAGCAGTACTGGAAAAATAGTTTGTGGACAGATTAAACCAAAGTTGAGTTGTTTGGAAGAAACACACAACACTGTGTGGAGAAAAAGAGGCACAGCACACCAACATCAAAACCTCATCCCAACTGTGAAGTATGGTGGTGGGGGCATCATAGTTTGGGGCTGCTTTGCTGCATCAGGGCCTGGACGGATTGCTATCATCGAAGGAATAATGAATTCCCAGGTTTATCAAGACATTTTGCAGGAGAACTTAAGGCCATCTGTCCACCAGCTGAACCTCAACAGAAGATGGGTGTTGCAACAGGGCAATGACCCAAAGCATAAAAGTAAATCAACAACAGAATGGCTTAAACAGAAGAAAATACACCTTCTGGAGTGGCCCAGTCAGAGTCTTGACCTCAACCCGATTGAGATACTGTGGCATGACCTCAAGAAAGCGATTCACACCAGACATCCCAAGAATATTGCTGAACTGAAACAGTTCTGTAAAGAGGAATGGTCAAGAATTACTCCTGACCGTTGTGCACGTCTGATCTGCAACTACAGGAAACGTTTGGTTGAAGTTATTGCTGCCAAAGGAGATTCAACCAGTTATTAAATCCAAGGGTTCACATACTTTTTCAACCTGCACTGTGAATGTTTACATGGTGTGTTCAATAAGAACATGGTAACATTTAATTCTTTGTGTGTTATTAGTTTAAGCAGACTGTGATTGCCGATTGTTGTGACTTAGGTGAAGATCAGATCACATTTTATGACCAATTTGTACAGAAATCCATATCATTCCAAGGGGTTCACATACTTTTTATTGCAACTGTATTCCTTATCTTTTGATGTTCTACCATATTATTAACACTACGTTGTGTTTGTAACCACCTTAGAGCCATCTCTCTCTTTTTACAATTAAGAAAAAAACCCTCCTACTCTCCTGAAGACTTCTGGAATGTATGACATAATTTTCTCTAGGAATGGAAACCTAGAAATAGACTTGGGAAACTTAACATTAATAAATCACCAGGACCAGATGGCTTGCACCTGAGGGTACTTAGGGAACTCAGTCAAGTAATTGCCAGACCATTGTTCCTAATTTTTACTGACAGTCTACTGACTGGAATGGTACCAGCTGATTAGAGAAAAGCCAAAGTAGCACCAATATTTAAAAAACATATATACAAAGGAGTCGCCCTGCGACTTTAAGTGAGGTGAGTGCGGTTAGCCAATAAAGATACCATGAGTATATACAAAAATAAGTATAATTTATTGCAACTAATCACGCATATGAAGAATAACAGCAATAACAGCAATGGTGAACTGGCCGATAGATTGTACATTATAAAAAGGGAAACATTCTACATACAGAGATAAATACATTGCATATAAAGGCAGCATACAAACATCACACTGGGGCTGATTTACGAAACGTTTGCGCCATGAGTATCGTCTGTTTTGGTATTTACAAAACATTTGCGCCGGTAGCGCAGCGCTGTTTCCCATTTACTATAGTGTTCTCGGCGGACGGGAGGAGGCGCTCAGTGCGCTACTATGGACCTGGCGCACGGCATCTTAAAATCTAAATATAAAGAAGCTGGAAGTGCCAATATAATGGGGGTGATGTGGGGTGATGTGAGGAAGTGTAGTGACACCTGCCCAAGTAACAAATATGCCCAAAATAGAGTGAGAAAGTAACTTTTTCTGAACCAGCCCCCTGCGACGGCAATTAGTTTTTTTTTTGTGCTCAGCGCAGGAATTTTACTTGTTCAAACGCGCCGGGACACTGCGCCGGCAAAATCTTAGTAAATGTCAAGTCACGTAAATCAATTTCCATAAGTTGAACAGGCGCTGCTCTGAACTTTCCATTATATAACAGTGCACCAGCAAAATGACATTTCTAAAGAAAAAAAAAAGGCATTTAAAAGCACCCGCGGCTATAATGAATTGTCGGCTCCCGGCAATATAGAGAAAAGTCATTGAAAGTCTTTGATAAAAAATAAAAAAAAATGTGTGGCGTCCCCCCAAATTCCATTACCAGGCCCTTCAGGTCTGGCATGGATATTAAGGGGAACTCCGCGCCAAACTTTAAAAAAAATAGCGTGGGGGTGCCCCTAAAAATCCACACCAGACCCTTATCCAAGCACGTAACCTGGCAGGCCGCAGGAAAAGAGGGGGGGACGAGAGAGCGCCCCCCCTCCCTCCTGAACCGTACCAGGCCACATGCCCTCAACATGGGGAGGATGTCCCCATGTTGATGGGGACAAGGGCCTCATCCCCACAACCCTTGCCCAGTGGTTGTGGGGGTCTGCGGGCGGGGGGCTTATCGGAATCTGGAAGACCCCTTTAACAAAGGGGACCCCCAGATCCCGGCCCCCCGTGTGAAATGGTAATGGGGTATAAATGTACCCCTACCATTTCACAAAGAAAAATGTAAAAAATGACAATAGCCGGTTTTTGACAATTCCTTTATTAATGTCTTCTCCTTTCTTCCATCTTCTTCCATCTTCTTCTTTTCTCCATTCGGGTTTCTTCCTCCATCTTGTTCTTCATCTTCATCTTCCTTCGGTGTTCTCGTCCGCATCTTGCTCCGGCTTCTTGTTCCCTTCTTCTTTCTTCGGCCGCTCCACTTGAATTCGAGGTTCCCACTGTGTGACGCTTCAGTTCTTCAGTTCTTCTCTGGGTCCGCTGCCACCCAGTGGCGCCGCCCCCCTCTGACACCACGGGGAAAGTCCCAGTGAAATCCATGTGCGTCAGAGGGGGGCGGGGTCACCGGGTGGCAGCGGACCCAGAGGTGAACTGAAGAACTGAAGCGTCACACAGCGGGAACCTCGAATTCAAATGGAGCGGCCGGAGAAAGAAGAAGGGGACAAGAAGCCTGAGCAATATGCGGACGAGAACACAGAAGGAAGAAGGAAGATGAAGATGAAGAAGAAGATGGAGGAAGAAACCCGAATGGAGAAAAGAAGAAGCTGGAAGAAGAAGGTGGAAGAAGAAGATGGAAGAAAGGAGAAGACATTAATAAAGGAATTGTCAAAAACCGGCTATTGTCATTTTACATTTTTTTGACACTTTTTTTGTGAAATGGTAAGGGTACATTTGTACCCCATTACCATTTCACACAGGGGGGGCGGGATCTGGGGGGTCCCCTTTGTTAAAGGGGTCTTCCAGATTCCGATAAGCCCCCGCCCACAGACCCCCACAACCACCGGCAAGGGTTGTGGGGATGAGGCCCTTGTCCCCATCAACATGGGGACATGGTGCTTTGGGGTCACAGACCCCCAAAGCATCCTCCCCATGTTGAGGGCATGTGGCCTGGTATGGTTCAGGAGGGAGGGGGAGGCGCTCTCTCGTCCCCCCCTCTTTTCCTGCGGCCTACAAGGTTGCGTGCTCAGATAAGGGTCTGGTGTGGATTTTTAGGGGGACCCCCACACTATTTTTTTTTAAGTTTGGCGCGGGGGTCCCCTTAAAATCCAGACCAGACCTGAAGGGCCTGGTACGGATTTTGTGGGGAACCCCCAGGCAATTTTTTTTTTTAATTTGGCGCGGAGTTCCCCTTAATATCCATACCAGACGTGAAGGGCCTGGTAATGGAATTTGGGGGACCCCCAAGCATTTTTTTTTTCAAAGACTTTTAATTACTTTTATCTGTATTGACGGGAACCAGCAATTCATTACAGCCGCGAGTACTTTTAAATGACTATTATTTTACTTTAGAAATGTCATTTTGCTCTCGAACTGTTATAAACATGGAAAACATGCGCTACTTTACAGGCATACTATAGACACCCCCCAGGTATGATATTTAGGGCCAGTTCACACCGGATGCAGTGCAGTGCGTTTTTTTGATGCATGAAAAACGCAAAGAAAGTTGATCACATTAATGCCAATGGCATAGTTCACACCACTGCAGTCCGTTCCAGTGCGTTTCAGAAAGTAAAAAAAAATTGGTAATGCTGCATTTTTTAGGTACAGATACTGGACCACAGTAAAACACATCAAAAACGCTACGGAACGTACCAAAAACGCACTGGAATGCACTGGAATGCACCTAAATGCACCAAAGACGCACTGCAACACACTTGTCCTAAGTGAAAAGAGGGGGAAAAAACACTGGACTGCATCAAAAACGCATCAAAAAGGCACTGGAATGTGTCAAAAATGCGCATTGCAGAAAAGCAACTGGAACGCATCCAGACTGCGTTTCTATGGTGTGAACTAGGGCCAGTTCACACCATAGAAACGCAATCTGGATGCGTTCCAGGTGCTTTTTTGCATGCGCGTTTTTGATGCATTCCAGTGCATTTTTGGTACGTTTTTGATGCAGTCCAGTGCTTTTTTTTCACCCCTGTTTTTTATTAACCATAGATAAGGACAAGTGTGTTCCAGTGCATTTTTGGTGCATTTAGGTGTGTTCCTGTGCGTTCCAGTGTGTTTATGATGCGTTTTGCTGTGTTCCAGTACAGTCCAGTGCAGGTAAAATGCAGCATGTTCTACTTTTTTGGTGGAACTGGAACGCACTGGAACAAACACTGCCATTTAGAACCATATAACCAACTTTCCATGCATTTTTGATGCATAAAAAACGCAATGGACTGCATGTGGTGTGAAATGTCCCTTAGGGTGGGACCTGGGCCCCCATTTTAAGGCCAATAACTAGAAGATAAGCCAGCCAAGTGGGGACTAGCAAAATTAACAAGTCAGTTCCCATAGACTGCAATGGTATTTGTTGGTGGGGGGGGGGGGGGGTGTTTGTCCCATCTCTAATTTTGTAGCATGCTGGATGATGTGCTTAATTTTGGACAGGGGGGGGGGGGTTATTTTCTGCTAGCTGCATTTGTGTTGTTCTGAGCATGCCCAGGTAGTTAGTTTTTTTTTTGGTGCTTTTTGTGTGTGAACAGCACCTGGATATTTCTGGGCATGCTCAGAGAGTGTTTTTATGGGTTAGTAATTGAAGGACATCCTTAACAGGTGTAACCACTTTGAAGTTCAGTCTCTACATTGGGTGAACTTGCATTTTGGGTGTTTCATGGACTGTGCATGTGTTTTCAATTGCCTCATTAGCACACAAACCTATGTTATATAAAGCTTGCAAATAGCATCCTTTCCCTTGCCCTGAAAAGAGGCAAGTGTATGTGTGTGCGTGCGTGTGTCTGGCAAAAAGTACATTTTGGTGTCCTTATCGAGTTGTAACGCATGTATTTTATTTGTTATGTCTTTGCAGATGTTTGTTTTAATTTTGTTGATTGTATTTTGGGGGAAATGTTCCCCTGAAATAATTTTGATGTTGTTAATGTGTATTGTTTGTTCACTTTGATTTAATTGTCTGTGCTGCATTATTTTGCGAAAACTTTCTCAAGATGTTGTGAGTCTGTGACTAATGTTTCAAATTGACCATGTTTTTTATTTTGGCTTCCCTTTGTTTTGTTGACCAATAAAATTTGATGCAACGTTTTCATGTTTGTTTTGTGTTTTCTTTGCAACAAATGTGACAGCTGATTGGCATGTCAAAACAAAACAGGTGTGATTTGTCTACCCTGGTGCCTTCATGCTAGCATATACATGTATTGTGTGCTGCCATTGATAGTCACCAGGAAATGAAAAATACAGAGCGGTAAGTATTCATTTTTCCTTTTTACTGCAGTGGTTCTCAGCCTCAGTCCTCAAGTACCCCCAACAGGACATGTTTTGTGAATTTATCTTATCGAAAATTGCTGTCCAAAATACAAAACCATTGACTGTGATTTAAAGCACATGTGCAAGATGAAGGAAAATCTGCAAACATGGCATGTTGGGGGTACTTGAGAAGCACTGATTTAGAGCACTGCACTTAAAAATCGCTCAAGGCAATACGATTCTAGATTCTAGTTGTGGGCATTTTGAGGGAAACCAAGTAAGTGTTAGAACCCCTGCTTGTTTTTTTTTTTTTTTAGGTTGGGCTTTGTGTCCCTTTTAGTAAAATTGGCAATCACCGGCTTATGTGCAAGGGACATCGGGCCCGAAGAGGAAGAGGCAATTCTGCGTCATCTGTGACAATCAGTAGCCCCTGCCAGTGCCACCTATCAATGCCCACCACTGGTGCCAATCAGTGGCACCTAGCAGTCCTGCCTATCAGTGTCCATCACTGCCAACTATCGTTGCCACCTAGCAGTGCCACTTCTCAATGCCCACCAGTGCCAACTAGCAATGCCACCTCTCAGTGCCCACCCTTGCCACCTTATCGGTGCCCATCAGTGCAGTCTCATCAGTGTACATCAATGAAGGAGAAAAATTACCTTTTTTCTAAATTTTCGAAATATTAATCACTTCCCTACTGCCCACCGTCAAATGACATCCTTGGCTTTGTGCGGTGACATCTGAATGATGCCTGCAGTTTAGATTGGGCTTTGTGTCCCTTTTAGTAAAATTGTCAATCACCGGCTTATGTGCAAGGGACATCGGGCCCGAAGAGGAAGAGGCAATTCTGCGTCATCTGTGACAATCAGTAGCCCCTGCCAGTGCCACCTATCAATGCCCACCGCTGGTGCCAATCAGTGGCACCTAGCAGTGCTGCCTATCAGTGCCCATCACTGCCAACTATCGTTGCCACCTAGCAGTGCCACTTCTCAATGCCCACCAGTGCCAACTAGCAATGCCACCTCTCAGTGCCCACCCTTGCCACCTTATCGGTGCCCATCAGTGCAGTCTCATCAGTGTACATCAATGAAGGTGAAAAATTACCTTTTTTCTAAATTTTCGAAATATTAACCACTTCCCTACCGCCCACCGTCAAATGACGTCCTTGGCTTTGTGCGGTGACATCTGAATGATGCCTGCAGTTGCAGGCATCATTCAGATATCATTCTTTTCAGCCGGCGATTCTGTGCATGATAAAAATGTTCTGCCGCTTGATCGTTCTTATAGGCGGCGGGAGGGGACGTCCCCCCCCCTCCTGCTGCCATTCGGTGCTTCTCCGGGCTCTCCTGTGCCATCTGGGGCTCGGAGAACGAATTGGCCGGCGCCTGATGGGAAGCATAGAGATGACTGGTGACCAGATGGTCACCAGTCATCTCTATGACCGTCGGAGGCCCGAGCGCCACGTTATGACATCACACCGGGTTCCCGTATGTAAACAAAGCCGTGATCTCGGCTGTCAGCATGAGATCGTGAATTTTTTTGACCGATCTCATGCTTTCCAGCCTGGAGGAGAGATGTGGGGTCTTATTGGCCCTGCATCTCTCCATAAAGAGGACCTGTCACAATAGATTCCTATTACAAGGGATGTTTACATACCTTGTAATAGGAATAAAAATGATCAAAAAAACAAAAAAGTTAAAAGAGTAAAAAAAAAAAACCATGTCCCCGGTAGCTCGCGCTCAGAAGCGAACACACACGTAAGTCCCGCCCACATATGTAAACGCTGTTTAAACCACACATGTGAGGTCTTGCTGCGTGCGTTAGAATGAGTGCAACAATTCTAGTACTAGACCTCCTCTGTAATGCGAAAATGGTAACGTGTAAAAAAAATTAAAGCATCGCCTAGGGAGATTTTTAAAAACTGAAGTTTGCAAATACAGAGCGAGATAAAAATTTGCAATGACCGCCATTTTATTCCCTAGGGTGTCTGCTAAAAAAAAACATATATAATGTTTGGGGTTTTGAAGTAATTTTATAGCCATAAATTTATGATTTTTACATGAAGGAGAGAAGTGCCAGAATAGGCCCGGTGCTGAAGTGGTTAAAATATCCCAAATTTTTTTTTTTTTTAGTCGGTCTTTTGTATTTAATAAAAAAAAACGCAGAGGGGATCAAATAGCACCAAAAGAAAGCTCTACTTGTGTGCAAAAAAATAATAAATTTTCATTGGGTTACAGTGTTGTATGAGCGCGCAATTGTCATTCAAATGCATCAGCGCTGAAATTTGAAAATTGGTCTGGGCAGGAAGCGGGTTTAAGTTGCCAGTAAGCAAGTGGTTAATATAAGGCTACATGCACACGGACGTTTTTCCAGCCGCTTTTTTGAGTGTTTTTTGCAGCTTAAAAACTGCTCTCCATGTTAGCCTTTTTTGAGCTGTAAATGGCATAGGCGTTTTTAGGCCCCATGTACAAGGGACGCTGGTGCAAAGTGTTCAGAACTAAGGTTGAAAGCGGCGTTTAGAATGGCGCGCTTTGTGGCGTTTGCATGCCGCGTTTTACCACATTTGCGTCTATATGCGTTTAGTTACGAAACATCATAAGGAGCCGCCCTAAGCTCCAAAAACAGTATTATTAACGATTTCAGCTATTTTGGGAGACCAGAGTGAGTATCAGCAGCTGAGAGAGCAGCAGTGTAATTGTATTTAGCGTGTCACTTGCCACATCACTTGCCACAAGTTGTGGATTGTCCACTTGCCACGTCAGCTGCCCCAAGTTGTGGATTGTCCACTTGCCACGTCAGCTGCCCCAAGTTGTGGATTGTCCACTTGCCACGTCACCTGCCCCAAGTTGTGGATTGTCCACTTGCCACGTCACAGTTGTGGATCGTCCACAATGCAATGGAAGCAATTTCATTTTTTTTTTGGAAATATATATATTTTGAATGATTTTTCCTCATTTGCCATAATTTTTGAGTTTATCAATGTAAAAAAATAGGTCACCTTTAAAACGCTTCTAAAATAAAATGCGGCTAAACGCCGGTACCGCGTCTGAAACGTGGAAATCTTTGGCGTATGAAGCCATTTTTTGGCTTTGTGGAAAACGAGGTTAAATGCAACTGCAGATTTTTTTTTCTAAGCCAAAAACAGTGTTTTGGATGTAATAGAATTCAATGGACCCGCATCCAAAACGCAAGTACCACAATTTTGTGGCGATTTGCTTTTTTTTTTTTACCTGTTTATAGCTGGTTGTTAAAGGAAATGTAAAAAAAATAAACATTGCCGGCTCTAAAAAAAAAAGATCTAGAAAAAAAAACAGCGTGAGGTCCCCCCCCCAGGTCCATACCAGGCCCTTGGGTCTAGTATGGATTCAAGGGGGACCCCCCCACCAAAATGAAAAAAAAATGGCGTGGGGGTCCCCCCAAAATCCATACCAGGCCCTTCAGGTCTGGTATGGATTTTGAGGGGAACCCCGCGCCAAACTAAAAAAAAAAATAGCGTGGGGGTCCCCCTAAAAATCCACACCAGACCCTTTATCCGAGCATGGAACCTGGCAGGCCGCAGGAAAAGAGGGGGGACGAGAGAGCGGCCCCCCCTCCCTCCTGAACCGTACAAGGCCACATGCCCTCAACATGGGGAGGATGTCCCCATGTTGATGGGGACAAGGGCCTCTTCCCGACAACCCTGGCCGTTGGTTGTCAGGGTCTGCGGGCGGGGGGCTTATCGGAATCCGGGAGCCCCCTTTAATAAGGGGGGACCCCAGATACCGACCCCCCACCCTATGTGAATGAGTATGGGGTACATTGTACCCCTACCCATTCACCTGGTGGAAAAAAAGTCAATAAAAAACACAACACAGGTTTTTAAAGTAATTTTATTAGGCAGCTCCGGGGGTCTTCTTCCGACTCCGGGGGTCTTTCTGCCGGGCGCCTGCTATCTTCTTCCAGCTCTTTTGCTAGCGGGGTCCCGGTCTTCATCGTCGTCTTCTTCCAACTTCGGGGGTCTTTCTGCCGGGCGCCCCGCTATCTTCTTCCAGCTCTTTTGCTAGCGGGGTCCCGGTCTTCATCGCCGTCTTCTTCCGACTTTGGGGGTCTTTCTGCCGGGTGCCCCGCTATCTTTTTCCAGCTCTTTTGCTAGCGGGGTCCCGGTTTTTATCGTCGTCTTCTTCCGACTTCGGGGGTCTCTTGTTCTGTTCTCCGGTGTCGTCTCCGCACTCTCCGGTTCTTCTCCCGCTCTCCGGTGCCTTCTCCACGATCTCCGGTTCTTTCTGCCTTCTGCCGGCGCCCCGCTATCTACTTCCAGCTCTTTTGCTAGCGGGGTCCCGGTCTTCATCATCGTCTTCTTCCTTCTTCTCTCCGCCCGATGTTGCCTCGTCGCTGTCTGCCGCTACAATGCTCTGTCCGCGGAGCGCACCCACTTATATTGGCATGGGGCGTGGTCACCGGGTAATGCCACCCGCTAACCCCGCCCCGTATCACGTCACAGTCCCATCATTCCCCGAGACTGTGACGTAATACGGGGGCGGGGTCTTATTAAAGGGGGCTCCTGGATTCCGAAAAGCCCCCTGCCCGCAGACCCCGACAACCAACAGCCAGGGTTGTTGGGAAGAGGCCCTTGTCCCCATCAACATGGGGACAAGGTGCTTTGGGGTGGGGAAGCGCAGGGCGCCCCCTGCCCCAAAGCACCCACCCCTCCATGTTGAGGGCATGCGGCCTGGTACGGTTCAGGAGGGGGGGCGTGCTCGCTCGCCCCCCTTTCCTGACCTGCTGGGCTGCGTGCTCGGATAAGGGTCTGGTTTGGATTTTGGGGGGACCCCCACGCCGTTTTTCGGCGTAGGAGGTTTCGCTTAAAATCCATACCAGACCTAAGGGCCTGGTATGATCCTGAAAGGGAACCCATGCCGGTTTTTTTATTAAAAATTGGTGTGGAGTTCCCCTTCATGATTCATACCAAACACGGGACAGCGAGCGCGAGGCTGCTGAGAACCAGCGTGATGTCATCGCGCTGGAGACATTCTCGGCCAGGTAGTTGCCTCTAGGACACGACTTGAGCGGCTGTTTCACACTCAAGTCGTGTCCAAGTTCCAAGTTGCCTCGCAAAGTCGCGCTGTCCCTGTGTCAGCCGGCACACGAGTCGCCCCCGTGAGTCGGATAGTCTTCATCCGACTTTCCGGGCGACCTCTATTCAAATGAATGGGCTCCCATAGGGACCCATTCATTTTCAATAAAGCGCCGCTCAAATTTTTATTTACTATAGCAGTGCGCCGCCGGTTCTGCGCTCAATTAAGGATTTATCCGGCGCACCAATTAAGGTATGAACCGGCGCAGCGCACTGTTTATAGTAAATCACCCCCAATATGTGCAAGCATCGGTAGTACCCAACGGTTTTAAATCCAAAAGGTTGTCTAGGCAACATTACCATTCTATACTGTATGTTCCCTTTAACAAAGCAATTCTTTTTGAGTTCAGTTCTACTTTAGATGGAAATTTATTTTAGCCAGTGCCATTAAGAGAAAATACTGAGTAGTTGTTTTACCTGCTTTTTAATGATGGACCTTATCTGAGAGTGATATCATGTATAAAGACCAGGGATAGCATGTATGCACTCTTTTTTCTACCTATCTATATAGTGGGCCCACAAAACATCATCCTATAACTGAAGCACCTGTTGAAGGTGTCTCCTTTGTAAACTGTAGCGGGTAGTTGCTACGAGTTACTACATCCACACATTTCACCAATGAAAAGTCTTTTGCTTGTTTTTGTTATTTTATTAGGGGATTAGCTTGGTTGGGGAATAGGGACATGGGTTGCCCATAGGATGAATTGATACTTGAATTTGTTATAGCAATTGATGCGTTACACTTCTTCGGATTGTGCAATACACCTTTAAAGTAGGACAAAATGGCGGACCCTAATCTTGAAAGATATTTCCCGCCTCTACACTCTCCCTGCAGACTTTTACCTCAGAACACTTCTCCTCCTGCACATCACTTTCTGTCACAGCCTTGGTACTCCTCTCCTGCCATCTTCAGCTGACTAGGCCTCACTCTGAATAAGTCCTAGCAGTTTCAATTGATGTTCCTGAATAGGCCAGAGGCCTGAAGTACCCCTTTTATGTCCGCAAACATTATTTGAAGAGAATATTTGATGATGAACTACTGATCCCAGCAAGCCCGACTTGCAAATCCCGCCTGCCCTTATGGCTGCATCCAAATTGATACAAACTCCACAGTCTCTCCTCTGGCTCTGCACCCAGCTCCCCTGGCATGCCTCTTCCAGATCTCCACTGTGCTTTCACTCACCGACTCCTGCCCTGGATCCTTCCTGAAGGACTTACTCAGGACCGTGCAGACCAACTGTCTCTCCTAGCTCCTGTTCCAGGACACCTCTCAATGACTGTTTAAGGAGAGGCTCCCTCCCAGTACCCGAGTGCCTCTGCCGGATCCACCCCCTCAGATGGGGGTGTTCCTCCAGCACGACAGTCTAGCACTCCATCCTTCAGTTCACCCAGCTGACAACCACACCCCCCCCAGAAGGCTGACTGTGGGTATATGTAGGAGGCCTGTCCCCTGCCAATCCTAGATGGGGATTGGTCAGAGCTCCTCACATGTACCCCATTACACTCCAGCACTCAGCCCTGCCCCTTTTCCAGAACATTCTCCACTGGAAACAGGGGAGGTGCCCAAGATCTGAAGTACACGTCAGTCACCCACTGCTACACTAAACCACTCCCCTGCCCCCAGATCAAAACAAACAGGCCTAGTTCGTAGCATATGCCTGCTTAAATTTATCTGCACTGGCAGCTAACACAAAAACCCTACACTTAGCACCTACCTAAGGTAGAGGGTGCTCCAAAACTAAAGCTGTTCCTTCCTGGTCTGTAGCTCATCAAAGTGGGAGGGTTTAAAAACACTACCCTATTGACACAACAGTTCTCTTTGGGGTACATGTGGCACCAAACAAACTGATGGTTGAAATAATATAGTATTTTAAGGAATAACAAGAGCCATGGGGTACAAGTTGGCTGTTGTAGAATGTAGGCCGAAAGATTTAAAAAGCATATTTTCAGTATATTGGTACAGGTAAGAAAAATAGAAGGTTAAGATGTTCAGTATTGGATGTGAGATTCTTCTTATAAGGTGGATAATTCGCTCCTACTCTCCTTTGGCCTTAGACAGTGGTCTCTTCACCACCAACTTTGAGAGTTGAAGAACATAACATTTATATCTGCTCTTTTGTAACATACTGCTGTTACAACTGATGCATGGCAGTATAAAAATCAATTAATGCAGTCAAATATTTATTAAAGCAGCACTCATACTGTTATAGGAATCACCAAGTGTTGTATCCACATGAACTCAATGAGACAATTGTGAAAGGAAGGGGGGCGGGGGGGGGGCGGGTTGATAAGCAGAAAGATGAACACATCAGTGTGCTACTTCTCCTTTATTGTTTAATCAGCAGACTGAAGGTATGTTTTGAACAGTGATTTGACCAAATTGTTGAGACTGGGGTTCTGGCTGTGCTGTGTGGTGGGGCAGAAAAGCTGCCACAGAGTTACAAATCCTTTGCCTGTAAAACCTTCCCTATATCCAGTATGTATTTCATCTGTGAATTTGTCGACTAGCTTAGTTATAATGTTATTCAATTACTAGCTGCAACCAGCTATGATTTTCTAAACCTGTCAAAAAATCCAAATGTCACTTCTATGTAGCTATATCATCTGATTTTATTGTTTCCAGTTGTATAATACAGAGATTGATCATGTGAATAAAAGCAGTAGACCATCCCTCTTAGCACACATGAAAAACAAGTGTTAGTTTTCATATAGTAAGAACAAGTAAGAGTCTGCTAAAATCCTTTGTAGTGTCGGCCCTAGTTAGGCAAAATTTAGTTTTTTTCTTGGTTCTGCCGTGCTCAATGCAGTGGTGATCTGTTGCTAGGTCTATTTAGATTTCCCTAAATTCAGTGGTTGATAATACCTAGCGTAGGACCACTGAAATAATGAATATTTATCTGCTCTCAGCCAATGCCTGGGAAGGGCACTTATGCCCCGTACACACGATCAGAATTTCCGTCGGAAAAACCTTGGATGGTTTTCCCGACGGAATTTCGCTCAAACTTGGCTTGCATACACACGGTCACACAAATTCCGACCTTCAAGAACGCTGTGACGTACAACACGTACGACGAGCCAGGTTCAATGAAGTTCAATAGGCAGTTCGGCTCTTCTGCTTGATTCTGAGCATGCATGTTTTTTTGCACGTCGAAATTGCATACAGACGATCGGAATTTCCGATGGGAACTTTTCCCATCTGAAAATTTGAAAACCAGCTCTCAAATTTTTCTTGGCGGAAATTCCGACAGAAGCATTTCGATGGAGCCTACACACGGTCGGAATTTCCGACCAAAGGCTCACATCGGACTTTTCTTGATCGGCATAAGAACATGGCTGAAAGAGGTGAAGGTGATAAATGTTTGGGAGGCCTGGGTAGAGAGCTTTTCCTCTCTGGGGAGGGTTCCAATTCTCTTGTGGCTGTTGCCCCTGTGAGGCAGCTAGTGTGTGACAAGAGCTGCAGTTTGGACATCATAGTTATAGTTACATAGTTAGTCAGGTTGAAAAAAGACAAAATCCATCCAGTTCAACCATAAAAATATAAATAAAAAAAAATTAAAATAAAATTAAAAATATCGTAAAATCCCATATACCCAATTCTATACCCACAGTTGATCCAGAGAAAGGCAAAAAAAAACAGCAGAGCATGATCCAATTTGCTACAGCAGGGGAAAAAATTCCTTCCTGATCCCCCGAGAGGCAATCGGATTTTCCCTGGATCAATTTTACCTATAAATGTTAGTACTCAGTTATATTATGTACATTTAGGAGAGTATCCAGGCCTTTCTTAAAGCAATCTGCTGAGCTGGCCAGAACCACCTCTGGAGGGAGTCAGAAGGTGTTGGGTTCAGGGCCTGGAGAAGTTACCGTAAAATTATTTTTGCTGGAGAGCATCATCTTGGAATCTAGTCTAGAGAAGGTTCTTTGTGTCCCTCACTGAAGAGTGTCATGTGGAAGCTGGGTGGCAGACAGCTGTCCTAGGACATTGTGAGTAAGACCTGGTCTTGGACTTTCAGGTGTGCATATGCTAGAGAGAATAGAGTGCCAGAGGTTACTGGATGGACTGGGACTGCTCTTACAGAGACCTAAAATTGCTGCCTGATCCCTATCACCTCCAGTCAAGGCTGTTTCAAGAGGATTTTGTAAGAAATTTGTCCTACTTTTGATTTCTGCTCTAATTTTGGAATATCCTGACACCTTAACTACCCTCCTCTTGAGTTTCTGCAAATAAAATCATCAAAAAGACATCCCTTAGACTCAATGGCATCCCTAGGGGGGACCAGAGGGGGCCCTGGCCCCCCCAACATTATGCTGTGCCCCACCATGTGCCCCCCCCAAAAAAAAAATTTTTTTTTTTTATCGCTCGGGCTGCTGCTGGCGTAACATAGTCTCTCCTGAGAGGGAGAGCGTCCCCAGTCAGCTCCTGCGGGGGATTCCTCCCCCCTCCCTCTGCTCGCTGACACTGCATAATGCGAGCGCTCACACAACCACAGCCGCCCAATCTGCTCCTTTCCCTGCATCCTCATTGGCACGGAGAAGAGCGAGTTGCAGGAAGGACTCCACGAGCACTGTGGGAGGGGGGGAGGGGGGCCCAAGCCTTCATCTCAGTTACTGAAAAAACAGACTGATTTCTCCCGTCCTTAGGACAGTAGAACCAGCCAGTAAATTCCGAGAATGGTGACTGCAAGCTGAGCCGAGTGTCAGTCTATGACACTCTTTCACAGCCCAGCGAGTCCAGCCACCCCCCTCACTCTCCTCACATACGAGCAGGGAGGAATACAGCTCCTCCTCCTCCTTCCAGTCCTGCCCACACTATCCCGTCATGCTGTATCTGAAGAGAGGGGGTGTGTGGGCGGGAAATATGAAAATCAGCAGCATTCCTGGCTGTGTGTGAATGATGCCTGAGATTCTAGCCTGGACCGTGGGTAGACTGCAGTACACTGTAATCACTGAACTGCATTATCTCCATCCCTTCTCTCCCCCATCTGTCTCCCTCCGCCTCTCCTGTTCTTTCAAGACATTCACAATTTACTTTCACTTTCAGTTAGGCAGGTAATAGACGGTGCACATTTCTTTCCTGCATCCACAGATTGCAGGAAAGAAACTTGCATAATTCCCCCATCAACACAGACAGTGCTGACAGGGGAATATCCCTCCTGCCCAGCAATTGTATTCTCCCGACAAACAGTGATTATCACTAGTGACTATAGCAATCACTAGTGATAATCATAAGAGAATCTGCTCATTAATGGTTCGAATCTCAGCCAGTTCCTGCTGAACTGTCTATGGCTGGTCTTAGCTCTTAGGCAGCCCATACAT
The DNA here is from genome assembly GCA_029206835.1 of Rana muscosa. NCBI lineage: Eukaryota > Metazoa > Chordata > Amphibia > Anura > Ranidae > Rana > Rana muscosa. Next base: position 56,974,119 of record CM055122.1, read on the forward strand.
TGATCACTTTTTTTCATTCAACTATTAGGTTGAATGAAAAAAAAAAGAAAATGATCCAATTCCCCTGCAGCGGGGTCTCCCCTCTCTCTCTCTCTATCTTTATCGGTTATTTGGCTGTTGTCTAGGGGTACCTGGGAGAGAGAGATAAGACACACCATGGCCCATGTCCTCCATAGCTAAGAGGTGAAGGCCAGCAAATTGGGTTTTGTGTAGGTGTCCTAGAGTCAAGTCCAGTACTTCGTTCTTGACTCCTTTGCTCCTAGTAACCAGAGTTCCACACAGTGAATAGGTCCAACTCAGTTTTATTCTTCTTGCCAAGCAATAAAACTGTTTCTTTACTTTGGAAAATGGGGACAGATCGAGGCACAATCCTTTCCCTTCTGCTGCTGACCACTGTGCTGTCACCAGTGGTAAATAGTCACTGCCACTGACTAGGTGATGTAGAACATGAATTACCTTTGCTCACTCTGCCCCTGTCAGAGGAAGAAATCCGTCCAAGGGAGAAATGGAGGCCTCTCCGTCACCAGCGATGCTGCGCCGGACTCTTCAGAGAAGTTACTGCACACCAGTCCTCACGAACTCAGACACGGGCACCCAAGGAGTTAGGGCCCCCTCGGATTCCTCCACCCTTGCGGAACTCAGTCGAAGGTACTGAGCCCCAGGGATCCACCATAGTACCTCACCCCAGGCTAAAGGTGCCTGAGATGGACTCCATCTCCGCTCCGGCCAGGTTAAGGGCACCTAGGCCTGGAACACCAGAACTCCAGCACCCAAGCTGAAGGTGCCTGGGTGCGGCCGCATCTTCTGGCTCCGGACTCTAACCCCGTGATCAGGGTGTCCGCCCCTTTTATGACCTCTCCCTTCTAACCACAGCAGGTTCCCCGCCCCGCTCTACCAGCTCCAGGGGAGGACAAAAAGGTACAGTCTTGCGGTTCGAGCCCAACCCCGGTCCAAGGCAACAATGCCACCTATAGGCCGGCGGGAACTTCACACCACCAGAGTCCTCCAAGATTCACAAAGGGAACCTTGAATTTCCTAACAATCAAGGCATCTGGGTTACACTACCACCCAGATGCTTCCCCTAAATTCAAGTACCCGCTACACCATCTACACATTATAGGTGGATGGGGGAATGTTCCCAGTGTGGACCAGTGCTGGAACAACCAGAGTTGCTGTCCTGTCCCGGCTATTCACAGCGCTGGTCTCTGTCTCCATGGTAGCGGCGGCAGCACATTGGAACCCAGTGCTGGTTACTTTATGGGGCTGATGTACAGGAGGGCCAGCACAATTTGTTCTTAAAGATGGGCTGGGCATGTTCAAAATTCCACATGCCAGAGCCTGCCAGGAAGCCCACACTGCACAGCGCTAATCACAGGCAATGAGACATTTCCCGGTCCGCAGCTCCACAGATCAGGAAATGTCTCACTGGCTGTGATTAACACTGTGGAGTGTCGGCTTCCTGGCGGGATTGGGCATGTGGGTTTTAAAACACACCCGGGCCCATCTCTATTGGTTGTAGACAGTTGAGCTCCCTGCAGGTTGCTTAGCAGCAGTGGAGCCTTCTCTGACATGCTGATCGTGATGCAATCCAGATGATGCTCCTAGTCAAATCCTAGTGTTAAATATCAGTGATTTTATTGATCAAAGCCCACACTTTACAGGTATAGAGCCCACATGGCTGCTGAACATACGGTTGATTATATAAATGTGGTTGTACTCTTGATCCTAATAAATACTGTGTTTATTAGATCTGACTGGGAACATCACTAGGATCACATCCCGATCAGCATGTCAACAGAGAAGGTTATACAGCATTACTGCTGCTAGGTGACCAGCTGGGGGCTCGGCTCTCTATAACCAATAGTGCCAGCCTTCCCCTACATGCACGCATAATGTCACCAGCACAAAGTCCTAATAGACTGCCGCCGGTACCAGGGAGACAGATGCCAGACCAGCGCTGTCAATAACAGGGACAGGACAGCTGGGGAACCCCACAGTGGCAGAACACCAGGGCCCGGTGGCAAGACAACCTTTGCAACCCTGATAGTTCTCCCACTGCTTTGGACCCTTATATTTTCTTGGTGTGCTGGTGACATATATCTCTTGTTTTCTGCCACCCTGGTGGGGCCCCAGTATAGTGGGAAGGGAGCTCACTGCAGAACATGTGAAAGGGCCCATTGTGGGATCGTAGTAAAGGGCCCCAGGATATATATATATATATATATATATATATATATATTGTGACAGCAGGAAGGTAAAGTCACCTGGTTGCATCCAGGGGGGTAGATATATTTCGCCCAGATTCAGGCTTTACGCCGACTTATACAACTAGGTGGAGAGTTGTATAAGGCTAGTGGGCTCATGGATGACTCATACCTCTAGGGAGAGGGCTGGGCGTCGTGCAGACAGGGAGTTGATGAGACCAGCTGAAGCTTGTCAGCTCATTTAGGCCTCTATAAGAACTCCCAGCTTCATTAGATGTTAGCTCATGCCTGGACCCAGACCTGTGTGGACTGTCTAGGGAGAGTGAACCCCTGTGCGGTGAGGCAAAGCCTGTGTGGCTATTTGCTTGGACATTTAAAACCAGGGACTTAGGGACTAGGACAGCACTAGGCTGATCCCAGTTGTTAGTTAGGAAACCTGTATGTTTAGTCAGAGGTCAACTTGACCAGGATTTATTTTGGTTATGTTTCTTTTGCTTTGCTGTGTTTTGTCACTGTAAATAGATAATAAACCGCACCTTTTTGATTTTGAAAACCACAACCTCCGTTTGCTGGGCCTGTTTTGTGTGGGGAGCCCATCCCGGGGGGTCACACACACCCGCTGCCGAGCTAACCCCCTCACAGTTGGTGGAGAACCAGTGGCAGTTTTTTTTTAAGCCAGCATGGAGGAGATACTGAAGCAGCTGGCTCTAGCAAATGCCAATCAACAGCAGACAAATGCAGGTTTGCAAAAGAGCCTTGCAGCTCAACAACAGAACTTCGCAGCCCAGCAGCAAGCTCATCAACAGAGCCTTGCAGCCCAGCAGCAGACAAACGCAACTTTGCAACAGAGTCTGGAGGCTCAGCAACGAGCCCAGCAGCAATCTGAGGCCCGCTTCATAGACCTGTTGCAGAAGCAAGAGCAGAGACTACAACAACAGATGGAAGCAGTAATGCAGCAACGTCCGCAGACCAGTGAGGAAAGCCGTCCCACTAATACCGCGTCCTTTGGGGTGAGTCGTTTATTGACAAAAATGACTGGAGAGGATGATCCAGAGGTATTTTTGACCACATTTGAAAGGACCGCTGAAAGAGAAAAGTGGCCTGAGGAGCAGTGGGCTGGACTGGTGGCTCCTCTGTTAACTGGTGAATCGCAGAAAGCTTACTATGACCTAGAGCCTAACCAAGCAAAAGACTATGTGATGCTAAAAGCTGAAATATTGGCAAGGCTGGGTGTCACCCAGGCTGTCCGGGCTCAGCGTGTGCATAACTGGACTTTCCAGCTTGGAAAACCCCCCAGGTCTCAAATGTATGATCTCATTCACCTGAGCAGAAAGTGGCTACAGCCAGAGACTTTGTCCGCACCAAAGATTGTGGAACGTGTTGTAATGGATCGGTTTTTGAGAGCTCTTCCTACTGCCATCCAAAAGTGGGTAAGCCATGGAGACCCAGAGACGGCCGATGGTCTTGTGGATCGTGTGGAGAAATACTTGGCTACAGAGAACCTGACGGCCTCTTCCAGAGACACTCGGACTTTCCACCCTAAGACCAGACCATCCCCAGGGGCGGATAAGAGGATTCCAAGGGGTGAGGGTGGAGAGAGTGAGAGGGTGGGAGCTCTACCCCAAGTTTGGCGAGAACAGCCTGGGAAATCAGCGGCTCAAGAGGCGGCAAGAAGGATCGTTTGCTACCGCTGCCGGCAAGCGGGACATATTGCAGCCAATTGCCCGGTTGTGGAGGAACCCATGCAGTGTGACTTTCTGACGGGCAGACGTCAGTCGCTGTGTGCAACAGTCGCATGCACTGCCATTCGAGGAACTGAGAAACATTTATGCAAAATGTGTGTTAATGGTAGAAATGTTGTGGTATTGCTGGATTCAGGTAGCCTTGTGACCCTGATAAAGGCTGAGTTAGTTAAAACAGAGGTCTCTGGGAATAGCAAGGTAGCTGTTATTTGTGTGCATGGGGACACCCGAGAGTATCCAGTGACTACAGTGTGTTTCGAGACCCCCAAAGGTACCCTCTCTCATCCAGTGGGCTTAGTATCTCAGTTACCGCATGACGCCATTGTGGGAAGGGATTTTCCGAAGTTCTGGGAACTGTGGGATGATCCTGAGCCCCTCACTGGTGCCCCTATGTACCAGGAATGTGATAGCCAGAACTCCCCTGAGAGTGGTGAGGACTCTCCGGAATTTCCCTTATCAGTATTGGCAGGGGAGACTCAAGAAACTGGAGAGGAGCCCACCTCCTCAGACGAAAACCTACCGTCTGTGGAGTTTTCTGATCTTGAGGTTCACAGGGAAAACTTTGCCACAGAACAGTTGAAAGACCCCGCCCTAATAAAGGCACGGGAAAACGTAGTGAAAATAGATGGCGAGTTAGTGAACCCAGATAATACCTGCACTTACCCATACTTCAGCGTAGAGAAGGACCTACTGTATCGGGTGGCAAAAAGGGCAGAAGAAACCGTTGAGCAGCTTGTGGTGCCCAAACCTTACAGGAAGTTGGTGTTGGAGTTGGCCCATGGGCACATTCTTGGAGGTCATCTGGGGACAGAGAAAACCCGAGAGAGGGTATTACAGAGATTCTATTGGCCGGGGGTGATGAAGGACGTAGAAAATTATTGTTCCTCCTGCCCTGTGTGTCAGAGGTTGGCCCCGATGCCACATTTCCGTAGCCCGCTGGTCCCTCTACCCTTCATTGAGGTCCCGTTTGAGAGGATCGCCATGGATTTGGTAGGTCCTATAATCAAGTCCGCTAGGGGGCACCAGTACATATTAGTTATAATGGACTATGCCACCCGTTATCCAGAAGCGATCCCTCTCCGAAATACCTCGGCCAAAACCATAGCCAAAGAGCTATCTCTTGTTTTTAGCCGGGTGGGTATTTGTAAAGAACTGCTTACGGACCAAGGTACACCCTTTATGTCCCGGGTTATGAAAGAGCTGTGTAAATTGTTCAAAGTGACGCAATTGCGTACGTCTGTGTATCACCCCCAAACCGATGGGCTGGTTGAAAGATTCAACAAAACCCTAAAACAAATGTTGAAGAAAGTGGAGGATAGAGATGGAAAGGATTGGGACTGTTTACTTCCTTATTTGATGTTTGCTATTAGGGAGGTGCCCCAATCCTCTACGGGATTCTCCCCCTTTGAGTTACTGTATGGGAGACACCCAAGAGGGCTGTTGGATATTGCCAAGGAAACTTGGGAAAGTGAGAGTTCTCCCCACAGGAGTGTGATTGAGCATGTCGCCCTGATGCAAGATCGAATTGCACAGGTAATGCCCATCGTGAAGGAACATTTGGCCCAAGCGCAGTTGGCACAGCAGAGAGTGTACAACCGTGGAGCCAAGACCCGTACCTTTTCCCCGGGGGATAGGATATTGGTACTTGTCCCTACGGTTGAAAGTAAATTCCTTGCCAAATGGCAAGGCCCCTACGAGATAATGGAAAAAGTGAGCGAAGTGAATTACAAGGTCAGACAACCAGGAAGGCGAAAGCCCGAACAGATCTATCACGTTAATCTGTTGAAAGCCTGGAGGGATAGAGAGTCCCTAGTCGCAGACACTTGGTCACCAGCTCAAACTGGTTGCGTGATTCCTGAGGTTGGAATAGCAGCCACCTTGTCACAACCCCAACAACAGGAGGTTAAGGAGTTTGTGCTTCGCAACAAGGAGGTATTCTCTGAGCTGCCGGGACAAACATCTGGGGTAGAGCATGACATCATTACCCCGCCCGGTGAAAGGGTGAAGTTAAAACCCTATCGGATCCCAGAGGCTCGACGGGAGGCAATACGGGAGGAAGTACAGAAAATGCTGAACTTAGGGGTGATAGAGGAGTCCCAAAGTGATTGGTCTAGTCCCATCGTGTTGGTGCCTAAACCGGATGGGAGCTGGCGATTTTGTAACGATTTTCGTCAGTTGAACAAAGTTACAAAATTTGACACCTACCCCATGCCACGTATAGATGAGTTGATCGACCGGCTGGGAACAGCCCGATACATGACGACTCTTGACCTCACAAAAGGGTATTGGCAAATCCCCCTGGCCAAGTCGGCCAAAGAGAAAACCGCATTTGTAACCCCAGACGGGGCGTTCCAATATAAAAGAATGCCGATCGGGTTACAGAATGCGCCGGCCACATTCCAGCGGAAAATGGACCAGATGCTGAGGCCCCATCGGAAGTATGCTGCGGCTTACCTGGATGACGTAATTGTCCATAGCACAGATTGGGCCTCACATCTGCCAAAAGTGCAAGCAGTCCTGGACTCTGTTCGGGAAGCGGGGTTTACGGCTAACCCCAAGAAGTGTACCATTGGGCAGGAGGAGGCCAAATATCTTGGGTACACCATTGGGAGGGGAGTAATAAAACCCCAACTCAACAAAGTCGAGGCCATCCAGAGTTGGCCACGTCCCAACAGCAAGAAGCAGGTACGAGCCTTTCTGGGAATCGCTGGGTATTATCGGCGATTCATTCCCCACTTTGCTTCTAAGGCTGTGCCCCTAACCAACCTGACGAAGGGGAAAGGGTCGGTCATGATTAAATGGACCCCCGAGGCTGAGGCAGCATTCCAATTCTTGAAACAAGCCTTATGTAGCCAGCCAGTGTTGTACTCACCCGACTTCTCTAAAGACTTTGTCGTACAAAGTGATGCGTCAGATGTGGGGTTAGGAGCAGTATTGTCCCAGGTCTGGAACGGGGAAGAGCACCCAGTCATTTACCTCAGCAGGAAGTTGAAGTCCCATGAGGTAAATTACGCCACCGTTGAAAAGGAGTGTTTAGCGGTGAAGTGGGCTCTAGATTCCCTTCGGTACTACCTGCTAGGTAGGCACTTTGACATGGTTATGGATCACGCTCCGTTAAAGTGGATGGCTCAAAACAAGGAAACAAATAGAAGAGTGAATAGGTGGTTCCTGGCCCTCCAGGAATTCAACTTCACAGTAAAGCATCGCCCTGGCGTTCAAATGGGGAATGTGGATGCTTTGTCTCGAGTACATGAATGCCTGATTGCTGGTGTTCCAACCCCGAGGTTAAAACAAGAGGGGGGGGTATGTGACAGCAGGAAGGTAAAGTCACCTGGTTGCATCCAGGGGGGTAGATATATTTCGCCCAGATTCAGGCTTTACGCCGACTTATACAACTAGGTGGAGAGTTGTATAAGGCTAGTGGGCTCATGGATGACTCATACCTCTAGGGAGAGGGCTGGGCGTCGTGCAGACAGGGAGTTGATGAGACCAGCTGAAGCTTGTCAGCTCATTTAGGCCTCTATAAGAACTCCCAGCTTCATTAGATGTTAGCTCATGCCTGGACCCAGACCTGTGTGGACTGTCTAGGGAGAGTGAACCCCTGTGCGGTGAGGCAAAGCCTGTGTGGCTATTTGCTTGGACATTTAAAACCAGGGACTTAGGGACTAGGACAGCACTAGGCTGATCCCAGTTGTTAGTTAGGAAACCTGTATGTTTAGTCAGAGGTCAACTTGACCAGGATTTATTTTGGTTATGTTTCTTTTGCTTTGCTGTGTTTTGTCACTGTAAATAGAAAATAAACCGCACCTTTTTGATTTTGAAAACCACAACCTCCGTTTGCTGGGCCTGTTTTGTGTGGGGAGCCCATCCCGGGGGGTCACACACACCCGCTGCCGAGCTAACCCCCTCACAATATATATATAATTGCATTTTATAGTTGGCCCCCCTACTTTTGTCCCTGTCCTCCCATGTGCCCCCCCCTAAATATGAAAGCTGGAGATGCCACTGCTTAGACTGATCATGTGTTCTCAGTGTACTTGGAATTGTGTCTGTGGCAGGCAGCCTCTGTACTAACAAGACCTAGGCATATGGGCATATTCTCAGTGCCCCCCCAGGGGTGAGGGCTACACCTTGCGAGGTATATAAGGGAAGAGGATTTAACAAACGTTGAGCTTTACTTTATATTTCTCTGACCTATAAATCATTCAGTAACATTTGGTTTATCACATTATCATAAACAAGGTGAAATTGTAATTGCAAGCAGTTATGCTACATATTGTAAAACATTTGTTGATCTTCCAAAGCTTAAGTATTTTCTGATTTACTATTTAACCACTTGCTTACTGGGCACCTAAACCCCCCTCCTGCCCAGACCAATTTCCAGCTTTCAGTGCTGTCGCAATTTGAATGACAATTGCACGGTCATGCAACACTGTACCCAAATGACATTTTTATCATTTTTTTCAGACAAATAGAGCTTCCTTTTGGTGGTATTTGATCACCTCTGCGGTTTTTATTTTTTGTTAAAAGACAGATTTAAAAAAAAAAATTATTATATTTTTTTATATTTTGTTATAAAATTTTGCAAACGGGTAATTTTTCTCCTTCATTGATGTACGTTGATGAGGCTGTACTGATGGGCACTGATGGGCTGCACTGATGGGAACCGATAAGGCGGCACTGGTGGGCACTGATAGGCGGCACTGGTGGGCACTGATAGGCGGCACTGGTGGGCACTGATGGGTGGCACTGAAGGGCATTGATAGGTGGCACTGGTGGGCACTGAGAAGTGGCACTAATAGGTGGCATTGATAGGTGGCACTGATAGCTGGCAGTGATGGGCACTGATAGGTGGCAGTGATGGGCACTGATAGGTGGCAGTGATGGGCACTGATGAGTGGCAGTGATGGGCACTGATGAGTGGCAATAATGGGCACTGATCGGTTACACTGATAGGCAGCATTACTAGGTGGCACTGATTGGCAACACAGGTGGGCATTGATAGGTGGCACTTGTGGGCATTGATAGGTGGCACTGCGGGCATTGATAGGTGGCACTGTGGGCACTGGCAGGTGGCAATGGCAGGTGGTACTGGCAGGCAGTATTTTTGGGCACCTGGGAGGCAGATGTGCCTCCTTCCTCTTCGGGACCGATGTAAACAAGCCGGTGATTACCGATCCTTTGTTTACATCATGTGATCAGCTGTCATTGGCTGACAGCTGATCACGTGGTAAGGGGCCGGGATCAGCCCCTTACACAGATCTGTGATCTCCCGAGTCTCAGTGACTCAGTGATCACAGCGCGCGCCCTGCAGGGACCATGTATTTGTGTTAAAATGTATCCTATTTGCATTGCTTCCTCTGTGTGAAAAACCCAGTGATCTAGCCAGTCCCAATGCTTTCCTATTTCAAATTGACCATGCTAGGCATGAGAGCACATCCATAGATAGTTGTATATTTACCATGTTGCTTAGAGCCTCCCATTATAGATATGTATACATATTTCACCAGATTTGTGGCTCCCCCTCTCTCCCTTTCCCATACTATTTTGCTTCCTTGACAATGATCCAATTGTTCATTATTAGCTTATCATCTCTTTCTTTTTTTATGTCATTACAGTTGTAACGGCACCCCAATCTCAAGGGGTATTAACGCCGTTTACGATGTTCCCTCTCCTAGACACACATCCACTCGCTACCAATATCCACAGCTAAACGACCCTTTCCTATAGGAGCCGACCCCTCTGGAAGAAGACGAGACGCACTCTGTCTCTTCTGTAGTAGGAATGAATTTATTATTGAGAAACATTGTAACTTTATACACAATTCAAGGCACATGATTTAACATGAACAAGGGCCCAGCTCCACCCACACATCCCAAAACTCAACACCTCATCCTGATGTCTGCTAGGCTTCAAAAGATCCCAACACAATAGAATATATGATCTCCAATACACATCTTCCCACAAAGGGTTGGCAGCCAGTCTGTCTGGCGACAATAGGTTCTAAACCCTTTACATCTTAAATCCCTTTGTATTGTAAATCCCAGTCTGCCTTTACAATACACACAAGTATAGGGTTAATTACTTCTATTCACACCAGACCTTCCCAAGTCATACTGAACAATAGAATGCAAATTACCTTAATTCCTCACAGCCATGATTACACAAAGTCAGGGCTGTCGGTGATGATATTAGCATCTAAGAGTATGTGTCTAAACATCATGAAGGCGTCACTTTCCAATTAACCTGTTGAGGTCATAATCAAACAGTAGAGAGTTCTTTGCAGGTATCCTGGGGAATATGGTGGATGAATATTACAGACCCAATCTAGATAAAATGTATGTACAGCATTGAATATGGCCATCATAGACCATATTGGGGTTTTCATTCACCCTGTGCCCCTAATAGAGACACAGGGTGATTGACACATAAGAGCCATTGGGGAAGCTGGCGCAAGGGTATTTCATACTTCCTAAGCGATTATGAATTCCCCGGGCCTTCCTGTTACATCTCTCCCCTTTCGGCAGGAGACTAACAGAGGGGGGAACCCCAGACGGGTTGACTCCGAAGTTAGTCCATAGGTCCCTTCCTCTAATGCCGGTATCCACACAGTACCCCAAATAAATTTCTCCAAACAGAGAATCGCTTACCCAGCCAACCTCTGCCTCTCTCAGAGAACACACCCGCCGCTGGGGAGAGGCCTGGACTGGCCCTTCTCCCTGGAGTCCTTTCTGCCGCTGGAGAGAAGACAGGGTGACTGGGCTCAGTCCGTCATGCTGTTGGGGATCTGGGTCGACTGCCCGGCATCCCTGTGGTATACAAGTGGAGACTGAAGTCCCATCCACTTGTGGTAGGTGAAAATCTCCCAGTGCTTGCAAAGCAAGGCTGACATCCTCCTGTCTCAGTGTCACACCATTTTCTGGGGTTGTGTCAGTGAGGACTGAAGTCCCATCCAATACCACAGGAACTCCCTCTTTTGTTAGTTGGGAGCCGAGGCCCGTGGCGCTCGGCTCTGTTGCCAGCTCTTCTGCTGGGTTGCTGTGAGTGGAGACCGCAGTCCCATCCACCGATATCCGCTCAAGTGGCAGTTGTGTGCAGCGGCCAGTAGCATTCTGCCCTGCTGCCAGTGATTCAGCTGGGAGTAAAAGCTTTACTGCCTCAGCTTGTTGCTGGGGAGAGGGGCCAACTGCCCCGGCTCCCTGAAACTCCACAGTGGTTTCCGGTGCTGGGCAGAGGTGGGTATCACTCTGCCCTGTTGCCAGCACTTCTGCTGGGGACTCCACACCATCTGCTCTGGTTAACTGTTGGGGGGGAGATGGCCTGCTTCTCCTCCCTGCATCTCTCGCAACCTCCTTCCGAATTCCTCTTCCATGGCGGCTGGTTCTTTAGGCGTTGTCCCCGATTGCCATATTTGCGCCATTCTCTGCTCATGTTGCCACTCATCCTGCCGCTCGATGTCTCTAATGGCTTCCCGTATGGTGGTCTCTGATGGGTTAGCACCATACAATGCCAACCGCTGTCGCACTCGTTGCTGAAACAAATCTTCAACTGACCGGGGTCCTGCATCACCCTCCTTCGGCTGCATCGCTGGCCAGTCACTGTGGTGGTTTGGAGTGTCCCAGGAACTGGAGGGAAAATCCCGCTGCTGCCAACCAATGTAACGGCACCCCAATCTCAAGGGGTATTAACGCCGTTTACGATGTTCCCTCTCCTAGACACACATCCACTCGCTACCGATATCCACAGCTAAACGACCCTTTCCCATAGGAGCCGACCCCTCTGGAAGAAGACGAGACGCACTCTGTCTCTTCTGTAGTAGGAATGCTTTTATTATTGAGAAACATTGTAACTTTATACACAATTCAAGGCACATGATTTAACATGAACAAGGGCCCAGCTCCACCCACACATCCCAAAACTCAACACCTCATCCTGACGTCTGCTAGGCTTCAAAAGATCCCAACACAATAGAATATACGATCTCCAATACACATCTTCCCACAAAGGGTTGGCAGCCAGTCTGTCTGGCGACAACAGGTTCTAAACCCTTTACATCTTAAATCCCTTTGTATTGTAAATCCCAGTCTGCCTTTACAATACACACAAGTATAGGGTTAATTACTTCTATTCACACCAGACCTTCCCAAGTCATAATGAACAATAGAATGCAAATTACCTTAATTCCTCACAGCCATGATTACACAAAGTCAGGGCTGTCGGTGATGATATTAGCATCTAAGAGTATGTGTCTAAACATCATGAAGGCGTCACTTTCCAATTAACCTGTTGAGGTCATAATCAAACAGTAGAGAGTTCTTTGCAGGTATCCTGGGGAATATGGTGGATGAATATTACAGACCCAATCTAGATAAAATGTATGTACAGCATTGAATATGGCCATCATAGACCATATTGGGGTTTTCATTCACCCTGTGCCCCTAATAGAGACACAGGGTGATTGACACATAAGAGCCATTGGGGAAGCTGGCGCAAGGGTATTTCATACTTCCTAAGCGATTATGAGTTCCCCGGGCCTTCCCGTTACAACAGTGTTATAATATTATAGAGTTATTTTGTTCCTGCATTTAAAGCCGTTTTGCTACGTACTATTACGTATGATACATTGGTTCTTATGTTGACCATAACTTATGTTTCCGTCCCTTATTAAAAACACACAGCACTTTTTTTTGTTTTGTAGTCATGCTGATATCTGTAGTCCCATGAGTGGCAATGATTTTTAAATTACATTTGTTTCTTATAATCAGCCTCATAATTTCAGTCTCATTTACTGTTATTTCTGTGTTATTTATCCCTTTATTGATATTTAATATTGTTTAGATTGTTTATGTTAATTTATGATAATCATCTTGCCACCTCCATCCCGCCCATGCCTCTATATAATACAGCTCTCCTGACCCAGGTCTATGGTTTTGAAAAAGGAGCTATTGCGCATGCTCCGAAATGCGTTGCTGCCCCCCTGACGTCACTACCGGTCGCTTGCATTCCAAGCTGGCTCCAAATTGGGATTGATTAACTTTACTTTTCTTATATCTTCTGTAAGTGTATTTAACTACTTTCCTACATTATATCTTTGTCATACTGCACTTCGAAGTGCCTTCTTTGTTTTACATTTTTTTAGAGCCTACTTCTCTCTTATGGAGTGCTGCTGAAGTGCATTACAGACCGTTTGCCCATTGATTCACTGTCCACATACAGACTGTCCTTTGCAGTTTCCGGACCATTAGAGGGTCTTCTTGCCAGAGTGTTCTATGCATATCTATTTTCTTGCTTGAGAGCACATCCCACTGTGGGGAGTTTTCTGGCTGTACTTGGAGCACAGCCTGCCTGTCCTCCAATGATCAGACTTGTGCTGACATGCCTCCCTCCCATAGGTGTGGGCAGCCTATTGTATTAGGGTGTGCACCCCAAAGCTCAAACGCACATGCCTTGCTCTGCAGCCTCAGCTGCACTGGACAGTGAATGAATGGGAAGTGCTCTGTGCTGAGCGGCCTCCTGTTCATTCACAAACTGAAGCACAATAAACACAGTTTGTAAGTGTAAGAAAAAGAAGGGGCAGATAAATTATATATTGATTAGCCCCATCCCCTACTCTCCATCCTGAAACATCCCCCGCAGCAGTGGGAAGCCCCGGCAGTAAGGGGAATCAGCACCGCACAGAGTGATTAGGGTGTGCCCAGGCACACCTGGAACACCCCCTGCCCACACCTATGCTCCCTCGGCAACTCTTCGCTGGGAAGATCAGTGTACTGCTGTTTTTATGCCTCTTTGCATCCTACTTACCCTCCCCCTGCAGTCTCCAACCCCACTTCTTCTAAAAACAGATTTTTTTTTTTTTTATATGTGTATATAATATAATGTGTGCATTGCATTTCTATTTTAAACTGGATGGGTTTTATCAACAGGTGAGAGTTCACATATACTTTCATTAATGGTTGAAAAAAAACATAGTAAAAAACATAGTAGAATAGTAAAAAAACATAGTAAAATCTGTGACCTACCAACTCTATAGGTATTAGCAATTAACTTAGTTATAGTAGGCACTAAAGTAAGCATGAATGAGAAAATAGTCTTTCAAGAAAAGCATTACTGTTTTCTTACCTTTGGGAATCGTTCATTGCGGGGACTCCATACTGCTTTTTATATGTGCCAAAATGCTAATAAAATGTATCCTGTATGAACAAAAGTAAAATCAGGTGCCATAAAACTGTTATGTCGGTATGTCCATATGCTGTATAAGTAAGTATTAAAAGGAAATCTTTGCATTTTATATACATCCTTATATCCCTTTGCAGTCAGTGTCACTTTTTAACATAAGGAGCCCTAAATTGCAATTACACATGATATGTACAGTTTAGTGCACTAATCAAACTCATATGTAGTTATTAGTGTTTTTTTAGGCAGTTTGGGTAGTGATGGACTTTAGACATGACTGACATTGATGCTGGTTTAACATACACCCAAACCATCACAGTTTTCACAGGACTGCCCTGTGATTTCAACAAAATCCCAGGGTCCATCAGATGTCCTCGAGCTCAGTGCCAGAACAATTGTTTCAGCATCCAGCTCTGGAACTATGGCTGCACTGTTGGGAGGGACCTGCCCAACAGTAGCTGCAAAGATGTAAGAGACAGGAACAGTTAAACTGCAGCAGAGGATACAGAGGGTGGTTTGGTAAGTAACCCACTAATGATCATCAATGCCCCCCCCCCTTAACACCAATGTAACTGCCAATGTCGCCTCGCTAAATGCAAATGTCCTCACTTTTCCCCAACGAAACACCATCGTCATACTTTCACCCTACTAAGCATGAATGCCCCACCACCACCTTCCTCTCACTGAATACCAATGTCTCCCCTTCCTCCCATTGAACACTTTTGTCCCCCCTACATGCCTTGTTTTCCCCACTGCTACTTTTTTCCCCACTAACCTCTCCCACAGCGCTATTGTGTTCTGCTAGTGGGGAGTGCAGGGAGTCTTCCCTGCCAGCAGAAAATAATGATTATTGTGGCTTTTAGCCTGCGACACTAATCATTTGGGAAAAACCCATCAGGATGGTTGTACACAAGTCAATTGATGGATCGACTTGTGTATAATCAGGGTGCCCATACATAGATTGAAATTCGGACAGTCCCTGCTGAACCGTCTAAAGTCAGCCATACATGGATCGAAATTCACATTGTGACAATAACCCTGAAGGAATTGCTGGATTTCACAGGCCCTTCTAGCCTGTCTATTGAAAATTTGGCCTGTAGCTGCACCCAGACAGTCATAGATCTGCCAACGGCAGAAGACAGACTTTCGCTCCGTCAATCTTCTTTTTGCCATTTTATTGGCTTTGTTCTACAGGGGAAAGAGGATAGCTAAAAACAGCTGGCAAAGAAAACCTCACTCTGCTCAGTTGTATCTAGTAGTATATTTGCCCTCAGGCTAATGTATATTTGGTAGTCCAGATGGACAGCTACCTTCAAGTATATTCAACCCCTTTCGCAGGCGAGTTAAGACCGGCAATTAACTAAGCAGAGCTCATCTTCAGCTTCAGTTTCCTCCTACTGGTATAGGAACCTGAAAGGCAAGAACTGGATCTCTCTGCAGCTATACTTTCTTCAGGCAGCAGGCAAAAAATCTTTTTTTAGAAGGCCTCCCCAAATGTTTATTTCCCAGCCTACATAACTGGCATATTCCCCTTAGTGATTTGCCAGGGTGAAATAACAGCTCAGCTGGGTCAACACCAAATTTCAACTATGGACACTCCAGCTTTTAAATCATATGAATAAAGCTGACCATTGTAAAAATACGTGGCATTTTTCTATAGTCTGTCCAACCACTGACTGTAACTGTCACTTTTGCTAGACAGCCTTAATTTTAGAGAAATTTGTTTCTTTTGTTACTTTGGTGTCCCTTTTATGGCAAATTATTTTTACAAAGATCTGGCAATTCTCTCATCCTCAGATTCTACGAGAGTGTCGTACAACAAATAAATCCCTTTGAGGTATGCTGTGTGTTATAGGAAATAAGTCAGACAGCAAGACACCCATTTTCCAATGCATGGTATACCGTATGTTTAAAAAAAAAACCTGCAGTGGTGAGCAGTTGGGTTTTTAAAACGGATGTAACTTTTTTTAGGTTAAAATGTGGTGGCATCTCTATCATCAATAATATGTCAGACAGAGAGCAATGACAGTAGCAAGGATATTAGTAGCAATGACAAGGAAATTATGTTGTTTTGAAACTTGTTGCAGAGTACCAGCAGGCCAGTCCATTCCTGCCAAGTGCCTGACACTGTCGACTAGATAACTTGTTTGTCTTGGCAGTGACAGCAGGATGATGGATCTGACACATTGATTCAGAGCCAGGATGCCACTCAATCCCCCTCCACCACTTCATTATCAAAGTACAAGTTTTTATTCTTACCAATCTCAACTAATTCCTATTCATGGTACTTCGGTGGTGAGTAAAAAGTGGCACCAGTGGCTGCAGCTTGAGGCATTTTTCCAAATCTAAGCACATTATTTGAAGTAGAAGAAAAGCTGTATGGAAGTCCCAAAGGCTTCAGTAGCATCAGTCTGCTTTTTAAAGGTTGGCTTCACCTCTTTTGTTAATCGTTAATCATGGAGGGTCTGGAAAGAAATAAAAAAATAATGATGTTGCTTGCTGGTGCATTCACCTAGAGCAGAACTCCAGGCAATTTTTTTTCTCAAAATCTACTGTATAAAACAAAGTTTACTTACATTAGGTGTATGCCACTTGATAAGGAAATTGCATATTTCATATTCCTTATTAACCACTTCTCCACCGGGCCTATTCTGGCACTTCTCTCCTTCGTGTAAAAATCATCATTTTTTTGCTAGAAAATTCATCAGAACCCCCAAACATTATATATATATATTTTTTTAGCAGACACCCTAGGGAATAAAATGGCGGTCATTGCAACTTTTTATCTTGCACGGTATTTGCGCAATAATAAAGTTTCACAAATTAAAAAATAACAAAACAGTAAAGTTAGCCCAATTTTTTTGTATAATGTGAAAGATGCTGTTACGCCGAGTAAATAGATACCTAACATGTCACGCTTTAAAATTGCGCACACTCATGAAATGGCGCCAAACTTCGGTACTTAAAAATCTCCATAGCCGACGCTTGAATTTTTTTTACAGGTTACTATTTTAGAGTTACAGAGGAGGTCTAGTGCTAGAATTGTGTTAGAATTGTTGCTGTCTAGTGCTAGAATTGTTGCTGTAAACATCCCTTGTAATAGGAATCATTGTGACAGGTCCTCTTTATGGAAAAATGCGGGGTCAATAAGACCCCACATCTCTCTTCCAGGCTGGAAAGCATGAGATCGGTGAAAAAAAATTCACCAATCTCATGCTGACAGCCACAATTGCGGCTTTGTTTACTTCCGGGTACCGGGCGTGACGTCACAACGTCGCGCCCGGGACTCCGACGGTCATAGAGATGACTGGTGACCATCTGATCACCGGAAATCTCTATCGTCGTGAGCCGGCGCCGGCCGGTTTGTTCTCCGGGCCCCCGATGGCACGGGAGAGCCCGGAGAAGCACCGGATGGCGGCGGGAGGGGGGATGTCCCCTCCCGCTGCCTATAGGAACGATCAAGCGGCGGAACTGCCGCTATGAATCGCTGGAAGAAAAGAATGATATCTGAATGATGCCTGTAGCTGCAGGCATCATTCAGAAATTCCCCCCTCAAAGTCAGCAACGTCATATGAGGTCCTTGGTGGACAAGTGGTTAAAGAGGGGTTCCACACGCAATTTTTTTTTTTTTAAAAGTCAGCAGCTACAAACACTGTAGCTGCTGACTTTTAATAAGGACACTTACCTGCTACTACTTACGTGATACTTATGGGCTACCTACTCGCCCACGATGTCAGCCCCCCCTGAGGCTGATCCCTCGATCCTGGCAGCTCCCGGCGCCGCCATCCTCAGTAAGGGAAACAGGCAGTGAAGCATTGTTTTCTAAATGGGCGGCTTGCTCTCTGGGATACACACAGTTCCCAGAAGGCAGCGCGCCCCATTCACCAGAAGACAACGCGAGGAGGATGCGGAAGAAGACCAGCCGCGGATAAGGAAGAGGCAGATTAGAGACTTCCGCATAGCAAACGGTATTTCTGGTGAGTAAAAATTTTATTTTTTTTTCTATTTTTTTTTTCTATTTCTTTGCAGGTTTTTTGTGAAATATTTTTTTTTGGGATTAACTCCACTTTAAGGTTGGCCTCACAAATATCAAATAAAAAAAGCCTCTAATATTCTGGTTATCTTGGATGACTCATCTTATAGGAATGTGAACTGTCTATATGAACAAGCCAGCCCCCTCTCCTTCAGGAATTTGCCATTTTTCTTAGAAGGTAATTTTGCTCTGAGGGTGGGCTTGACCATTTCCTACACACAAGACCTATATATCCTAGCAAGAACTCGTAGGATTAGTCTCATCTCTAGAGCTGCATCATGCAACATGGAAGTGTCTGGTCTGATTACCTGGCCACACCTTTATGGGGGGACTCCATGGCAAAACAGCATCTTTAGTTAAGTATTGTTGTCATATTTTCTTTATCCGTATCTGTCATTATCTTTAATAAATGTTATACTTAGAGGTATTTGTGTGATCTCTCTTTGCACATATCGAACACAACCTCAAAAACGTGACAAAACACCACTCTTAGGATAAATGTTCTTTATAATTATAATTTTATTCATGCCGGAAAGTATAGTTTTCTCTATACTTTTGATGTTGTGACTAATATCTGCCCTCTTCTCCCCCTGTCTATTCACAAAAGGCCCTGTATTTTGTGAATAATTCACTGAATACAGGGCATTCTGTTAGTGGACAAGGGGAGAGCAGGGTGGATAAATAGTAAATAAATATTAAGAAGTAAAGAAAGGACAGAAATCCTAAACGTCATGTGAGTAAACATTTTTTTTACACAGCAGTTTTTAAGAAAATGTTTGCCTGAAATTCCTTGGCCTGTACACGTGGAGTTCGTGTTCCATCCCAGACACCTTCAGTCTGGGATGAGGTACTTAGCCGAAGGCCTGGGGCCCAGTACCTTCCACTGGGTCCCGCGAGGGAGGGATTATCCTAAGGTGCCTCTGGTGTCGGGCACCTGAATCCAGGGCGTAAGGGACCGGAGAGGTAACCCTCCCGTAGAGCTGGTGCAGCATATTGCCAGTGCCGGGTGGGCCTCCGGAGACCGTTCGGATGGATGTCTTTCCCCAAAAATGGCCAATCCATCAAGGAAGCAGTCCACCTAATCAACTCAGGTCGGTGGCAGAGACCTGCTCGAAGGCCTGTGGCAGGGGCCTCAACAGTTCACCTGGTCGGTGGCAGCGACCAATCTCACGGTCGGTGGCAGAGACCGTGCGCCAAGCCTATTTGCACTAGAAGGACCTACTCGTATCCACACCCTGTCTGTTTATTTAAAAGTTCAACTGATACTGTTTACTACTCAAGAAGAATAAAGGAGTGTTGGACTTTTTATGGTGTGGGGCTCTATTACTGACAGTCAAACCTCCACAGGAGAAGCAGAGGCCCATCCAGAACACAGGCCCGAAGGTAAAACAAGTGTTGGCTTTCACCTCTGCACACTAGAGGACATAGGCCGTAGTGAACCTCACCCTCCTTCCACATACCCCTAGACAAGCCAGCCATTTTATTAATAAAGGGGGCGGGGGTGAGGCCGCTACAAATAAATAAAAAACATTTTCTCAGTTTAGGCCGATATGTATTCTACATATCGCTCCGTTGATCCCCGCTGAGCCGGCGGATGACAGGGCGGTCCCTGCACACTGTGGACCGCCCTGTCAGATCTCCGTTCTCCTCTATGGGGGGACCGGATGAACACAGACCGTCTGTCCGTGTTCATCTGATCCGCTCTGCAGACGGATGGAAAAATAGGATTTTCCGCAATCTGCAGAATCGGACCATAGCGGGGACCGATGACATCGGTTGTCAGCGGATGTTCATCCGCTGACACCCACTATCCCATAGGGATACATTTATATCCGTATTTCATCCAAAAACGGATGGATGAAATACGGACATACTGTTCGCACGTGTGAAAGAGCCCTTAAAAAAAAAAAACGCTTATTGTTTTCATGTTTTTTTAACCACATGCCGGCCGCCGCACGCCGATATACGTCAGCAGAATGGCATTGGCAGGCAAATGGGCTTACCTGTATGTCCCTTTGAACTGGACTGGAGTTGAGAAACACTGTTGTAGACGCTATAACTTTTGCGCAAACCAATCAATAGAAGAATACATATCGGCCTAAACTGAGGAAAAAAATTGTTTTAGTTTTTTTCAAAATTGGGATATTTATTATAGGAAAAAGTAAAAAATATTGTGTTTTTTTTTCAAAATTGTCGCTCTTTTTTTGTTTATAGAGCAAAAAATAAAAAATCGCAGAGATGATCAAATACCAGCAAAAGGAAGCTCTTTTTGTGAGAAAAAAAAAGGGCGTCAATTTTGTTTGGGTACAGCGTCGCACGACCGCGCAGTTAAAGCGATGCAGTGCCGAATCGCAAAAAGTGGCCCAGTCATTTGGCAGCCAAATGGTCTGGGCTGAAGTGGTTAACTTTGGTTTCACTTTTAAAACTCAGCTGCTCTGTAATCACACAGGTGTATCAGGAGATCACAGGCAGCCCTCCCTCTTCTACTCAGATCTCAGGTGTTCTCAGAGGAAAAACTTCTTCTCTCATCTCCTTCTGAGAACAAATATTCTCCGCTTCATAAACAGGGTGCCAGAGGAGAAGATTTTTCTCTGAGAACTGAAATTAGATAAATTATCAATGTTTGATAAACGTACACCTAAATGCATTCAGAACACCACAGCAATTTAATCTGGCCATACACTGATCGAAACTCAGCTGGTTCAGCAAGGCCAAATTTTGATCAGTGTGTGTCAGTCCATCGCTCGACAGAAGTTGATTGTTTCAGTTTATGGCCAGCTTAAGGCTAGGATTCTTTTAGTCAGTGGAAGATAAGAGGTACAAATCACCTACTGGAAGAACATTGGAGATCCCACTATGTTTGGACAACTATGAATTAACCAATGTAATTCTCACAATCTTTATATTTGAGAAATTATAGCAATGATTAAAAAAAAAAGAAGCTACCATGATTAGGGCATGAATCCTGTGCATGTCAAAAACACATTTTTGTGTTATCCTTTTAGATCCTTTTATTTCTGTGTTGCATTTATATATTCATCATATATTGTTGGCAAGCCAAAGATTTGTACTCCAATCGAGATTGAGGGCACCTGCACGTTATTGCCTTCCAGATAGTCAAACCTACCCACTTTACCTTTCCTATATACTGTATATTAAAGCATATCTTCAGCCATTAGTTTTGTTTTTAATATTTAGGTAGGGAAAAACAAAAACATATCTGTTTGTTTTTTTTTTCAACCCCATTGAAGAGATTCTTATTACGTTCTTACACATTTTCATATACACAGTATACAAATAATTTTTTTATTGCACGACAGAGAGAATGCGTGCATGTACACTATACATTGCCTTAATGACTATTATTGGAGTTGCTTCAAGCATTATAAAAATGTAATTTGTATATTGTGCAGTTGTTATTTTAGTTGTAGCGCCCTCACCTCTCCCCCTACCTGCCTTTTTGTGTATATGATTCGGCTCCTCGCAGAAAGGGGAGAGGCACACCGCACCACAAGCCCGTACCCTCCTGAGTAAGGAGGTTGAGCAGTGTTAGTTTTCGGGCCTGCCTGTGGCTGGGGTTGAATCCTCCCGAGGATGATTCTCACCTCTACTTAGGTAGATGCAAGTCCTTATATTTCCCCAGTAATGTAACTGTCCACACCAACTGAAAGTCCAACTCCTTAATTTCTTTGACATGGATAATAAATATGCCTCTTTGACAGCAGACAGGTTGGAACAAGACACATGACAGCTTAGGTGGGAGGAGGTCCAGGCACAAACCTGAATCAGGTTCTTGGACTGTTTAGGTTTCACAAACAGCTTTGGCGCACGATCTCTGCCACAGACCGTGAGGTTGGTCTCTGCCACAGACCAGGTGAATAGGAAGTCACTGCCACTGACTTGGAGAACAGGTCACTGCCACTGACCGGGTGAATAGGGCACGGCCCTGTTAGACCACTGCCACTGACCTGTAAGCGAACTTCCTTCTAGA
This sequence comes from Rana muscosa, assembly GCA_029206835.1. Lineage (NCBI taxonomy): Eukaryota > Metazoa > Chordata > Amphibia > Anura > Ranidae > Rana > Rana muscosa. Next base: position 56,996,262 of record CM055122.1, read on the forward strand.
GAGTACTTGGCCCATGGGAGGGAGAAGACATCCCTCCAGAGAGTTACCAGAGGCCCACACCGTCACCAAGACTCTGCGCTGGGTCTTCGGTACAGGTAACCTTCCTGGCCTCCTCATCCCAGATACGGGTCTCCTCGCAAGGTGGCACCCTGGGAGTCCTCGATCCCCGGCGGAACCCAGCCGAAGGTGCTGGGCTCCGGGCCTCCAACTTAGTACCTCACCCCAGACTGAAGGTGTCTGGGATGGAACAGGAACCAGGCCTCCGGGCCTAGGGCACCCGGAGATGACACCCACACACCCAGGCTGAAGGTGCCTGGGCGTCGACAAAGACACCAACCCCTCACGGAAGATGGCCGCCCCTTTTTATACCCTCTCCCGACAGGCACAGCAGGTTCCCCACCCCGCCGTACTGCTGCCGAGAGGGGACAAGAAAAGGCACAACCTTGTATTGTGGTTCAACCCGGACCTATGGCGACAGCGCCACATGTAGGCCCCAGGGAACCACACACCAACACTAGCTCCCATGGCACAGAAATGGTCCATTAACCCTAACAATAGTGTGTCTGAGCCTAACTACCACTCAGACACTTCCCATAAATTGAACACCCCGCTACATAGTATATAGGCAAATTGGTTTATACTTACAGTATATGAAGTGCTTTGGCAAGAGTTCTGGGAGTCAGAACTGCTTTAAAATCACAAATTTAGTGTTGTATTTTTCATTGCAAGCAAAAAATGAATGTATCTGACATATAAGCTGAGCACATGCCACATTTAGCACTGGTGAATGGTGATTCATGTTTTTATTTCTCTGTTTATGCTATGCTTAAAACAATAACTGCAAAGGCTACATGTACTTCCCCCCCAATGAGATTGTAGGCCACACCCACCCGGACCAAAACTTCCCCAGATACAAATCATTAAATAAACACTCAAGAACCATTATTTGGCAAAATTTTGGCCGCGACACCTTTATTGGTTTAAACAATTAATTTCCAATAACTGTTTATTATCACTCATATTTATTATCACTCATAACTTCAGATATATAATCACATAACAGATTTCTACCTGCTCAGTTATTAGAACTCGAGCAGTAGCTCAAACTTCAAATAACAATAACAGTCCCCCCCAGAATCCGGGGTGACCCAACCACATAAGAGGTGTACGCGACTAGGGCGGGAGGGAGGGAGCTCCAATCTTCTTCAGCTGTCAGCTCCAATCTTCTTCAGTTGTCCTGCAGGCAAGAGGATGAGCCCCACACCTGCTTACCCTTAAATAGCCCAACCCCTTGCTTCCAGAGTATTCCCTGAAACCTCATTGGCTACTCCTGAAAACTCCCCCTAGCCTCTTAAAGAGGCAGTAACCTGACTGACTAACACCTAATGCTGCTTAATAATTTTTATTAAATCCTGGGATGGGGAGGCCACAATCTCAAGAAAGTGGCCCCATATTGTGCCCCCTTTTTTCATGAGATTGTAGGCCACACCCACCCGGACCAAAACTTCCCCAGATACAAATCATTAAATAAACACTCAAGAACCATTATTTGGCAAAATTTTGGCCGCGACACCTTTATTGGTTTAAACAATTAATTTCCAATAACTGTTTATTATCACTCATATTTATTATCACTCATAACTTCAGATATATAATCACATAACAGATTTCTACCTGCTCAGTTATTAGAACTCGAGCAGTAGCTCAAACTTCAAATAACAATAACAGTCCCCACACGACGGTCTTGAGCATCAAGACCGTCCCACCCCAACCGTCGTGGCCAACTCAATGCTGTTCTGTAATCCTAAATTAAAGATATCCATACCCACTTCCGACAAGTGAACACCATCCGACCTGTATAGACCCGGATAACCACCCTCCAGGTCCACATGCCGATAGGATAATCCACCAATCTGAGGCATGAACTTTTCCAGAGCCCTATTGACTCTTTTTCTCATCTTTTCCATAACCCTCCTCTGGTCAGAGGAGAGCCAGGAAAGACGAGCAACTACCTCGGAAAAAACTAGTGTTATACCTGGGGAAGTAACAATAAAACTATGCAAGTCACGCTTGATCATGTATAATAAATCCAACGTTTTTACATTACCCAAATCATTTCCTCCCAAATGCACAACCAAAATAGAAGGCGGCGGCCATACTTGACATAACCTGTTCAAATGAAAGTACAGTTGGGACCACTGAAGGCCTCTGATACCTTTCCAAAATAACCTAAAAGAGTCCGGATGTAGAGATAAATTAGTTGTATAACTGCGTTGGGCTGCTCGTTTGTGGGCCCAGTAGATAAATGAGTGCCCCAGAATCCAAACTGTGAGCTGGGAACCTAGAATTTAAACAAATAAATTAGGACGAACATATAACTTAAAACATTGAAACTTCCACCTCCCCATTTCTTTAATATCAGAATCCGGGAACCCTAACCGGGCCGCCTCAGAGGCTGCGCCTATCCGAAAGGAGTGGGAGGAAAACGTAAAGTTATTTAAACCCATTCTAACCAAACATTTCTTTAAAACAGCATCAAATTGGTATTTGGTCAGGGGATGTAAATTGACGTGAACTAGAAAAAAAACCCCTCCGGAAGGCCTAAACCCCATAAATTGCCTAACCGTGGCTACCGGGCACATGAATGCCTCATCGTACTCCCGTAGATTGACCCAAAGGCCTTTTCCACATTGATCAGTTTTTGAATGTTGTAGCCAAATGTGAACACCCGACTGATCCATCAACACCTGATCAAAAAGAATCCCTGAATTACCCTGCTTATTTGTCGGCACCAACTCCGAGATGCGGAAAGCACCAAAAAAGGCCAGCACAAAGGCTGTCTTAAATAGCAAAGCTTCATACGGGGAAAAACAAACTACTACCAAACTTTCGCAAAGGCCCCTGAGGATGTCCAGAGAGATCGGCCTCCTATCATCCGAGACATACGTCACTCTCTTGTACCCCTTCAGTGCCTGTTTCACAGAAAAATATGAAGTACAGGCCCTTAAACCCAACAATCTGAAGAAAAATGAAATGCCAGCTAGCGTCTTCGTCACATGACTACTGGAAAAACGCTGCCGCATTAACATAGACAAAAATGCCAGAACATTGCCCTCAGAAGGCCTATTGAAATTAAAACCTGCAGTGCTAGCAAAGGACAACCAACTGCTCCATGCAGCGGTGTAACTGGACCAGGTCTTGGGAGCTAAGGAACCTCTAATAGCGTCCGTCACTGTCATCAAATCATCACCCACAAATGGTCTGGGCATGGGGTGCCCTCTGTGTCCGCTTCTGGAAGCAGAATCCGAAAACGGTCCATCTGGACGCGAGACAGAGAATCGGCGATGTTATTCAAGATACCAGGAGTATACTTAACTTTCAACCAGATGTTAAATTTGAGGCACCTAAAAACCACCTGACGCAGTACTTTTATCACTAACCAAGAACTGGACGAAAGACAGTTAACCGCATACAGCACTCCTTTATTATCGGATTTCACCAATATGCGCCTGTTCGCAAATTCTGAACCCCACAACTCCAAAGCCACCAAAATCGGGAACAACTCTAGGAGAACCACATTCTTGGTGGCCCCTGACCTTACCCAAGACTCCGGCCAATCCGCACAGCACCAGTGCGTCTTCCATATAGCGCCGAAGCCTCTAGAGCCAGCAGCATCCGTGAATAGACAGAAATCTCGTGCTACCACAAAATCAGATTGAAAAAAGGACTTTCCATTATAGCAGTCAAGAAAACCAGACCAAACCTTCAAATCTTCTCTAAGCGGACTCGTCAGTCTGATGTGCGCCCGAGGCGATTTCAGACCTGATATTGCCATGTAAAGACGACGTGAAAAAATCCTGCCAACTGGCATGATTCGACATGCAAAGGCCAGGATACCCAAAAGTGATTGCATCTCCTTCAACTGTATCTTTTTCTTTTGCAACACCCTCGCAATCAACCATTTCAATTTCTCCAATTTTGCCACTGGCAAACGAAATTCCAACTTACAAGTATCTATTTCAATACCTAAAAATTCCAAAGTTGTGCTAGGGAGACAAGTTTTCTCTTCCGCCAGAGGGACACCAAAATCCAAAGCTAGCGCTTGAAATGATAGCAACAAATCAGAACAGATCCCAGAACTTGCTGGACCGACAAATAAAAAGTCGTCTAAATAGTGAACTATGCTATCTGAACTGGACTGAACACAAAGAACCCAATGGAGGAATGTAGAAAACGTCTCAAAATAAGCGCAAGACAGCGAACATCCCATTGGGAGACACATGTCAAAAAAGTACTGACCTTCAAAAGAAAAACCTAAAGAATTAAAAGCTGATGGGGAAACAGGCAGGAGCCGAAATGCCGATTTTATGTTGGCCTTTGCTAACAATGCACCAGGGCCAAACGCCCTAATCTTACTGATGGCCTCCTCAAAAGTGGCATAAGAAACTGAACATGCATCACTATTTATATCATCATTCAATGAATCACCTTTTGGATACGATAAATGGTGTATGAGCCTAAATTCATTAGGCTCACGCTTGGGCACCACCCCCAACGGGGAGAGACGAAAATTACAAAAAGGGGGTTTCTCAAAAGGTCCTGCAATCCTGCCAGCCACAAGTTCCTTACACAATTTATCTCTTACTACCTGAGGAAAATGATCTACCGACTTCAAATTCCCCACCATTTTACACCCTTCCCCCAGAAAAGAAGGTAGCGGAAAACCCTGAGCAAAGCCCTCAAAGAGCAAACGAGCCTTCTCCCTGTTTGGGTAGTTGTCCAGCCACGGGCGCATTTTTTCCAGCCTCACTGGAGTGCAGGCTCTTGGGAAAAATATGCTGCGCCGAACTCGGACCTACGTTTGCGTGCCGCTTAAAACATTTAGTTGCTGGATGCGCCCCAGCGCAGACAGAACATTCGTGTCGGTACTTGCACGACGTGTTCCATCGGCATTGACTATCATTAAATGCGAAACAGCAGCCTTTTCTAAAAACTGCTGCTGTAGGGGTAACCGTGGGTTGTCTAGGTGCAACCGGTTTCTGCGGTAATATTAAGTTGAGCCACAGACCCACATCTTTCATTCCCCACCTAAGGGACTGGTGTATGGACAATTTCTGACGGAAGGACTCGTCATAATAAAACCAACCCAGGCCCCCAAAGTTCTTATATGCCTCTAATATATGATCCAAGTGCTGGAAAAGACCCCCACACCGTTCTGGGTACTTCTCTGCCATAATACCAGAGTAGATACAAAAGGCCTGCAGCCAATTGTTAAAAGACCTGGGGATCAACTTACGCCGCTCATCCTCCCCTCTCTCATCACCCCTCCTATTGACCATGGAATTATTATGAAATGGCAGGAGAGAAAGAATGTCTACATAATCCCCTTTCCAGATGTTATCCTTAATTGCGGCATTCAAATGGTATCCTAAAGGGGATATTTCACAGGGCATGACATCTTTCATCAATGTCTCAGGGACATTAACACTAGCTGTGTGTAATGACTCAGGAGGTAACAGATCATTAACAGTTAATAAATTACTATGTGGAGCAGACAGTACAGGAGAAGCAGAGGCAACAAGAGGGTTAACTGGCATAGAGACCAGAGCAGAAGGAGAAACAGCAGGAACTGACATTTTAGTTAAGGAATGAACCAAAGAGGACAGAGAACCTACTAAGCCAGTTAACATGGTTAATTGATTTAACTCACCCACTGCTGGAGGCTGTGATACATGGTGTTGAACCTCCTGCTCCAGCAGTGCTCTGGGGTCTGGGACTTGTAGAGCTTGCCCAACTGATAACTGTTGAGGCACCTCTGTGCCTTGCTGAGATTTACTTGTATGCTGCTGGGGAGACTGCAGCGCAGGCTGACTCCCCCTAGAGTCATTTGCGGGCTGCTGGGGCTGACCCCGCCGTCTTGCTCCTCTTCCTGCTGGGGACTGTGAGCAGGTCCGCCTCTTCTTGGTGCCGCGGCGGCCTCGTGTTGCGCCATCTGTATCAGACCGTCCGTGTGGCACACTAACCTCTTCGGCTGCTTCCACAGCCCGACCGCAACGTTCAGGAGCTGCGCTCCTCCTCGCTCTCTCCCGCAGGGCGGGCACAGGCACTCCCCGCCCTGCGCCATTAGCATGAGAATGCTCACCGCCCACCTCTAAGCCGCCTCCTTCAGTGACCTCCAGCCGTACCTCTTCCTCCGGAGCTAGAGCCAGGCACTGACGTAGCCATGCTTCCCCGCCTGTGCTGCCAGCCTTCTCAAGTAACTGCTTCACCAGGGCTTCCATCATTAAAGGTAGGCGAACTGCAGAGCTCCAATCTTCTTCAGCTGTCAGCTCCAATCTTCTTCAGTTGTCCTGCAGGCAAGAGGATGAGCCCCACACCTGCTTACCCTTAAATAGCCCAACCCCTTGCTTCCAGAGTATTCCCTGAAACCTCATTGGCTACTCCTGAAAACTCCCCCTAGCCTCTTAAATAGGCAGTAACCTGACTGACTAACACCTAATGCTGCTTAATAATTTTTATTAAATCCTGGGATGGGGAGGCCACAATCTCAAGAAAGTGGCCCCATATTGTGCCCCCTTTTTTCATTCTGTGGCAATTTAGAAACAACCAGAAAACTGTAACATCACAAAGCAAACATTTGTGGGAGGAAGTGGGAGTGAATCATATGCTGTCCCATACCTACAGTGCCTTGAAAAAGTATTCATACTCCTTGACATTTTCCACATTTTGTCTTGTTACAACCAAAAACGTAAATGGATTTTATGTGATAGACCAACACAAAGTGGCATATAAAAAATTGTGAAGCGAAAGTAAAATGATAAATGGTTTTAATTTTTTTTTACAAATAAATATGTGAAAATTGTGGCGTACATTTGTATTCGGCCCCCTTAAGTCAATACTTTGTAGAACCACCTTTCACTGCAATTACAGCTGCAAGTCTTTTTTTTTTTGGGGGGGGGGGGGGGTTCTCTACCAGCTTTGCACATCTAGAGAGTGACATTTTTGCCAATTCTACTTTGCAAAAGATCTTAACCACTTCAATACAGGGCATTTTCACCTCCTTCCTTCCCAGACCAATTTTTAGTTTTCAGCGCTGTCGCACTTTGAATGACAATTGTGCGGTCATGCAACACTGTACCCAAATTCATTTTTAGTTTATTTTCCCCCACAAATAGAGTTTTCTTTTGGTGGTATGTGATCACCTCTGCGGTTTTTATTTTTTGCGCTATAAACAAAAGAAGAGCGACAATTTTGAAAAAAAACACAATATTTTTTACTTTTTGCTATAATAAATTTCTCTATTTATAAAAAAAAAAAAAAATTCCTCAGTTTAGGCCGATACGTATTCTTCTACATATTTTTGGTAAAAAAACAATCGCAATAAGCGTATATTGATTGGTTTGCGCAAAAGTTATAGCGTCTACAAAATAGGGGATAGAATTACGGCATTTTTTATTTATTTTTTTACTAGTAATGGCGATTTTTATTGTGACTGCGACATTGCGGCGGACACATGGGACACTTTTGACACATTTTTGGGACCATTCGCATTTATACAGCAATCAGTGCTATAAAAATGCATTGATTACTGTATAATGTGACTGGCAGGGAAGGGGTTAACACTAGGGGGCGATCAAGGGGTTAAATGTGTATAATAGGTAGTGATTCTAACTGTAGGGGGTGGGGACTCACAAGGGGAGGAGACCGATCTGTGTTCCTCTGTACTGGGAACACACATCGGTCTCCTCACCTCTGACAAGACGTGGATTTGTATGTTTACACACATAGATCCACTGTCCTGCTGTGTTCACGGGCATTTGCGGGTGCCCGGCGAGCGCCGGGCACGCGCACCAGGTCCGGAGCGACGCTGGATCCTCTCCATTAATTCCACATCCTTGACCCTGGAATACAGGGCCTCTTGGGATGGGGGTGAGGTTTTCTTCCAGTTAAGGGCAATTAGGCATCTAGCTGCCATTAGAATATGTCTGAGTAGTTTCTTGTATGATTTGGCAATTTTTGGCTGAAAGAGGCCTAACAAGAAAAATGTAGGTGTCAGGGGTATCCGCACCTCGAAGAGGCGGGTTAGTAGTTGTTGTGTGGATTGCCAGAACGGGACTATGAGAGGACAGGACCAGTAGATGTGGAAGAGAGAGCCTCTGTCTCGTTGGCAGTGCCAGCATCGGTCAGAGGTAAAGGGATAAATTATATGGAGTACATCTGGGGTCTGATACCAAAAAAAGAGAATCTTGTAAGCGTTTTCTTTATAGAGAGTACATAGGGAACTTTTGGCAGCCTGACTCCAGACGGCCTGCCAGGCCTCCACTGGAAGCTCCTCTCCCAGCTCTCTCTCCCACCGTAGCATGTAGCCATGTTTTCCTCGTACTGGTATGGTGTATGCGTTTAGAATCTGGTATATGTCTGAGATCAGTCCGATAGACTGAGCCCCTACGATAGAGCCCCTCCAAGATAATACGTTCAATTGGAGAGGGAGGGGAGAATTGAAGATGTGGGCTATGGTTTGGGCAAAATGTCTGATCTGTAGATAACTGTAGAAAACCTTTTGCTGCAATTTATGTTTTGTTTGGAGCTCCGAAAATTGCAGCAGTCTACGGGATCTGGGGTCTACTAGATGACCGAAATGGAACAGGTTCCATGAGGCCCAGGGCCAGGACATCTGGTGGGTCAGGCTATCCGGTATTTTAGGATTGCAAAGAAAGGAGTTCATCAGTGAGCATTCAGACTTGAGCTCGTTTTCACGGGACAGCTTACGCCAGAGCCCACAAAGCTGGGACATTGATCCAAGTAATCGGCCAGGGTCCACCTCCACATTCGTATTCCAGAGGAGGCTGTTTGGGTGTACAGGGGCTAGCCAAATTTTTTCTATCGCTGTCCATTTATTTTAGAACCATGAGACTATCGCGCGTAGCTGGGCTGCTTGATAGTACCTAACAAAGTTGGGCAATGCCAGGCCCCCGTCCCTGCGTGACGCTGTCATGACAGAGCAAGGTATCCTGTGTTTTTTATAGTTCCAGACATAACGCAGCGTGTCACTCTGGACTCTGCGTAGATGGGCATATGGGATTGGGATGGGCAACATCTGAAATAGATAAAGGAGCTCAGGGAGGATGACCATTTTAACGGATATGATCCGTCCCAAGAGGGAGATATGATGGGTCTTCCATTTTTGGAGGAGCTCTCTAATTGACGATACAGAGGAGGGAAATTGGCTTGATATAGGGTGCTAAAAGATGGGGTAAGATGAACCCCCAGGTATTTAAGGGAAGTACGTTCCCATTTGTAGGGAAAGCCTGACTGCAGGTGGTGAACCTCGTCCTCCGGGATGTTAATTGGGAGGGCCGTAGATTTTGACGCGTTTGATTTATACCCTGAGAGCGCCCCATAGCGATCTAATTCGGCATGGAGGTTGGGTAGGGAGATCCTAGGTTGGGTCAGAGTGAGGATGATATGGTCTGCGAATAGAGATATTTTGAATTCCTTTCCCCTTACCGAGATACCCTGAATGGCCAGATTCCCCCTGATGGTCGCCGCCAGGGGCTCTACACATAGGGCAAATAGCAAGGGAGAGATCGGGCAGCCCTGGCGTGTACCATTAGCAATCGGGAAGGTGGGTGGTTTTAACATGTGAAGTGGGACAGGAGTAGAGGTGTTGTACCTCCCGCAGGAAGGAACCCTTGAATCCCATGTGTCGCAGCGTAGCAAACATGAAGGGCCAGCTTAAGCGGTCAAAGGCCTGTTCTGCGTCTAAACTCAGGATCAAAGATTCTGAGTTTTCTCTGTTAGCTACATCAATTAGGTCTATGACTTTTCTAGTGTTGTCTCCTGCTTGACGCAGGGGGACAAAGCCCACCTGGTCCTTATGTATCAAAGTGGGGAGGATTACGTTCTTTCTGATCAATAGAATTTCCGTAAATATCTTTAGGTCTGAGTTTAATAGGGCTATATGCCTATAACTAGCGCAAGAGGCGGGATCTTTATCCGGTTTCGGGATTAGGGACAGGAAGGAGCCTTGCATGTCGCTCGGGATGGGGGTTTGTTGGAGAAAAGCATTGAATAGTTTGGTTTAACCTACCTTTTAAGTTGCACATCTGTACTATTTATACAACCTACTATAAGAAAATTTTATTTTTCAAAGAAAAAGTCTAAGGCTGTTTAAATTGCCAGCAAATGACAGCTTTGAACGCTTTACTTCTGTTTGCTCATAGCTATGAGTAAGCACTGAAATTACAGTGTGAAACGCGTCAGCTTGTCTGCTCTCATTCTTTGCTGTGGTTTGGATTTCCGTGATTTTCCAATAAAGGAACTGTTTTTGAAGTGCGGCTGTCCAATAGTTTCCTTCCATTTTTCGCATCATTATATGCATTGCCTGCACCTGTGGCTTGGGATAGAAGTGGAAAAATCAATCAGGTACATCTGAGCGGTAATTTTCTTTTTTCGGACTGGTGTTGATGTCGAGGGGGACCCCATGCAAAAAAAAAAGGATAAGGGTTCAGTGTGAATTTGAAGGGGGAACCCAATGCAAAAATCACTGGGTCCCCCCATCACTAGCATACAGCCTGGTAGCTCAATAAAGGAGGGGAGAAGCATGTACCTCCTTCTAAATGTTACAAAGCCTAAGGGGGAACCCCCCACTGGCAAACCAGCTTGTCTCCACGTGGATGAGGAAAAGGGCCTCTTCCCCACATCCCTGGCCCAGTGATTATTTGAATCTGCCATCGGTGGGCATATTGGAATCTGGAAGCTCCCTATAACAGTATGAGTGCTCCCAGATACCACTCTCTCTTATGTGAATGAGTAATGGATACATAGTACCCCTACTTAATCACAAGAAATGAAAAGTAAATGTAGCGGGTGGTCATATTTAGGGGGGCATCTGAGTGATACCAGGCTCAGATGCAACAATTGTTAGGGTTCCTGGACCCATTTATGCCAGTGGAGGATATCAGTGGTGTTCAGTTCGCTGCGGCCTATAGGTGGCGCTGTTGTTATAGGCTAGGGTTGAACCACCATTGGAGGGCTGTGCCCTTTGTGTCCTCTCGCGGCAGTAGTGGGGCGGGGAACCCGCTGTGCATGCTGGGAGAGAGTATAAAGGGGCAGACATCTTGGGGTCCGCGCCCAGGCACCTTCAGCCTGGGTGCTTGTGCGTGTGGTCCCGGGTGCCCTAGGCCCGGGGACGGAGTTGCGGTTCCACCCCAGACACCTTTGGTCTGGGGTCAGGTACTCTCTGGAGGCCTGGGGCCCAGTACCTTCGACTGGGTCCCGCAAGGGATCGAGGGCTCCTAGGGTATCCTCCGGTGTGGACACCCGAATCTGGGACAAGGAGGCCAGGGAGGTGACCCTTCCGAAGACCCAGTGCAGCATTTGCTGGTGACGGTGGGGCCTCTGGTAACTGTCCAGATGGATGTCCTCTCTCTGACAGGGGCCATTGCTCATAGAAGGTAGTCCAAGTTCTCATGGTCTGTGGCAGGGGCCCATCGTGAATCAGGTCGGTGGCCGAGACCCAACAACCAGGTCTGTGGCAGAGACCTTATTCATCTGGTCGGTGGCAGAGACCCCCTCACGGTCGGTGGCAGCGACTGTGCGCCAAGCCTGTTCGCACTATAACGGAACAGGAGAGAAACCAAGTTCAAGTTTGTGCCTGGACCTCCTCCCCACTGTGTTCTGAAGTGTTCTATGTCTAACCAGTCGCTCTTAAATACTTCCCACCCGGCCACTGTACATATACGGCCGGATGGGTGCTCTCTCCTTCTGAGTGGACGTTCCTGAACGTCCTTCAGAAGGAGGGGGATTGCGCACGCGCGCGCCCGCCGCGTTACCAAGGACCCGGTGCGCGTGCCCGGCGGCCGCGATTGCCGCCGGGCACCCGCGATTCCCCGGGAACCAAGCAGGAAAGTGGATCTGTGTGTGTAAACACACAGATCCACGTCCTGTGAGGGAGAGGAGGCTGATGGTGTGTCCCTTGTACATAGGGACAACCATCGGTCACCTCCCCCAGTCAGTCCCCTCCCCCCACAGTAAGAACACATTGAGGGAACATATTTAACCCCTTCCCGCCCCCTAGTGGTTAACCCCTTCCCTGCCAGTCACATTTATACAGTAATCAATGCATTTTTATAGCAGGGATCGCTGTATAAATGTAAATGGTACCAAAAATGTGTCAAAAGTATCCGATGTGTCCGCCACAATATCGCAGTCACAATAAAAATCGCAGATCGCCGCCATTACTAATAAAAAAATAAAAATAAATAAAAAATGCTATAAAACTATCCCCTATTTTGTAGACGCTATAACTTTTGCGCAAACCAATCAATACGCGCTTATTGCGATTTTTTTTTTTATACCAAAAATATGTAGAAGAATACGTATCGGCCTAAACTGAGGAAAATTTTAATTGAAAAAAAAAATGGGTATTTATTATAGCAAAAAGTAAAAAATATTGTGTTTTTTTCCAAACTGGACGCTCTTCTTTTGTTTATAGCGCAAAAAATAAAAACCGCAGAGGTGATCAAATACCACCAAAAGAAAGCTCTATTTGTGGGAAAAAAAGGACGCAAATTTTGTTTGGGAGCCACGTCGCACGACCGCGCAATTGTCATTCAAAGTGTGACTGCGCTGAAGGCTGAAAAATGGCTTGGGCAGGAAGGGGGTTTTAGTGCCCAGTAGGGAGGTGGTTAAAGGACTATTTATTGCTCTGAAGAATAAATAAGTGTTGGACTTTCAGTGTGGAACTTGACTTTCTGGGAGTAAAGGGTCCTACCCCCACCTGCGTGGAGGGTGGGGATCATCCTCAAGGGAAGTTTTGGCTCTGGACAGGGGCACAGGCCCGAAGGTAAAAGGTTATAGCTCACACCTCTGCACACAAGAAGATACGAGCTGGTGGTGCGCCACACTCTCCTCCCTGGTCCCCTAGACGAGAGCCATTGATCGAGAAGAGAAGAGGGAGGCAGAGGTGAGGTCGCTACATAAATAAAAATGCACAATGTTTTATAACTCTTATTAAGGTAGTTGTAAACCCTTACATATACCCAGTGAAGTGACTAGCCCCAGGTGATATACAGAGATGAAACAAATCCTACTACATGTGTTGTACCTGCTTATCTGCAGCCATCTCTTCTGTACATCCATTTAAAATACAGGTTTTCTGAGCTTCCAGAGGCAGGGGCAGGCATCTGATGTCATACATGGCACAGCTCAGAGAGGAGAGAGAGCTGAGTGTAATCTGAGATTTGAGTGGAGGGAAGGGACACAACCCCTTTACACAAATTCTAAGGGAAACATGCACAGCTGAGGCTGTCAATCATGGGATGTGTGCTGGAGCTTCCCTCCCTCATTATTTCTTCCAATAGTCTCCAATATGATGGCAATAAACATAATGGCAAACGGATCAATATAGACAGGAAACCACAATAACTACAATTCAGGTAAAAAAAAAAAAAAAAACAGTAAAGGCAAGGCTTTGTATATGAAGTTCTTGTCTTTAAAGTAAACCTAAAGTGATTTTTTTTTATATTTAGGATAAAGAGAGGGTTAAAACCAGTCTGTTTAATTGTGGAGATTTTGCTTCACTTCGTGTTCTGTCAACTCTAGGAAGTGAAAGAATATTTTTCCAATGAGAAGGAAATACCCTCTTTGACAGCTTCCACAGCAACAAGCAGGGGAGGGCTGGCGGCCTTAGGCCTGGGGGGCAAGTCCAGTCAAGTGGCCCATTGAACTGCCAAATAAGCTCACCATCCATGGCCCACCTGGTTTTTCAATGCAGCCTCACCAGTGCCCATCAGTACAGCCAACTCCAGTGCCCATCAATGCAGCCTGATCACTGGGGCAGGTTCCTGGCAGTTTTCCCGACGAGAAACCATACACACGACCGGTTTTCTCTCCAAAAATCTCTCCCAGCAGTTTTCTTGCCGAGAAAACTGGTCGTGTGTACAAGGCTTTATTCTTGTTCTGGTGGCAACTCAAAATTTTGGATTTACCCTCACTTTTATTCTCGGTGACAATGGTGATCTGACAACTAGAGAGAGTAACTGCCTAACGGAGACAAAGACAGCAATACATAACTGACAGTGGTTCTAAACCCTGACCACTCCTAGCCTAAAAAAAAAAAGTTTTGCCTTTATTAGTACTTTAAAGTCACTGTATTCACAAGCACTTTTGACAAGTATCGTGGCAAACCGCTAACCTGGTAATGTGGAAAACCAATTTGTTAATACAGTGTTGTTCCTGCAAGTTATGGAAAGCACTTTGAGCCCAATAAATAAATCCAAGTTATAAGAAGCCTTCTATTCCAGCCTGTGTGTGAAACCTGTGTCTACCATGTTAAAATGCCATGTGATGATTTTATTTTTTTAACACAGTTTCATTTACTCCTTGATATGTGGTACCTATTTACTTTTTTGTTGCACCATACAACTAGTTAAAATGGACGAGTCTTTTTATTACTAAAGAATTTTGCATGTTGAATGCTCCTATATAGGGATGGGCCCGGTGCTCGATTCGAACCCATGTTCGAATCGAGCATCGGGCGTTCGCTCGCTCGTCGAGCCCAGAACTATTTGGGCCGTTCGCATCACATTCGTGTGATGCGAGCGGCCCCGCAATGCATTGCGGCCGGCGCGGCCGGCGCAGTGCATTGCTGGCTGATGATTGGCCAAGCATGCACTGTGACCCCGCATGCTTGGCCAATCACAGCGCCCGAAACTCGGAGAGCAATAATTGGCTACAGGCAGGACGCCTGTAGCCAATTACAGCTCAGGGGCTTTAGTACACGCCCCACCATTTAAAAGGCCGCCACGCCATCGGCCCCGGTCACATGAGTTCCGGCTTTAGGAGAGATTAGTCTGCTGATTCTGTCTTTGCTTGATACTGAAAGATTTGCTCTTCTTTGCTAAACCATTGGCTATTTCTTTGCTAAACCATTGCTACCTAAGTCATTGATCGTTCATTGCTGCTGATTGCACAGTTAGTGTGTTATTAGCTGCTGCTGGGGATTAGTCTGGTGCGTGCTTACTGTTAGTACAGTATTGCAGTAGTACCAACCGCAGTGCTGTTAGCACAGCATTGCACCCCAACAGCACCCATAGGACTTCTAGTGTGTTAGTGGCAGCAAACAGAGCTCCTATATTTTCTTCTCAGCAGCACCCATAGGACTTCTAGTGTGTTAGTGGCAGCAAACAGAGCTCCTATATTTTCTTCTCAGCACCACCCATAGGACTTCTAGTGTGTTAGTGGCAGCAAACAGAGCTCCTATATTTTCTTCTCAGCAGCACCCATAGGACTTCTAGTGTGTTAGTGGCAGCAAACAGAGCTCCTATATTTTCTTCTCAGCAGCACCCATAGGACTTCTAGTGTGTTAGTGGCAGCAAACAGAGCTCCTATATTTTCTTCTCAGCAGCACCCATAGGACTTCTAGTGTGTTAGTGGCAGCAAACAGAGCTCCTATATTTTCTTCTCAGCAGCACCCATAGGACTTCTAGTGTGTTAGTGGCATCACACAGAGCTCCTATATTTTCTTCTCAGCAGCACCCATAGGACTTCTAGTGTGTTAGTGGCAGCAAACAGAGCTCCTATATTTTCTGCTCAGCAGCACCCATAGGACTTCTAGTGTGTTAGTGGCATCACACAGAGCTCCTATATTTTCTTCTCAGCAGCACCCATAGGACTTCTAGTGTGTTAGTGGCAGCAAACAGAGCTCCTATATTTTCTTCTCAGCAGCACCCATAGGACTTCTAGTGTGTTAGTGGCATCACACAGAGCTCCTATATTTTCTTCTCAGCAGCACCCATAGGACTTCTAGTGTGTTAGTGGCAGCAAACAGAGCTCCTATATTTTCTTCTCAGCAGCACCCATAGGACTTCTAGTGTGTTAGTGGCAGCAAACAGAGCTCCTATATTTTCTTCTCAGCAGCACCCATAGGACTTCTAGTGTGTTAGTGGCATCACACAGAGCTCCTATATTTTCTTCTCAGCAGCACCCATAGGACTTCTAGTGTGTTAGTGGCAGCAAACAGAGCTCCTATATTTTCTTCTCAGCAGCACCCATAGGACTTCTAGTGTGTTAGTGGCAGCAAACAGAGCTCCTATATTTTCTTCTCAGCAGCACCCATAGGACTTCTAGTGTGTTAGTGGCAGCAAACAGAGCTCCTATATTTTCTTCTCAGCAGCACCCATAGGACTTCTAGTGTGTTAGTGGCATCACACAGAGCTCCTATATTTTCTTCTCAGCAGCACCCATAGGACTTCTAGTGTGTTAGTGGCAGCAAACAGAGCTCCTATATTTTCTGCTCAGCAGCACCCATAGGACTTCTAGTGTGTTAGTGGCATCACACAGAGCTCCTATATTTTCTTCTCAGCAGCACCCATAGGACTTCTAGTGTGTTAGTGGCAGCAAACAGAGCTCCTATATTTTCTTCTCAGCAGCACCCATAGGACTTCTAGTGTGTTAGTGGCATCACACAGAGCTCCTATATTTTCTTCTCAGCAGCACCCATAGGACTTCTAGTGTGTTAGTGGCAGCAAACAGAGCTCCTATATTTTCTTCTCAGCAGCACCCATAGGACTTCTAGTGTGTTAGTGGCAGCAAACAGAGCTCCTATATTTTCTTCTCAGCAGCACCCATAGGACTTCTAGTGTGTTAGTGGCATCACACAGAGCTCCTATATTTTCTTCTCAGCAGCATCCATAGGACTTCTAGTGTGTTAGTGGCAGCAAACAGAGCTCCTATATTTTCTTCTCAGCAGCACCCATAGGACTTCTAGTGTGTTAGTGGCAGCAAACAGAGCTCCTATATTTTCTTCTCAGCAGCACCCATAGGACTTCTAGTGTGTTAGTGGCAGCAAACAGAGCTCCTATATTTTCTTCTCAGCAGCACCCATAGGACTTCTAGTGTGTTAGTGGCATCACACAGAGCTCCTATATTTTCTTCTCAGCAGCACCCATAGGACTTCTAGTGTGTTAGTGGCAGCAAACAGAGCTCCTATATTTTCTTCTCAGCAGCACCCATAGGACTTCTAGTGTGTTAGTGGCATCACACAGAGCTCCTATATTTTCTTCTCAGCAGCACCCATAGGACTTCTAGTGTGTTAGTGGCAGCAAACAGAGCTCCTATATTTTCTTCTCAGCAGCACCCATAGGACTTCTAGTGTGTTAGTGGCATCACACAGAGCTCCTATATTTTCTTCTCAGCAGCACCCATAGGACTTCTAGTGTGTTAGTGGCAGCAAACAGAGCTCCTATATTTTCTTCTCAGCAGCACCCATAGGACTTCTAGTGTGTTAGTGGCATCACACAGAGCTCCTATATTTTCTTCTCAGCAGCACCCATAGGACTTCTAGTGTGTTAGTGGCATCACACAGAGCTCCTATATTTTCTTCTCAGCAGCACCCATAGGACTTCTAGTGTGTTAGTGGCATCACACAGAGCTCCTATATTTTCTTCTCAGCAGCACCCATAGGACTTCTAGTGTGTTAGTGGCAGCAAACAGAGCTCCTATATTTTCTTCTCAGCAGCACCCATAGGACTTCTAGTGTGTTAGTGGCATCACACAGAGCTCCTATATTTTCTTCTCAGCAGCACCCATAGGACTTCTAGTGTGTTAGTGGCAGCAAACAGAGCTCCTATATTTTCTTCTCAGCAGCACCCATAGGACTTCTAGTGTGTTAGTGGCATCACACAGAGCTCCTATATTTTCTTCTCAGCAGCACCCATAGGACTTCTAGTGTGTTAGTGGCAGCAAACAGAGCTCCTATATTTTCTTCTCAGCAGCACCCATAGGACTTCTAGTGTGTTAGTGGCATCACACAGAGCTCCTATATTTTCTTCTCAGCAGCACCCATAGGACTTCTAGTGTGTTAGTGGCATCACACAGAGCTCCTATATTTTCTTCTCAGCAGCACCCATAGGACTTCTAGTGTGTTAGTGGCATCACACAGAGCTCCTATATTTTCTTCTCAGCAGCATCCATAGGACTTCTAGTGTGTTAGTGGCAGCAAACAGAGCTCCTATATTTTCTTCTCAGCAGCACCCATAGGACTTCTAGTGTGTTAGTGGCAGCAAACAGAGCTCCTATATTTTCTTCTCAGCAGCACCCATAGGACTTCTAGTGTGTTAGTGGCAGCAAACAGAGCTCCTATATTTTCTTCTCAGCAGCACCCATAGGACTTCTAGTGTGTTAGTGGCATCACACAGAGCTCCTATATTTTCTTCTCAGCAGCACCCATAGGACTTCTAGTGTGTTAGTGGCAGCAAACAGAGCTCCTATATTTTCTTCTCAGCAGCACCCATAGGACTTCTAGTGTGTTAGTGGCAGCAAACAGAGCTCCTATATTTTCTTCTCAGCAGCACCCATAGGACTTCTAGTGTGTTAGTGGCAGCAAACAGAGCTCCTATATTTTCTTCTCAGCAGCACCCATAGGACTTCTAGTGTGTTAGTGGCATCACACAGAGCTCCTATATTTTCTTCTCAGCAGCACCCATAGGACTTCTAGTGTGTTAGTGGCAGCAAACAGAGCTCCTATATTTTCTTCTCAGCAGCACCCATAGGACTTCTAGTGTGTTAGTGGCATCACACAGAGCTCCTATATTTTCTTCTCAGCAGCACCCATAGGACTTCTAGTGTGTTAGTGGCATCACACAGAGCTCCTATATTTTCTTCTCAGCAGCACCCATAGGACTTCTAGTGTGTTAGTGGCAGCAAACAGAGCTCCTATATTTTCTTCTCAGCAGCACCCATAGGACTTCTAGTGTGTTAGTGGCATCACACAGAGCTCCTATATTTTCTTCTCAGCAGCACCCATAGGACTTCTAGTGTGTTAGTGGCAGCAAACAGAGCTCCTATATTTTCTTCTCAGCAGCACCCATAGGACTTCTAGTGTGTTAGTGGCATCACACAGAGCTCCTATATTTTCTTCTCAGCAGCACCCATAGGACTTCTAGTGTGTTAGTGGCAGCAAACAGAGCTCCTATATTTTCTTCTCAGCAGCACCCATAGGACTTCTAGTGTGTTAGTGGCATCACACAGAGCTCCTATATTTTCTTCTCAGCAGCACCCATAGGACTTCTAGTGTGTTAGTGGCAGCAAACAGAGCTCCTATATTTTCTTCTCAGCAGCACCAATAGGACTTCTAGTGTGTTAGTGGCATCACACAGAGCTCCTATATTTTCTTCTCAGCAGCACCCATAGGACTTCTAGTGTGTTAGTGGCAGCAAACAGAGCTCCTATATTTTCTTCTCAGCAGCACCCATAGGACTTCTAGTGTGTTAGTGGCATCACACAGAGCTCCTATATTTTCTTCTCAGCAGCACCCATAGGACTTCTAGTGTGTTAGTGGCAGCAAACAGAGCTCCTATATTTTCTTCTCAGCAGCACCCATAGGACTTCTAGTGTGTTAGTGGCATCACACAGAGCTCCTATATTTTCTTCTCAGCAGCACCCATAGGACTTCTAGTGTGTTAGTGGCAGCAAACAGAGCTCCTATATTTTCTTCTCAGCAGCACCCATAGGACTTCTAGTGTGTTAGTGGCAGCAAACAGAGCTCCTATATTTTCTTCTCAGCAGCACCCATAGGACTTCTAGTGTGTTAGTGGCAGCAAACAGAGCTCCTATATTTTCTTGTCAGCAGCACACATAGTACCTATAGTGTGTTAGTGTCAGCACCCATAGGACCTACAGTGTGTTGTGAGCACACATAGGAGTTCTATTTTTTATACTATATACACTACCGACTACAATGGCTGGAAGACCGCCAAGGAGAGGCAGAGCGTGCCGAGGCAAGAACACAGGGCAGGCAGGCTCTGTTTCTAGAGACAACAGTGCTGGCCGTGGACGTGGTCGTGCATCGTCATCAGCACGTGGCCATGGGACACGCTTGTCTTTGTTTTCGGCAGCTGGACATGTGGAGCCGCATCATGCCGAAGGCTTGGTAGAATGGATGACCAAGCCCTCCTCATCCTCCTCATCCTCTCTCACCCAGGCTCAGGGTACTGGCAGAGCAGCTGCCAACGCGTACTCAATGGCATCATCAGCCACCCCTTCCCTAGACCCACCATGTCCTCCTGAGGAGTCCCCCGAACTGTTTGAGCACAGTGTTGGGTACATGCTCCAGGAGGATGCCCAACGATTCGAAGGCTCGGATGATGATACCCAGCTTGAGGAAGTCAGTAGTGTGCGCGCAGAGAAAGGGGATGCTGAAGGACAGCAATCTGGCAGTAGTGTTCCACCAGCTGCAGCTTACTGCCAGGTTTGCTCTAGTGGTGAAGAGGGAGGGGATGATGAGGTCACTGACTCCACGTGGGTGCCTGAAGGGAGAGAGGAGGAGGAGGAGGAGGATGCAGCGTCACATGTCCAACGAGGCAGGATGCCCCCTGGAGGCCAGCTAGAGGCCAGCACAGCAACTGTACCACACCGCAGAGCTCCGCCTGTGCAGGGCGCTGCCTCTGCACGTTATCACAAAAGTTCTTTGGTGTGGGCCTTTTTTGAGACGAGTGCATCAGATCGCACCACTGCTATTTGCAATATTTGTCTCAAGCGTATCTCGCGTGGCCAAAACATCAGCCGCTTGGGCACCACAAGCATGAGCAGACATATGTCGACCTGCCATGCAGCTCGTTGGCAAGCACACATAAAAGACCCACACCAAAGAACAAAGCGGACCTCTCCTTGCTCCTCATCAGCTGGGATCTCCATCCCCACTATATCTTCAGTCCTCTCTGAAAGCTGCTCTGAGAGGACTGAAGGTGTAGAATTAGGTGTGTCACAACCAAGTACTTGCAGTACACCGACGTCCGATTGTAGCAGGCAAATTTCCCTGCCCCAGCTGCTGGACCGTCGAAAGAAGTATACTCCCAGCCATCCACATGCCCAGCGGTTGAATGCTAGCTTGGCTAAATTGCTAGCACTTCAACTGCTGCCTTTTCAGTTGATAGACTCGGCCCCCTTCCGTGAGTTTGTTCAATGTGCGGTTCCTCAGTGGCAGGTTCCCAAACGCCACTTTTTCTCACGGAAGGCAATTCCGTCTCTCTACTGGCATGTGGAAGGCAATGTCCATGCCTCGCTGGACAGGGCGGTCAGCGGTAAGGTGCATATTACCGCTGACTCATGGTCCAGCAGGCATGGACAGGGACGTTATCTTTCTTTCACGGCCCATTGGGTCACTCTATTGGTAGCTGGGAGGGATGCAGGACAAGGTGCAGTAGTGTTGGAGGTTGTTCCGCCACCACGCCTCCAAAATGCTACTACTGGTTGTGACACACCTCTCTCCTCCACCCCCTCCTCTTCTTCTTCCTCCATGTCCTCTTCGAGTGCTCTGTCCTCGGAACCAGCGGTGCTCCGTAGGCGTACAAGGGGCTACGCGAGTACGCAGGCAAAAAGATGCCATGCCGTGCTTGCACTGGTGTGTTTGGGGGACAGGAGCCACACTGGGCCAGAGGTTCTGGCAGCTCTGCAGGGGCAGGCCGAGAGGTGGTTGACGCCACGCCAGCTTAAGCCAGGAATGGTCGTTTCTGATAATGGCACCAACCTCCTCTCCGCCCTGCGACAGGGGCAGCTCACCCATGTGCCCTGTATGGCTCACGTCCTCAACCTGGTGGTGCAGCGGTTCTTGGGCAGGTTCCCAGGCTTACAGGATGTCCTGAGGCAGGCCAGGAAAGTCTGTGTGCATTTCCGCCGATCTTATAATGCCAGTGCTCGGCTGACTGAGCTGCAAAAGGAGCTGAACCTGCCCAAGAACCGCCTAATATGTGACATGCCCACCAGGTGGAACTCAACGTTGGCCATGCTGCAGCGACTGCACACGCAGCAGAGGGCCATCAATGAGTACCTTTGCGACTACGGCACCAGGACAGGGTCAGGGGAGCTTGGCTTTTTTTCCCCACGCCAGTGGAGCATGATCAGGGATGCATGCACTGTCCTCTCACCATTTGAGGGGGCCACGAGGATGGTGAGCAGTGACAGTGCATGCATCAGTGACACTGTACCTCTTGTCCACCTGTTGGAGCATACGCTGCGTGGGATAATGGACAGGGCACTTGAGGCAGAACAGAGGCAGGAAGAGGAGGACTTCCTTGTCTCTCAAGGCCCCCTTTATCCAGACAATGTTCCTTCTGTCCCACCCATCACACAGGAAGAGGAGGAGGAGGAGGAGGAGGAGGAGGATTGTGTGAGCATGGAGGTGGAGCCTGGCACTCAGCATCAGCAGCAGCAGTCTTTTAGGGATGATGTACAGTCCCAACAAACCAGTGGACTTGTACGTGGCTGGGAGGAGGTGGCTGGCGATCATGTCATCCTCAGTGACCCAGAAGACTCCGGACCGAATGCCTCAGCTAACCTACGCTGCATGGCCTCCCTGATCCTGCAAAGCCTGCGGAAGGATCCTCGTGTTCTTCGGATCAAGGAGAGTGACCATTACTGGCTGGCCACTCTCCTTGATCCACGGTACAAGGGTAAGGTTGCGGACCTTATCTTGCCGTCGCAGAGGGAGCAGAGGATGAGACATCTCAGGGAGGCCTTGCAGAAAGGTCTGTGCAACGCGTTCCCAGAAACTGGGAGGTTACAAACTCCTGGTCCTGGACGACGAGTTGCTGAGGCTTCGGTCAGTAGCAGAAGGAGCGGTGGGGAAGGTGGACGTCTGACCGATGCGTTCAGACAATTTTTTAGTCCGCAGCCCCAAGGTATGATCGGTTCCAGCAACCATCGCCAGCGTCTGATATACATGGTGCAGGAATACCTAGGGGCAAGGTCAGACTTGGACACCTTTCCCACCGAAAATCCTCTGGCTTACTGGGTCCTGAGGATGGATCACTGGCCAGAGCTTGCACAGTATGCAATTGAGCTACTGGCCTGTCCTGCATCCAGCGTTCTTTCCGAACGCACATTCAGTGCTGCTGGAGGATTTGTCACCGATCATAGGGTGCGCCTGTCCACCGACTCGGTTGATCGACTGACCTTCATAAAAATGAATCAGTCTTGGATCACCACCAGCTACCAGACACCTGAAGCGGATATAACGGAATAATTTATAATGTCACATCCCTTCAAGACTGCCTATGCTGATGCTGAGTGACTGTCCTGTTATGTTCACTGACTATCCTCTTCCTCCTCCTCAATGATCCATGCCACCACACCAGTGCCTAAGGCACAATTTTTCAGCCCCTGTATAACAGGGGCGTGTAATTACAATTTTTTAAAAAGATGCTTCGCAACAGGTGTGACTGCTGTGCTCAGAGTACAGTATCTGTGAGGGGTTGCAGTGTTGTGGCACCAGCACCAGTGCCTAAGGCACAATTTTTCAGCCCCTGTTGGGGCGTGTAATTACAATTTTTAGGCAATGCTTTGCAACAGGTCTCATTGCTGTGCTCAGAGTACAGTATCTGTGAGGGGTTGCAGTGTTGTGGCACCAGCACCAGTGCCTAAGGCACAATTTTTCAGCCCCTGTATAACAGGGGCGTGTAATTACAATTTTTTAAAAAGATGCTTCGCAACAGGTGTGACTGCTGTGCTCAGAGTACAGTATCTGTGAGGGGTTGCAGTGTTGTGGCACCAGCACCAGTGCCTAAGGCACAATTTTTCAGCCCCTGTTGGGGCGTGTAATTACAATTTTTAGGCAATGCTTTGCAACAGGTCTCATTGCTGTGCTCAGAGTACAGTATCTGTGAGGGGTTGCAGTGTTGTGGCACCAGCACCAGTGCCTAAGGCACAATTTTTCAGCCCCTGTATAACAGGGGCGTGTAATTACAATTTTTTAAAAAGATGCTTCGCAACAGGTGTGACTGCTGTGCTCCAAGTACAGTATCTGTGAGGGGTTGCAGTGTTGTGGCACCAGCACCAATGCCTAAGGCACAATTTTTCAGCCCCTGTTTAACAGGGGCGTGTAATTACAAATCTTGATCTAATAGTTCACAGCAGGGCCCATTCCTGCGCCCACCAAGAGTAACTATGAGGGCCTACAGTCTTGTGGCAACACCGTCCACCACCACCACCACCACCAAAGGCCCAATTTTTCTGCCCTGTTCAACAGGTGCATGCAATTACACATCTTGATCTAATAACTCACAGCAGGGCCCATTCCTGCACCCACCAAGAGTAACTGTGAGGGCTTACAGTCTTGTGGCAACACCGTCCACCACCACCACCACCACCACCAAAGGCCCAATTTTTCTGCCCGGTTCAACAGGTGCATGCAAGTACAAATCTTGATCTATTAACTCACAGCAGGGCCCATTCCTGTGCCCACCAGTCTTGTGGCTACACCAACATCTAATAGGGCAAATTTCTGCAGAGTATATACGGCAGGCCCCTACTTTCAAACATCCAACTTACAAACGACTCCTACTTGCAAACGGCAAGAGAAAACAGGAAGTGAGAGGAAATCTACCCCTAGGAAGGAAAATTCTATCCTGTTAGATTTAATTTGGGAAAAAGGTATCTCCTCTCTACTGATGCTTTATCACCAATCCTTGTTTCAATTAAAACCCCACTTTTCCAAAAACATTTGTCATTGGGACGGAAAGTGAGGTGACATGTTCTGAACAGATGTGCAAAGACAGCAAATGTTACAGGGGTGATAACCCCTCCCTATGTTCTCCAAAAAGCTTAAAAATTGATTTTTTTGGGATGTAGCTACACTTCATAATGTACCTGTTCAGATTCTACTTAAGAACAAACCTACAGTCCATGTCTTGTTTGCACCACCTATATACTGCTGTTCAGAGTATATAGGGTTGTAGGTATAGGGTTTTATTTTGGGTGCGGGGTCCCCCTTAGTATCCATACAAGACCCAAAGGGGCTGGGGTGGGGGGGGGGGGGTGATGGGGTAGCCATGCCATTTTTCTCAAGGATTTTCAGCCATATGGCGGCCAGGACAAGACATGACATTAAAGCCGCAAGTGGTTTTAAATGGCTTCTTTTTTTCCTTTACAAATGTCATTTTGTGCAAGGACAGTTCTAAACACGGGAAACACATGCCACTTCACAGGCATACTTTAGACACCCCCCAGGTACCGTATTTAAAGGAAAATTTCACTTTTTTTTTTTTCACTTTATGCATCATTAAAATGACTGCTCCCGAAAAAACTTTAGTTTTTAAAATTTCTTTTAGCATTGATATATGTCCCCTGGGGCAGGACCCGGGTCCCCAAACCTGTTTTATAACATTAACATGCATATTGGCCGTTGTAATTAGCAATTTTGATTTCGAACGTTCGCGTCCATTATAACGAATAGGGTTCGAAAATTTGCGCGAACTTTCGGTCCGTTCGAAGGTTCTGGTGCGAACCGAACCCGGGGGTGTTCGGCTCATCCCTACTCCTATACAGTATAGTGTTGTTATTATACAAGAGAGAGCTTTTATGTTACCAAGAAGTAAGTTACATAAGAGCATTGCCATGTTACTGGAGACTGCTGCTTGTTATCACTGAGTTTATGATATAACCAGTAGGACTGTCAGTAAAGTTTACTGTTACCCGAGATAATTCCATGAGAGCTCCATGTTACTAGAGAGAATATCCTGAATAGGGATGGGCCATCTGTTTGAGTCGAACATGAGTTTGACTCGAACATCGGCTGTTCGATCGTTCGACGAAGATCGAACATAATGGCCCGTTTGCGCCAAATTCGAGCGGCGCATCACGGCCCATAATGCACAGCGTCATCGCAGTGCATTGCTGACTGATAATTGGCCAAGCATACACTATGACCCGCATGCTTTGGCCAATCACAGCGCCGTCAGCGAAGAGAGCCATAATTGGCCAAAGGCAGGGTGCCTTTGGCCAATTATGGCTCAGGGGGATAAGTACACGCCCCACACTATATAAGGCTGCCTGCACGTCTGCCTTCTGTAGTGTGTTCTGGTGGAGAGAGAGATATAGAGAGGGAGAGAGAGTGTCATTTTATTTACTTTGAGCAGGCAGGCGATTCAGTTAGCTGATATGCATCCCGGTTATGTGTGTGTGTGTGTGTGTATATATATATAGAGATAGAGATAGAGATATATACACACAGTTTAGCTAGATCTCACTGCAGACCGTTCCTGGTGTACTATTTCTAAAATACTTCAGGCAGACAGTTGATTCAGTTAGCTGCAGTGTATTCAGTATAATATATATATATATATATATATATATATATATATATACACACACACACACACACACATCCCAGCTTTGCATGTATATGTATATGTGTATATATATATATATATATATATATATATATTGTGAGGGGGTTAGCTCGGCAGCGGGTGTGTGTGACCCCCGGGATGGGCTCCCCACACAAAACAGGCCCAGCAAACGGAGGTTGTGGTTTTCAAAATCAAAAAGGTGCGGTTTATTTTCTATTTACAGTGACAAAACACAGCAAAGCAAAAGAAACATAAACAAAATAAATCCTGGTCAACTTGACCTCTGACTAAACATACAGGTTTCCTAACTAACAACTGGGATCAGCCTAGTGCTGTCCTAGTCCCTAAGTCCCTGGTTTTAAATGTCCAAGCAAATAGCCACACAGGCTTTGTCTCACCGCACAGGGGTTCACTCTCCCTAGACAGTCCACACAGGTCTGGTTCCAGGCATGAGCCAACACCTAATGAATCTGGGAGTTCTTATAGAGGCCTAAATGAGCTGACAAGCTTCAGCTGGTCTCATCAACTCCCTGTCTGCACGACGCCCCACACTCTCCCTAGAGGTATGAGTCATCCATGAGCCCACTAGCCTCAGCTGGGCTTATACAACTCTCCACCTAGTTGTATAAGTCGGCGTAAAGCCTGAATCTGGGCGAAATATATCTACCCCCCTGGATGCAACCAGGTGACTTTACCTTCCTGCTGTCACAATATATATATATATATATATATATTGTGAGGGGGTTAACTCGGTAGCGGGGGTGTGTGATCCCCTGGATGGGCTCCCCACACAAAAACAGGCCCAGCAGACGGAGGTTGTGGTTTTCAAGATCAAAAAGGTGCGGTTTATTCCTCTATTTACAGTGACAAAAAAAAAACACAGCAAAGCAAAAAGAAACAAACAAAATAAACCCTGGTCAGCTTGACCTCTGACTAAACATGCAGGTTTCCTAACTAACAACTGGGATCAGCCTAGTGCTGTCCTAGTCCCTAAGTCCCTGGTTTAGTCAATGTCCAAACAAATAGCCACACAGGCTTTTTCTCACCGCACAGGGGTTCACTCTCCCTAGACAGTCCACACAGGTCTGGTTCCAGGCATGAGCTAACATCTAATGAAGCTGGGAGTTCTTATAGAGGCCTAAATGAGCTGACAAGGTTCAGCTGGTCTCCTCATCTCTGTCTGCACGACGCCCCACACTCTCCCTAGAGGTATGAGTCATCCATGAGCCCACTAGCCTTATACAACTCTCCACCTAGTTGTATAAGTCGGCGTAAAGCCTGAATCTGGGCGAAATATATCTACCCCCCTGGATGCAACCAGGTGACTTTACCTTCCTGCTGTCACATACCCCCCCCCTCTTGTTTTAACCTCGGGGTTGGAACACCAGCAATCAGGCATTCATGTACTCGAGACAAAGCATCCACATTCCCCATTTGAACGCCAGGGCGATGCTTTACTGTGAAGTTGAATTCCTGGAGGGCCAGGAACCACCTATTCACTCTTCTATTTGTTTCCTTGTTTTGAGCCATCCACTTTAACGGAGCGTGATCCGTAACCATGTCAAAGTGCCTACCTAGCAGGTAGTACCGAAGGGAATCTAGAGCCCACTTCACCGCTAAACACTCCTTTTCAACGGTGGCGTAATTTACCTCATGGGACTTCAACTTCCTGCTGAGGTAAATGACTGGGTGCTCTTCCCCATTCCAGACCTGGGACAATACTGCTCCTAACCCCACATCTGACGCATCACTTTGTACGACAAAGTCTTTAGAGAAGTCGGGTGAGTACAACACTGGCTGGCTACATAAGGCTTGTTTCAAGAATTGGAATGCTGCCTCAGCCTCGGGGGTCCATTTAATCATGACCGACCCTTTCCCCTTCGTTAGGTTGGTTAGGGGCACAGCCTTAGAAGCAAAGTGGGGAATGAATCGCCGATAATACCCAGCGATTCCCAGAAAGGCTCGTACCTGCTTCTTGCTGTTGGGACGTGGCCAACTCTGGATGGCCTCGACTTTGTTGAGTTGGGGTTTTATTACTCCCCTCCCAATGGTGTACCCAAGATATTTGGCCTCCTCCTGCCCAATGGTACACTTCTTGGGGTTAGCCGTAAACCCCGCTTCCCGAACAGAGTCCAGGACTGCTTGCACTTTTGGCAGATGTGAGGCCCAATCTGTGCTATGGACAATTACGTCATCCAGGTAAGCCGCAGCATACTTCCGATGGGGCCTCAGCATCTGGTCCATTTTCCGCTGGAATGTGGCCGGCGCATTCTGTAACCCGAACGGCATTCTTTTATATTGGAACGCCCCGTCTGGGGTTACAAATGCGGTTTTCTCTTTGGCCAATTTGGCCAGGGGGATTTGCCAATACCCTTTTGTGAGGTCAAGAGTCGTCATGTATCGGGCTGTTCCCAGCCGGTCGATCAACTCATCTATACGTGGCATGGGGTAGGTGTCAAATTTTGTAACTTTGTTCAACTGACGAAAATCGTTACAAAATCGCCAGCTCCCATCCGGTTTAGGCACCAACACAATAGGACTAGACCAATCACTTTGGGACTCCTCTATCACCCCTAAGTTCAGCATTTTCTGTACTTCCTCCCGTATTGCCTCCCGTCGGGCCTCTGGGATCCGATAGGGTTTTAACTTCACCCTTTCACCGGGCGGGGTAATGATGTCATGCTCTACCCCAAATGTTTGTCCCGGCAGCTCAGAGAATACCTCCTTGTTGCGAAGCACAAACTCCTTAACCTCCTGTTGTTGGGGTTGTGACAAGGTGGCTGCTATTCCAACCTCAGGAATCACGCAACCAGTTTGAGCTGGTGACCAAGTGTCTGCGACTAGGGACTCTCTATCCCTCCAGGCTTTCAACAGATTAACGTGATAGATCTGTTCGGGCTTTCGCCTTCCTGGTTGTCTGACCTTGTAATTCACTTCGCTCACTTTTTCCATTATCTCGTAGGGGCCTTGCCATTTGGCAAGGAATTTACTTTCAACCGTAGGGACAAGTACCAGTATCCTATCCCCCGGGGAAAAGGTACGGGTCTTGGCTCCACGGTTGTACACTCTCTGCTGTGCTAACTGCGCTTGGGCCAAATGTTCCTTCACGATGGGCATTACCTGTGCAATTCGGTCTTGCATCAGGGCGACATGCTCAATCACACTCCTGTGGGGAGAACTCTCACTTTCCCAAGTTTCCTTGGCAATATCCAACAGCCCTCTTGGGTGTCTCCCATACAGTAACTCAAAGGGGGAGAATCCCGTAGAGGATTGGGGCACCTCCCTAATAGCAAACATCAGATAAGGAAGTAGACAGTCCCAATCCTTTCCATCTCTATCCACCACTTTCTTCAACATTTGTTTTAGGGTTTTGTTGAATCTTTCAACCAGCCCATCGGTTTGGGGGTGATACACAGATGTACGTAATTGCGTCACTTTGAACAATTTACACAGCTCCTTCATAACCCGGGACATAAAGGGTGTACCTTGGTCCGTAAGCAGTTCTTTACAAATACCCACCCGGCTAAACACAAGAGATAGCTCTTTGGCTATGGTTTTGGCCGAGGTATTTCGGAGAGGGATCGCTTCTGGATAACGGGTGGCATAGTCCATTATAACTAATATGTACTGGTGCCCCCTAGCGGACTTGATTATAGGACCTACCAAATCCATGGCGATCCTCTCAAACGGGACCTCAATGATGGGTAGAGGGACCAGCGGGCTACGGAAATGTGGCATCGGGGCCGACCTCTGACACACAGGGCAGGAGGAACAATAATTTTCTATGTCCTTCATCACCCCCGGCCAATAGAATCTCTGTAATACCCTCTCTCGGGTTTTCTCTGTCCCCAGATGACCTCCAAGAATGTGCCCATGGGCCAACTCCAACACCAACTTCCTGTAAGGTTTGGGCACCACAAGCTGCTCAACGGTTTCTTCTGCCCTTTTTGCCACCCGATACAGTAGGTCCTTCTCTACGCTGAAGTATGGGTAAGTGCAGGTATTATCTGGGTTCACTAACTCGCCATCTATTTTCACTACGTTTTCCCGTGCCTTTATTAGGGCGGGGTCTTTCAACTGTTCTGTGGCAAAGTTTTCCCTGTGAACCTCAAGATCAGAAAACTCCACAGACGGTAGGTTTTCGTCTGAGGAGGTGGGCTCCTCTCCAGTTTCTTGAGTCTCCCCTGCCAATACTGATAAGGGAAATTCCGGAGAGTCCTCACCACTCTCAGGGGAGTTCTGGCTATCACATTCCTGGTACATAGGGGCACCAGTGGGGGGCTCAGGATCATCCCACAGTTCCCAGAACTTCGGAAAATCCCTTCCCACAATGGCGTCATACGGTAACTGAGATACTAAGCCCACTGGATGAGAGAGGGTACCTTTGGGGGTCTCGAAACACACTGTAGTCACTGGATACTCTCGGGTGTCCCCATGCACACAAATAACAGCTACCTTGCTATTCCCAGAGACCTCTGTTTTAATTAACTCAGCCTTTATCAGGGTCACAAGGCTACCTGAATCCAGCAATACCACAACATTTCTACCATTAACACACATTTTGCATAAATGTTTCTCAGTTCCTCGAATGGCAGTGCATGCGACTGTCGCACACAGCGACTGACGTCTGCCCGTCAGAAAGTCACACTGCATGGGTTCCTCCACAACCGGGCAATTGGCTGCAATATGTCCCGCTTGCCGGCAGCGGTAGCAAACGATCCTTCTTGCCGCCTCTTGAGCCGCTGATTTCCCAGGCTGTTCTCGCCAAACTTGGGGTAGAGCTCCCACCCTCTCACTCTCTCCACCCTTACCCCTTGGAATCCTCTTATCCGCCCCTGGGGATGGTCTGGTCTTAGGGTGGAAAGTCCGAGTGTCTCTGGAAGAGGCCGTCAGGTTCTCTGTAGCCAAGTATTTCTCCACACGATCCACAAGACCATCGGCCGTCTCTGGGTCTCCATGGCTTACCCACTTTTGGATGGCAGTAGGAAGAGCTCTCAAAAACCGATCCATTACAACACGTTCCACAATCTTTGGTGCGGACAAAGTCTCTGGCTGTAGCCACTTTCTGCTCAGGTGAATGAGATCATACATTTGAGACCTGGGGGGTTTTCCAAGCTGGAAAGTCCAGTTATGCACACGCTGAGCCCGGACAGCCTGGGTGACACCCAGCCTTGCCAATATCTCAGCTTTTAGCATCACATAGTCTTTTGCTTGGTCAGGCTCTAGGTCATAGTAAGCCTTCTGTGATTCACCAGTTAACAGAGGAGCCACCAGTCCAGCCCACTGCTCCTCAGGCCACTTTTCTCTTTCAGCAGTCCTTTCAAATGTGGTCAAAAATACCTCTGGATCATCCTCTCCAGTCATTTTTGTCAATACACGACTCACCCCAAAGGACGCGGTATTAGTGGGACGGCTTTCCTCACTGGTCTGCGGACGTTGCTGCATTACTGCTTCCATTTGTTGTAGTCTCTGCTCTTGCTTCTGTAACAGGTCTATGAAGCGGGCCTCAGATTGCTGCTGGGCTTGTTGCTGAGCTTCCAGACTCTGTTGGTGAGCTTGCTGCTGGGCTGCAAGGCTCCTTTGCAAACCTGCATTTGTCTGCTGTTGATTGGCATTTGCTAGAGCCAGCTGTTTCAGTATCTCCTCCATGCTGGCTTAAAAAAACTGCCACTGGTTCTCCACCAACTGTGAGGGGGTTAACTCGGTAGCGGGGGTGTGTGATCCCCTGGATGGGCTCCCCACACAAAAACAGGCCCAGCAGACGGAGGTTGTGGTTTTCAAGATCAAAAAGGTGCGGTTTATTCCTCTATTTACAGTGACAAAAAAAAAAACACAGAAAAGCAAAAAGAAACAAACAAAATAAACCCTGGTCAGCTTGACCTCTGACTAAACATGCAGGTTTCCTAACTAACAACTGGGATCAGCCTAGTGCTGTCCTAGTCCCTAAGTCCCTGGTTTAGTCAATGTCCAAACAAATAGCCACACAGGCTTTTTCTCACCGCACAGGGGTTCACTCTCCCTAGACAGTCCACACAGGTCTGGTTCCAGGCATGAGCTAACATCTAATGAAGCTGGGAGTTCTTATAGAGGCCTAAATGAGCTGACAAGGTTCAGCTGGTCTCCTCATCTCTGTCTGCACGACGCCCCACACTCTCCCTAGAGGTATGAGTCATCCATGAGCCCACTAGCCTTATACAACTCTCCACCTAGTTGTATAAGTCGGCGTAAAGCCTGAATCTGGGCGAAATATATCTACCCCCCTGGATGCAACCAGGTGACTTTACCTTCCTGCTGTCACAATATACACACACACACACACCGTATCCTGTGCAGCTAGATCTCACTGCAGACCGTTCCTGGTGTACTGTTTCTAAAATACTTCATGCAGTTGATTTAGTCAGCTGCAGTGTATTCAGTATATATATTTACATCCCAGATTTGTATATATATACATCATACATACATATGTAGCGGGTATGTACTTTCCCGGGTGTAAATTTAACTGGCAGAGACACCAGTGATGTGTAATTCCCTGCAGCCCAGCAGGTGGCGCTGTCGCCATGGGCTGGGGGTTGAGCCATTGCTGTGTGCTGGGAGAGGGTATAAAGGGGCCAGCCATCTTTGTCACGGGGGAGTCCCAGGCACCTTCAGCCTGTGGGCGGTGGTTCGTGTCGGTCCTCTAGGCGGCCTAGGCCTAGAGGACAGCTGGAGGTCGTGTTCCATCTCAGGCACCTTTAGCCTGGGGTGAGGTACTCGAGAGGATGGTCTGGAGCTCAGTGCCCAACACTGAGTTCCGCGAGGGAAGGAGGTCCTAGGGAACCCAGGGATTGGGAACCCGAATCCGGAAGGCGTAATGGACCGGGAGGAGCTCCTCACTTGAAGACCGGGTGCAGCAGATTGCCAGTGAGAGGTGAGCCTCCCACCGGAGACCGCTTGGAAGGAAATTCCCCCTCGCTCGGAGACCGCAACCCACTTTCAGGAAGGAAAGTGGAGAGTTCATTGTGTCTGGGCCTACTCGCATCCACACCTCCTTGTTTGTCCTGTTTTCTAAGGGAGTCCAACTGATTATGCTGTTCACTTGAGAAGAATAAAGGAGTGTTGGACTTTAATGGTGTGGGGCTCTTTTCTGGTGGACGTTGTTCAAGGTAATCTCACTTGGAGGTTCTAGGTGCACAACACTGACCCGAAGGTAGAGAAAGAACTTTGCTTACACCGCACTGACACCTGTGGTGAAGGCCAGGCGTGGTGTTCCCGCTCCCTCCCCTAAGGTACACCTAGACAAGAAGAGAAACGAGCTGATGCAAAGAGGGGAGTGAGGTGGGCGCTACACATACATACATACATACATACATACACACACTGTATCCTGTGTAGCTAGATCTCACTGCATGCCATTCCTGGTGTCCGTATTAAAATAAACTTTCAGGCAGGCAGGGGATTCAGTGATCTGCAGTGCATAAAATATATACGGTCTGCTACATATATATCCACTGCATTGTACTGTAGCCAAGCCTATACCTGACTGCAGGCCATTCCTCAAAGAAACGTACCGCTTCAAGCTGCTAGACTCCAATAATTGCTCCCGCCCTGTTGCACTGACAGGTGCTGGCTATGCACTGGTCCGTAGGAAAAGGAAGAGGTCCTGGACTGCCGCACTCAGTAAAACGGTTTATTGCAAAATCCAAAGTCAAAATCCAGGTCAAATCCAAAAATTAATCCATAAGTGCCAAACGCAAACCAAAACAGACAGTGGACATGCAGGGGCCAACGGCTGACGCGTTTCACATCATATCTTGATGCTTACTCATAGCTGAAGTGTGTGGGAGCCCAACAAGTGTATTAATGGAAAACAGAAGAGACCTCACACCAATCAAGCCCACTGTGCACAGCAGGAAGGTGTTAAGCTCCTAATTGCATCCGACACACTCCAAGTAGAAAAGCACCTACGACAAATGCATGTGTAAACATGTACATGTAAGCATGCATGTAAAGCAGCCACATGTGCATGTGTTACAAAAAAGCAATGCTAAAAATATATTATTAAAGTAATACATTAAGATTTAAAAATGAGATCAAAGAAAAAATGAAAACTTACAAAAATGAATACAAATGTGTGTGTGTGTATAAAAAGGTAGATTGCATACATATGCCTTTGAGATGCGAAGGCTGATCTGATTACATAAAAAACACACAGATAAGTACATAAATTTATGAATGAAAAGTGTGAAAAGATAATAAGTAATAAAAAGCATATGACATTTGTGGCAAAGAAAGCCTAAATGGGGAAAAAGGCTTTAGTGTGTTTTGATAAATAAATGCGGAATAATGCATGTGCTGAGGTGCTTATTCGTGACAGGTGTTCCAACAACTATAATGGGTTATGAGGGGTACACTGGTTGAAGAGTGTTCTAAACATTGCATGAACTGGGGAGCTGTGTAGTATTCGGACATGTCCTGAAATATTCCTGGACAAGGTGATATATAGCGAGATCCAGTCGGTGCAGAGAAGATGTGTAGTGCATAATCGTGTAAGCAATATAAAAGTACTCGTGAATATTGGTTATTTTATTATTGGTATTTGAAAAACTAAAAAACGTGTATATATATTTCTTATGAAAAGAAAATTGTAGAAAGGTATAAAAAATTGTTAATTAGTTATAAAATGAACCATAATATAATAATTGAAAGGGAAGTTACTGTATTTATTGGCGTATAACACTCACTTTTTTACCCTGAAAATAGAGGGTAAACTGTGCCTGCGTGTTATACGGAGGGGGCTGTGGAAAGGTTTTTTCCTGAAACTTCCCTCTTAAAGTTAGGGTGCGTGTTATACGCAGATAAATACGGTCTATAGCCCTAATTGTTGGTATAACTGGTGGTAATATAAGTCATCAGGCACTTCCTAAAGAACGGTATAATTCTTAATTTAGTATCAGAAAATCTCCCTTGTTGAAAATTCAACAGGTGTAGATATTTTCTTAAAAGAAAAAAATGTACATACCGAAAAAAGTGCAGGTCATTCCTGGTGTCCGTATTAAAATACACTTTCAGGTAGGCAGGCCAGGCAGGTTATTCAGTGATCTGCAGTGCATAAAATATATTGTCTCCTACATATATATAAACTAGGGATGAGCTTCGTGTTCGAGTCAAACTCATGTTCGACTCGAACATCGTCTGTTCGGCCGTTCGCCAAATTTCGAACAATATGGGCAGTTTGTGCCAAATTCGAGTGGCGCATCACGGCCCATAATTCACTGCGTCATCGCAGTGCATTGCTGGCTGATGATTGGGCAAGCATGCACTATGACCCGCATGCTTGGCCAATCACAGCGCCGTCAGTACAGAGAGCTGTAATTGGCCAAAGGAAGGGAGCCTTTGGCCAATCATGGCTCAGGGGAGTAGGTACACGACCCACACTATAAAAGGCCGCCTGCGTGTCAGCCTTGTGTAGTGTGTTGCGGCAGCGGAGGGAGTCTGAGAGAGATAGAGAGAGTCAGAGTGTCATTTAATTTCAGTTAGATAGAGCAGGCAGGCGATTCAGGCAGCTGCAGTCAGTGTATTTAGTATATATATATATATATATATATGCATCCTAGGAGTTGTGTATATATATATATATATATATATATATATATATATATATATACCGTATTTATCGGCGTATAACACGCACAGGCGTATAACACGCACCCTAACTTTAAGAGGGAAGTTTCAGGGAAAAAACTTTCCACATCCCCCTGCGTATAACACACAGGCACAGTTTACCCTCTATTTTCAGGGTAAAAAAAGTGAGTGTTATACGCCTATAAATACAGTATATATATTGTAAACTTTTGGGGATTATAGCTCCATGGGACCAAGTGCATAAACAGTTGAACTTGAACAAAAAAGCTTTTATTTGTAAAATAAACCAAAAATAAAGCTTAATTCAGCATGCAGGAAAAATATAAAAACAAAGTCCGCTTATCTTCAGCATAAAGTAAAGTCCTGCTTGTCTTCAGCACAAAACAAATGAAAGAAAAGGCACATACAGCTTTTGTAGAGGGGGTCTTCGGCCCAGAACTTCCACAGCTCCCAGCAGACACACAGGTGCAATTCCCATACTCCTTCCACAACACCTCTAGCACCACTTCCTGTTTTATGAGCTGTTTCCTGGAAGCCTTTAACCCCCTGTGTGCTGACTCCCAGTGGTCAGAAGTGGAGGCTCTATCCCACCCGAATATCACTTTAAAGCCTCCGAAATTCCGGGCCCCAAATAACTCTCTATCAAGACAAAGAGGACTGCGAGCCAGTCCTCTCTGGACTACTTATTTTGCCGGGAATTCCTCACCCATTCTGGGTGACCTCCTGAACATCATCACAACTCCAGCGTCCTGTACATATCCCCCCCCTCTGCCTCAACGCGGAGGTGTTGGAGGCACCACTCAACATCATACAATGGACTCGGGAGAGGGCATCGGCATTCTGATGTTGTCTCCCGGGTCTGTGCTCTACCACGAAATTGAACTCCTGGAGAGAAAGGAACCACCTTGTTACCCTGGCATTGGTGTGCTTGTTCTGCCTCATCCAGGTAAGGGGAGCGTGGTCTGACATCAAGCGAAACCTTCTACCTAGGAGGAAATATCGTAGGGAGTCCAAAGCCCACTTGATGGCAAGACACTCCCGCTCTACCACAGCGTCGTTTTTCTCAGCTGCCGTCAGCTTCCTACTAAGAAAAACTATGATTTCCTGCGACAGGACTGCTCCCAACCCCTCACTTGAAGCGTCTGTCTGCACTACAAAATCCTTTGGGAAATCCGGAGCTACAAGCTCCGGATCCTAGCACAATGCCTTATTAAGCTTTTGAAAAGCTTTCTCGGCCTCGGCATTCCACTTTATCATCACCGACTTTCTGCCCTTGGTCAAGTCAGTCAGCGGTGCAGCAATGGTGGCGAAGTTGGGAACAAACCTCCTATAATAGCCAACTATGCCCAAAAATGCTCTGACCTGCTTCTTGGTTAGGGGACGGGGCCAGTCCTGTATGGCTTCCACCTTACTCATTTGGGGCTTCACCAGCCCCCTACCCACAATATACCCTAGGTACTTTGCTTACTCGACCCCAACGGCACACTTTCCCGGATTGATGGTAAACCCTGCTCTTCTCAAGGAGTCTATGACTGCCTGAACCCGGGGAAGATGGGACTCCCAATCAGTGCTGAAGGTGACTACGTAGACGGAAGCGTACCGTTGATGTGGACGCAAAGTTTTGTCCATGGCCCTTTGGAATGTGGCAGGGGCAGAGTGTAGACCAAATGGCATCCTTTTGTATTGGAAGTGGCCTTCCGGGGTAGAGAAGGCCATTTTCTCCCTGGCTTCCATGGTCAGGGGAATCTGCCAGTACCCTTTTGTGAGGTCCAGCATGGTGATATACCCGGCAGGACCTAACCTCTCAATTAGCTCATCTACCCGTGGCATGGGATATGCATTAAACTTGGAGACTTCATTAAGTTTTCTGAAGTCGTTATAGAAGTGGAGGGTGCCGTTGGGTTTTGACCACTCGCTCTGTGACTCTTCAATGACTCCAAGTTCGAGCATTCTTTTAACCTCTTCAGATACTGCCACCCTATGAGCTTCTGGGATACGGTAAGGCTTTAACCGGATTTGGGCTCGATTACAATGTCATGCTTGATGACGTTGGTGAGACTGGGCAATCCTGAAAACATGACCCTATTTCTTTGCAGAAACTCTTTTGCTTGCTGGGTTTGGGGTCTAGTTAGGGTGGCAGCAACCTGCACCAGGTCGGTCCATGCATAGTCCCCTGACTGTACCCCTACCACCGCGGATACCTGCTCTGTCTCTCCAGGGCTTCAACAAATTTACGTGATAGATTTGGTAGGGTTTTCTTTTCCCTGGCTGGTGTACCTTGTTGTTCACCTCACCTACTTTCTCTACTACCTCAAACGGACCTTGCCACTTGGCCAAGAATTTGCTCTCCACCGTGGGTATTAGAACAGCCACCCGGTCTCCTACTTGAAACTGTCTAATTTTAGCCGACCGGTTATACACTCTTCTTTGGGCATCCTGAGCCTTCTGCATGTGCTCCCTCACCAGCGGCATCACCTTAGCCACCCTCTCTCACATTTGAGAGATATGCTCTACCACGGTTTTATGCGGTGAGGACTCACTTTCCCACGTTTCCTTTATTAGATCGAGCAACCCCCGGGGCCTTCGTCCATACACTAGCTCAAACGGTGAGAAGCCTGTGGATGCTTGTGGAACCTCCCGGATGGCAAACAACAAGGCAGGGAGTAACATATCTGTCACGTACCTGGTGGTGAGCCTGGAATGCAGGGAGCGGCCTCTTTTGCACCTCTTACTCCGGAACCCCTGATGGTGGGAACAGGGAGCTCGGGAGTGCAGATTCGCACAAGTGCCTGTCAGGTACACTGGTGCAGAGATGGAGCTGGACTTCAGGAAGCTCTGTGCAGGTGTCAGCGACAGCAGGAAAGCTGGAACAGCAGGCAGGCTTGGCACACAGGAACTGAGGAGTGAGGCAGCAGGCAGCGGGGAAGGTGTCCTATAGTACAGGGCACAGACAAGTCCGAACAGGCCGGGTCATCCACTGGCTGGCAGATCAGGTTCAATTCCAAAGGCAGAGGCAGAGTCGTTATTCAGGCCGGGTCTGCAACGGGCGGGCAGCAGGTGTCACAAGGGGCAGGCAGAAGCAAGGTCAACAAGCCTGGAGTCAGAGGGCAGGCGGAAGACAGGAAGTGTCAGGAACAAGCCGGGTCACAGGAACAGATCGGTTAGAGTATCTATCAGGTTGGGTCTCGGGGGCGCTGTAGACCAGACAGCAAGGAGCCCAGGCATCAGCCCCTTTAAATAGCCCCAGATTGTGGGTCACTGCGCGCTCACGCGCGCACCCGCGCACACCCGCGCGCGTTGAAGAGCATGCATGCACGCGCGAACGCCGAAGCACCGCTATTGCGCAGGCATGCACCCGCGAGCGCCGAAGTGCCATCACAACGCGCACACTAGCAACTTGCAGGTTAGATTGCCCTTCATGACAATATCCCAATCCTTTCCGTCTTCCTGGACCACTCTTTTCAACATGGACTTTAGAGTTTTATTAAACCTCTCGACGAGGCCATTGGTTTGCGGGTGATAGCCGGACGTCCGCAACTGCTTAATCTGAAACAGTTTGCACAAGTCCGCCATCACATTTGACATAAAAGGGGTGCCCTGGTCCGTCAGCATCTCTTTGGGGAACTCAGTTCATGAGAACATTTGAAATAACTCCCGGGAAATGGCCTTAGAGGAAGCTTTCCTCAAAGGGATTGCTTCTGGATACCTAGTTGCGTAATCTAGGATGACTAATATGTATTGGTGCCGCCTTGCCAACTTTTACCAGGGGTCCCACAAGATCCATAGCGATCCGCTCGAATGGGACCTCAATAATTGGCAAGGGTACTAGAGGGTTTCTATAGTGGGGCACTGGGGCAGTTAACTGGCAAATGGGACAAGATGCACAATATCTTTTAACCTCGGCCTTCACCCCTGGCCAGTAAAACCGGTCGGTTATCCTGGCCTCTGTTTTCTCCGCCCCCAGGTGTCCTCCCAATGCGTCGTTGTGGGCTAGATCAAGGAGCATCCGCCTATACAGTTGGGGAACCAGCAACTGCTCTACAGTTTCCCCTCGGCTCTCAGCTACTCGATATACCAAGTCCCCCTTCAATGCAAAATGAGGAAACCTCTGATCTGCACCTGGCATTTGTAAGACCCCATCAATAACAGAAACCTTCTCTCGAGCATTGATCAAGGTAGTATCTTGTAATTGGGCGGTGCCAAATGCACCCCTGGATACATCCAGGTCTAGATGCACTGGTCTTGAGGATGTTTCCCCCTCATCCTCCTCAACCGGAGAGAGCTCCTCATCATCCTCCCCCAGCATAACTTGTAATGGGAAACCCCCCCCCCCTCAGAGATCAACTCGGTTTTGAGACCTGGAACAGGAACATTATCATCCAAATTAGCATTCTCTGTGATTTCATTATCAGTGACGGGTATCTCCATATTAGAGGGGTGTGTTGTGGGGGTTTCAGGGTGACCTCCTGAACACCATCACAACTCCTTTAAAGGGACCACAACCCAAATATTGGTGCTATATAGCACCCGTCTAGGACCCAACCTTGGCGTCCTGTACAATATATATATATATATATATATATATATATATATATATATATATATATATATATATATTGTGGTAGTGTGGTACCCCACCAGTGTATGAATACAGGATTCTCAACCAGGCAGGTTGAGGGGCTCCAGGGTATTTGCTTGTTTGGGAGGAAACTGGCTTTTCAGTTTCCTCATGATTTACTAAAGTCCACTTTGGGACCCGGAGCTTGGGGATTTCTTAGAGATCCGGGTGGGATGAAATCCCCAGTCCTGGATCCGGGTTTTGAGACTCAACTGCACACTGATTGTTCAGGTGTGTGTGGGCCTGATAGTAGAATCAGGACCAGCATTCTGGGCCCCACCCTCCCGACGAGTGCAGGTGTGCACTGGGGAAGCCATAGAGTGCAAGTGTGCACTGGAGAAGTCAGAGAGTGCTTGTGTGCACAGTGGAAGCCAGAGACCCAGGTCTGAGGGTCAGAGCAGCAAGGGGCTGCTATCCAAATGGATGGTGTTGCAGATGGAATAGTCTATAGGAGACAGACAAGAGCCTGAAGTGGAAGGCCTGAGCAGCACTGCTGTATGTATAAGCCAGGAGGCTGAATGTCATTTTGTTGTTGAAAAGGAGTACTGAAACCCCTGCGAGGGAAAACCTTTTGATTTTGTTTTGAACTTCTTTTAATAAAAATGGGCAAACAACCCTTAAAAAGAAGAACCAGCGAGTGACGGTGTCCTTCAAGCTCTACACTTGATGCTAGTCCTTTACAAGTGGTGGAGAATTTGGGCACAATCTGAGATCCCTACAATCAAGTAAGTTCATCTGTTATATGAACTGTGTTTTTGGTGCATGAGACTGCATAATCTGTGTGTGTGCAGGTGAGGAGAACCTGCAAGCGAAAGGTAACTAGCCTTGAAGAGACAGTGCTCCAATTTGTTGCAGGTGGTGTACCTGTGAACAAAAAGTCAATTTTTTTTTCTCTGCAGTGAACTGCTGCTAGCTGTGTGTGGCAGCCAGGCAAACTGCATTGCGCAGAAGTTTATTTGATGGACTGTTGCATGCAGGTTGTGTACCTGTGAAAGGAGAAACAAACAGATTTTTTATTTTTTTTTCCCTTTTCTCCGCCAAGAACTGTTACAAGTTGCTGTGTGCAAGACTGCAAGGATGGGGCGATCAAAACGCCTAAAAGAAGCAAGGATGGCTGAGATGATAGATAGAGCTCTGTGGCTGGAGGGGTTGTTACCGCCTGATCGAACCCCATACATGCCTAAACAGAGTTTTCCAAGGGAAAAGAGGGCTGCTGCTATCCCTAGCAACCCTGGTGCAATGAATGCACAGATGACTGCTAGTGTGGAGAGTCCACCAGCGTTTGAATCTGCAGTGGATTGGTGCAAGCGACACCTGGCAGGATTGGACCAAGCTAAAGTGGAAGGCAAGCCAACCTTCCATACAAAAAGAGAGCTGCCGGATGTCCATGCCTGGGAGAGGGGTGTTGTTGTCCCTGGCAACACTGCTGCAGTTAAACCAGCAGCTGTTGTGAAAAGTGTGAAAGTGACATAGCTTGAGACAGGGTCCAGCAGATGCAGGGTGGGAAACCCTGACAAGACATGGAACCAAGTGCGCTGTTTGCGGTGCAGTGAGTGGGGGCATGCAGTCTCCAAGTGCCTTTTGTCCCTGGCTCCAGTGCAAAGCTACCTAGCAAAACAAAGGTCTGAGAAGCCTGTGTTATATGACAGAAGAGAGGCTGATCAAAGGCCAGGACAGAGAGTGGTTGCCCATAGCAACACAGAGGAGGCCAGTCGGGCTGTCTGTGGACCAAGGGGTGTGCCTCCCATGGGTCGTGACAAGTGGCTTCCGGAGGAGCCAATACAGCATGTTGGAGAGAGCCAGCAAAGCTCTGCTGGGAGACTGCGATCTCCCATGGCAACGAGAGTGGAAGTTATGCCTGGAAGGAATCATCAGGAGAGAAACGCACTAGGGAAAAGTCATCCAGTACCATGCCTGGAATGTGGCCAGCTGGGGCACGAAATATTGTCTTGCCCTATATTCTGGGGTGCACCTAGAGGTAATGTTGCTAAACAGAACTCTTTATCTGTGGGCCAAGATCCCTTTGCAAATATGTTTGCAGTCACCCCTGGCAACAAGGAGGAGTTTTCTGTGGTGTCTGCAGGGGGTGCTAAACAGTGGGAGATGCCTGCTGAGATTTCATCCCATGGCCACCAGGGGGAGTTGGCCAGTAAATGTGCGGCTGAGGACTGGTTCTTAAGACAACGTACTCAAATGAAGATGGAGACCCCAACTACTGTGGTGGGTAAGACTATCTTTAATGAAATGATGCCTGGAACTGCTGATTTCAGGTATAAAAGAACTGGCTACGAGACTGTCCATGATAATGTGAGAGTGACCCCAGTTAGTGGGGCCACAGAATGTGCGCTTCAGAATGACTTTTTCATACCCAGTGGGAATGCAGGGGTTAAAGTCCAAACAGAACCTGTGTTGATGACTAAAAGTGTTGTGTCTAATGTCTGCCAGCCTCAAGTTGGCAGTGGGCTAGGACAGCCTGCAAAAACTAAAAAATGCTATAAGTATTACTGTTAATGAAAAGTTTGCTGCTGTTGGGAAAACCCCAGGTTCTTACAGAGCAAAAGCTGTTGTCACAAATGGGTCATTGCCTGTAGCAATTGGTGGTAAGACAGCACAGTTGTCCCCAGAAATCTCCAGGGAACTTCATGTTTTGGAGTCAGAGGTTGCCATGGACAGCTGCGATGTCACTCTGGTGGGACAGAGTGGAACTGTACCGTGTAATGGTAATGTGTTAGTGCAAGCTGCTAGCACTAAAAATGTGCCGCTAAATGGTGGGTTAACACAACCTGTGAAAAATGCAAAGGTGTGTGTGAGGCTTATGAAGCGCCGCCCGAGCAAGGTGGTGGTTGTGGTGTATTGCAACCTGCGGTGCTAAAACATGTGTTACCGAAGTCTGCCATGATTCGTAATTTGGGTGATGAATCTGAAACTAAACCCATCTGTTCTAATGTGTCTCCTTGGGCGGATGGATCAGGGCTGAGGAACGCCAGTGAATGGAGCACAGCTACAACGGATTGGGATAGTTGGGGTAAAAATCTAATGTCCCTGATAGATGAGGCTTTCATGCACAAAAATAAGGTGGACAAAGTTTCTGCTGTGCCAGCAGGAGGGACGGCAGAACAGCTTATACCTGAGGGTGCGGTGGCTGCTGCAGGGGTTAACCCTCGTGAGAAATATGGACCATATAAGGGCGAGCACACAGCAGACACTTTGTCAGTAACCTACAAAAATGATGCTGACATGGCGTGTCAAAGTGACGTTGTCACTGGTAATGTGAAGCAGTTCATTGGTGCTGAACCTGAGAAGTTGGGTATGAGTCAAGCACCTGGCAGCGCTCTGGTAGAGCACCAGGCTGTGGTTGTCTCCAGCTGGGAGAAGGTTCCATTAAACCTTGCAACCTCTCACGTCTCAGCAAGTGAGTCTGTCTG
Source organism: Rana muscosa (assembly GCA_029206835.1). NCBI lineage: Eukaryota > Metazoa > Chordata > Amphibia > Anura > Ranidae > Rana > Rana muscosa. The sequence goes on from CM055122.1 coordinate 57,040,055, forward strand.
CATCCCCAGTGTCAGGAAAGTCCCCAGGAAGGACTTGGGTCTGTAGCCAAGGGTATGGTTTCTAACAAAAGTGTTAAAAGAGATGCTTAAACTTTGGGATGTACAGCCAGTCTATACTGGGGTGTCTCCACCACAGTCATACAGTCTGGTACTGCGGAGTCCCATTAGGTGGACCCCTGAGTGGCAGGTGGTACAGCACAAAGGAAGACAAGACAGAAATGGTTTATTTATGACTGTATTACTAGTGTTAAAAATCGCCTCTAGGTATGCTGATGGGTTACTTCCTGTACAAGAGGTATATGGGAGAGGCTTTGGTGAAAAAAAAGTGTCTGAGGTTTCACCACCTAACAGCCAGGTGGAAGGCATTTCTGCTGCTATGGTCCAAGGTAGTACTGGTCAGTTGTCGGTGAAGGGTGTGTATGCTGTACCAGTGGAAGTATCACATGAGATGGAAAGGCCAAGTGTGGACCAGAAAGCAGCAGAAATCCTGACCGGGGCTCAACCGAAAGTGGTTAAAAAGACTGGGGTCCCCAGTCCGATGTTTGGTTTAGGTGACAAACCTAATAAGGTCCCCGAGACAGGGAAACGGATAAGAAGTGCGGTAAAAATGGTATGTGGATCAGACAAGAGCTTGTCTGTTCAGGTGGATAAAAATACAGATGGCATCAGAACAGGTCAAGTGGTAGGACAGCTGCCTGCAGAGTGGGTGAACCCAGGGGAGGTGACGTCCTGTGAGGTTCCCGTGGGTAATGGCGGCCCTCCATTATGTGTGCCCTCTGCAGACGCTGCCCTAGCAAATGCTGAAAAAAAAGGCATTGGTGATCTGTGCAACGTTGAGAGGTGTAATGTTGGTTTGAATATGTCTGTCAATGATGAACCAAATAGTTTGTTAAAGGTACATGACAGTGTGGTGTCCAAAGGTATTGGGAAACCTGGGAACCTGAAGCGTGGAGGCAGAAGGGTTGGTAGAAAGACCAGGGGTGCCCTGTTAAAATTTCAGGAGAGGAACCCCAAAAGAAGAGGGAGAAGGCTGAGTATAGGGAAATATAGGACCTTGTTAAGATCCAGGGTGGGACATACCTGGAAGCGCACCCGAAAAAAAGGTTGGGCCTACGTGGCTGACAGCCAGCACAGAGGTGTCCCAACCATAATGATGGGTGCTGGTGTTCCTCCCTCCAGATCGAAACAAAGGGGGAGGGTATGTGGTAGTGTGGTACCCCACCAGTGTATGAATACAGGATTCTCAACCAGGCAGGTTGAGGGGCTCCAGGGTATTTGCTTGTTTGGGAGGAAACTGGCTTTTCAGTTTCCTCATGATTTACTAAAGTCCACTTTGGGACCCGGGGCTTGGGGATTTCTTAGAGATCCGGGTGGGATGAAATCCCCAGTCCTGGATCCGGGTTTTGAGACTCAACTGCACACTGATTGTTCAGGTGTGTGTGTGCCTGATAGTAGAATCAGGACCAGCATTCTGGGCCCCACCCTCCCGACGAGTGCAGGTGTGCACTGGGGAAGCCATAGAGTGCAAGTGTGCACTGGAGAAGTCAGAGAGTGCTTGTGTGCACAGTGGAAGCCAGAGACCCAGGTCTGAGGGTCAGAGCAGCAAGGGGCTGCTATCCAAATGGATGGTGTTGCAGATGAAATAGTCTATAGGAGACAGACAAGAGCCTGAAGTGGAAGGCCTGAGCAGCACTGCTGTATGTATAAGCCAGGAGGCTGAATGTCATTTTGTTGTTGAAAAGGAGTACTGAAACCCCTGCGAGGGAAAACCTTTTGATTTTGTTTTGAACTTCTTTTAATAAAAATGGGCAAACAACCCTTAAAAAGAAGAACCAGCGAGTGGCGGTGTCCTTCAAGCTCTACACTTGATGCTAGTCCTTTACAATATATATTTATATATATATATATATATATATATATATATATATATAATGTAGTGGGTATATTCTTTTAAAACTGGTGAAGACACCAGTGATGCATAGGTCCCTGCGGCCCAGCAGGTGGCGCTGTCACTTTGAGCCGGGGTTTCAACACCTTTGTGAACTCTCGCAGCGGTTATACGGCGGGGCGGGGAACCCGTCGTGCTTGCTGGGAGAGGGTATAAAGGGGGCGGACATCTTCGCCACGAGGTTCGAGTCCCAGGCACCTTCAGCCTGAGGGCTGCTGTTCGCGGTCGTTGTCCAGGCGGCCTAGGCCTGGACACCTGGAGTTCGTGTTCCATCCCAGACACCTTCAGTCTGGGGTGAGGTACTCTGCTGGAGGCCTGGGGCCCAGTACCCTCCACTGGGTCCCGCGAGGGAGGGATTGTCCTAGGGGGCCCCGGGAGTGGGGCACCCAAATCCAGAGGCATAAGGGACCGGAGGAGGGACTCATCCGAAGACCTGGTGCAGCAGATTGCCAGTGCTGGGTGAACCTCTGGAGACCGCCCGGAGGGATATCTTTCCCGAACAGGGGCCAAGTTCAGAGAGGAAGGTGGTTCATGTTCAATGGCTGGTGGCAGCAGTCCAACTATTCAACTCAGGTCAGTGGCAGAGACCTGCTATTAGGCCTGTGGCAGGGGCCTCAACGGTTCATCCGGTCGGTGGCAGCGACCAAAACTCACGGTCGGTGGCAGAGACCATGCGCCAGGCCTATTCGCTAGCAAAGGAATAGGAGAGCTCAGTTGTGCCTGGGCCTACTCGTACCCACACCCCTGTCTGTCTGTTACTGAAGGTTCAACTGATTGTGTTCACCCTGAAAGTAGAGAAATAAAGGAGTGTTGGACTTTCGATTGGTGTGGGGCTCTATGTTATTGGCAGACACATCTCCACGGAACAGCTGGAGGCTTCGTATGCAGTGAACAGACCCGGAGGTAATTCAAGTAACTCTGCTCAACCCTCATACACATATGAGGGGAGAGCTTGGCGTAGTGTTCCTGCACTCTCCCCTCCCAGGTACCCCTAGACACAAGCCAATCAAACGAGAAAACCCGAGAGGGAGAGTGAGGCTCCGCTACATATATATATATATATATATATATATATATATATATATATATATATATATACACTGTATTCAGTTTAGCTAGATCTCACTTCAGAGTGTTTCTGTTATTCTCGCTGCAGTATATTAAGTTAGTGTAGTGTAGGGATGAGCCGAACACCCCCCGGTTCGGTTCGCACCAGAACATGCGAACAGGCAAAAAATTTGTGCGAACACCGTTAAAGTCTATGGGACCCGAACATGAAAAATCATTTGAAAGGTTAATATGCAAGTTATTGTCATAAAAAGTGTTTGGGGACCCGGGTCCTGCCCCAGGGGACAGGTATCAATGCAAAAAAAAAGTTTTAAAAACTGCAGTTTTTTCGGAAGCAGTGATTTTAATAATGCTTAAAGTGAAACAATAAAAGTGAAATATTCCTTTAAATTTCGTACCTGGGGGGTGTGTATAGTATGCCTGTAAAGTGGCGCGTGTTTCACATGTTTAGAATTGTCCCTGCACAAAATGTCATTTCTAAAGGAAAAAAGTAATTTAAAACTATACTCGTGGCTATTAATTAATTGTCGGTCTCGGCCAGGGCCGCCATCAGAAATTTTGGGGATCCTTACACAGCTTCAGGCATGGGGGGTTGCCATACGGGCCCCTACAGGTGTACTGCCTGTACCCCCCTGATGACGGCCCTGGTCCCGGCAATACAGACCTCAGTCCATTTCCAGGCCCTTTGGGTCTGGTATGAATACCCTGCCGTTTTTTTCAATGACTTTTATCTTTATTGCCGGGACCGACAATTTATTAATAGCCACGAGTATAGTTTTTTTCCTTCAAAAATGACATTTTGCCCAGGGAACCAAAATTTTTTTAAAAAATGCGCGGGGGTCCCCCCCCAATTGAATTACCAGGCCCTTCAGGTCTGGTATGGATATTAAGGGGAACCCTGCGCCAAATAAAAAAAAATGGCGTAGGGTTCCCCCCAAATATCCATACCAGACCCTTCAGGTCTGGTATGGATTTTAAGAGGAACTCCGCGCCAAATAAAAAAAAAATGGCGTGGGGTCCCCCCCAAAAATCCATACCAGACCCTCATCTGAGCACGCAACCTGGCAGGCAGCAGGAAAAGAGGGGGGATGAGAGAGCGCCCCCCCCTCCTGAACCATACCAGGCCACATGCCCTCAACATGGGGCGGAGGTCCCCATGTTGATGGGGACAAGGGCCTCATCCCCACAACCCTTGCCCGGTGGTTGTGGGGGTCAGTGGGCGGGGGCTTATCGGAATCTGGAAGACCCCTTTAACAAAGGGGACCCCCAGATCCCGGCCCGCATATGTGAATTGGTAAGGGGTACATTGTACCCCTACCATTTCACAAAGAAAGTGTAAAAAATAAAAAATAAACACACAGACACAGTTGAGATAAGCCAACCTATTCCAATAAAATAAAAAATAAAAAAAGATTGCAGCGGTGTAAATCCACTCTCGATCCACTCTCGATCTCCACTCCAGCGATGGATGATCTCCAGGCTCCAGCGATGATGTCCAGTGAGGAACAGCACACGATCCTGTCCACCGGAGACACCCCGTCAATGACGCCACGGAAGCCTGACAGGTCTTATGTAGCCGAGGACGGGACCCCGTCTCCCTCTGACGCAAGGGGAAACCCAGGCTTTCCCAGTGACGTGATGGGTAACCCAGCCCTCCTCTGATGCAACGCAGGTTATCAATTGATAGAATACTGAAAATCAGGGGAAAATCGTGGGTGCGTGTTATACGCCGATACTGACATCCCTGAGCTGTCTCCGCTGACTGTGAGCGGAGCGGAGCGAGATACACATAGCCGAATGTACTCGGCTATACTCGGCTTTTCTCGGCTCCGCTCACAGTCACGCCCAGACTGTGAGCGGAGCCGAGAAAAGCCGAGTATAGCCGAGTACACTCGGCTATGTGTATCTCGGCGGCGGCTCCGCCCAGTCCCTGCGTCCCCTGCGTCCCCTGCGTTCCCGGCGTTCTCGGCGGCATCCGCACAGTCTCGGCGCCAATTTTAAAATGATGCACGGCGACACTGGGGCAAGGCTGCACGGCGACACTGGGGCAAGGCTGCACAGCGACTCTGGGGCAAGGCTGCACGGCGACTCTGGGGCAAGGCTGAAATGGACTCTGGGGCAAGGCTGCAATGGACACTGACAAGGCTGCACTGTGACAAGGCTGCAATGGACACTGACAAGGCTGCATTTAAATGTAAGTTATTTTTCCTTAAACTTCCCTGCTAAAAGTTTTTTTCCCTAAAATTTCCTCCTAAACTTGGGGTGCGTGTTATACGCCGGTGCGTGTTATACGCCGATAAATACGGTAGTCCTCCTGCAGGACTTGTATAATGGCAGAACAGGTGTCTGGGATTATGAGGCCCAGAGCCTGGGGGGAGATGCCTGTGGTGAACTTCAAGTCCTGAAGACTTCTCCCTGTCGCCAGGTAACGCAACGTGGCGATAAATACGGTACTTTTCTCTGTATTGCCGGGACCGACAATTCATTACAGCCGCGAGTAGTTTTAAATTACTTTTTTTCCTTCAGAAATGACATTTTGTGCAGGGACAGTTCTAAGCACGGGAAATAGGCGCTACTATAGGCTGGGTTCACACTTGTGCGGTGCAAATTCCAGCTCTCTTATCTCTGCAAAAAGATAAGAGAACTGTTCAGCAGATCATCTCCGTTTTACCTGCGAATTTGGTGACCTGGGAGAGAGGAGGGGGAGGGGGGAAGTGTAGTGAGGTGAAGGAGAGAAATCCTGATGAGAACTGAACACATCTGCGAATCAGATGCGTGCCCATAGAAGATAATGGGGCTGAATTCGCACCTAAGCCGCACCGCAATGCCTAGAAAACGCACACGTTTTTTGGGCAATGCGCAGTGCGAATGCATCGCACGTATGTGAACCAGCCTCATTAAAATCAATGTATTTTATAATGTTATGCAAATTGGATGCGGCTTAAGCCACAACCAATTTGCATAGGTGTGAACGGGGCCTCACAGGCATACTATACACACCCCCCCAGGTACGAAATGTAAAGGAATATTTCACTTTTATTGTTTTACTTTAAGCATTATTAAAATCACTGCTCCCGAAAAAAATAATTTAAAACTTTTTTTTGCATTGAGACATGTGCCCTGGGGCAGGACCCAGGTCCCCAAAAACGTTTTATGACAATAACTTGCATATAAGCCTTTAAAATTAGCACTTTAGATTTCTCCCATAGACTTTTAAAGGGTGTTCCGCGGCTTTTCGAATTTGCCGCGAGCACCCCAAATTGTTCGCTGTTCGGCGAACAGGCAATGTTCGAGTTGAACTCATGTTCGACTCGAACTAGAAGCTCATCCCTAGTGTAGTGTATACTGGCCACAGTGTGCACGTAAAGCTCACTGCAGATTATTGTTTTTCTATTACTGATAAAACAAGCAGTTGATTGAGCTAACCTGCAGTTTCTTAAGTCAGTGTAGTGTATACTGGCCACAGTGTGCACGTAAAGTTCACTGCAGACTACTGCTTTTCTATTACTGATAATACAAGCAGTTGATTGAGCTAACCTGCAGTATATTAAGTCAGTGTACTGTATACTGGCCACAGTGTGCAGCTAAAGCTGACTGCAGACAATTCCTTGTGTACCTACCTATTCCAATACATCAAATAAAGTATGTCTGGAAGGCCAACAAGGAGAGGCAGACACACACAGGCCAATAAAAGAGGTCAAGCGGGCTCTGTGTCTAGAGGCAACAGTGCTGGTCATGGACACGGTGCAACCTCATCAGCACGTGGCCGTGGGGCACGCTTGTCCTTTTTTTCAGCAGCTGGCCGTGTTGAGCCGCAACATGCTGAAGAGTTGGTAGAGTGGATGACCAAGCCGTCCTCATCCTCCTCATCCTCTCTCACCCAGCCTCAGGGTACTTTGTCTGCCAAAGCAGCCTCTTCCCTCGGCTCAATGGCATCAGTCACTCCTTCCCTAGCCCCACCATGTCCTCCACAGGAGTCCCCCGAACTTTTTGACCACAGTGTTGGGTACATGCTGCAGGAGGATGCGGAGAGGTTTGAAGGCTCCGATGATGGTACCCAGCTTGAGGAAGGCAGTAATGTTAGCCCAGAGAGAGGGGGTGCCCAAGAAGGACAGCAAACTGGCAATCATGTTCCCCCAGCTGCAGCATACTGCCAGGTTTGCTCCAGTGATGAGGAGGGAGGGGATGATGAGGTCACTGACTCTATGTGGGTGCCTGATAGGAGGAGGAGGCACATCTCCAACGAGGCAGGATGCCCTCCAGGGGCCAGCTTAAGGGTAGCACACCGACTGCATCACGCCGCAGAGCTCCGCATGTGCAGGGAGCTGCAGTCTCTGAGCGTTATTCCAAAAGTTCTTTTGTGTGGGCCTTTTTTAAGACATGTGCAGCAGATCGCACCTTTGCTATTTGCAACATATGTCTGAAGCGCATCTCGCGTGGCCAAAACAGCAGCCGCTTGGGTACCACATGCTTGACCAGGCATATGTCGACCTGCCATGCAGTTCGTTGGCAAGCGTACATAAAAGACCCACACCAAAGAACAAAGCGGACCTCTCCTTGCTCCTCATCAGCTGGGATCTCCAACCCCACTATACCTTCAGTCCTCTCAGAAACCTGCACTGAGTGGAATGAAGGTGTAGAATTAGGTGTGTCACTGCCAAGTACTTGCGGGCAATCTGCTATCGGTACACCAACGTCAGATTGTACCAGGCAAATTTACCTGCCCCAGCTGCTGCACCGCCTAATGTAGTTCGCTCCCAGCCATCCACATGCCCAGCGGTTGAATGCTAGCTTGGCTAAATTGCTAGCACTTCAACTGCTGCCTTTTCAGTTGGTAGACTCTGCCCCCTTCCATGAGTTTGTGGAATGTACGGTTCCTCAGTGGCAGGTTCCCAAACGCCACTTTTTTTCCCGGAAGACGATTCCGGATCTCTACCGGCATGTGGAGGGCAATGTCTTGGCCTCGCTGGACAGGGCGGTCAGTGGTAAGGTGCATATTACTGCTGACTCATGGTCCAGCAGGCATGGACAGGGACGTTTCCTATCTTTCACGGCACATTGGGTGAATCTGCTGGCAGCTGGGAAGGATGCAGGACAGGGTGCAGTAGTGTTGGAGGATGTTCCGCCACCACGCCCCCAAAATGCTACTAGTGGTGATTCTGACACACCTCTCTCCTCCACCCCCTCCTCTTCTTCTTCCTCCATGGCCTCTCCCTGTGCTGATTTTTCCTCGGAACCAGCGGTGCTCCGTAGGCGTTCAAGGGGCTACGCAAGTACGCAGGCAAAAAGATGCCATGCGGTGCCTGAGCTGGTGTGCTTGGGGGACAGGAGCCACACTGGGGCAGAGATTCTGTCAGCTCTGCAGGGGCAGGCTCAGAGGTGGTTGACGCCACGCCAGCTTAAGCCAGGAATGGTGGTTTGCGACAATGGCACCAACCTCCTCTCCGCCCTCCGACAGGGACAACTGACCCCTCACATCCTTAACTTGGTGGTGCAGCGGTTCTTGGGCAGGTACCCGGGCTTACAGGATGTCCTGAGGCTGGCTAGGAAGGTCTATCTGCATTTCCGCCGGTCATATAATGCCAGTGCTCGGCTGGCTGACCTCCAAAGGGAATTTAACCTGCCCAAGAACCGCCTAATCTGTGACATGCCCACCAGGTGGAACTCAATGTTGGCCATGCTGCAGAGGCTGCACACGCAGCAGAGGGCCATAAATGAGTACCTGTGCGACTACGGCATCAGGACAGGGTCTGGGGAGCTCGGGTTTTTTTCACCACACCAGTGGGGCATGATCAGGGATGCATGCACTGTCCTGGCACCATTTGAGGAGGCCACGAGGATGGTGAGCAGTGACAGTGCATGCATCAGTGACACTGTACCTCTTGTCCACCTGTTGGAACATACGCTGCGTGGAATAATGGACAGGGCACTTGAGGCAGAACAGAGGCAGGAAGAGGAGGACTTCCTTGCCTCTCAAGGCCCCCTTTACCCAGACAGTGTTCCTTCTGTCCCACCCATCGCACAGGAAGAGGAGGAGGAGGATTGTGTCAGCATGGAGGTGGAGCCTGGCACTCAGCATCATCAGCAGCAGTCTTTTAGGGATGATTTACAGTCCCAAGAAACCCGTGGACTTGTACGTGGCTGGGAGAAGGTGGCTGCGGATCATGTCATCCTTAGTGACCCAGAGGACTCCGGACCAAATGCCTCAGCTAACCTACGCTGCATGTCCTCCCTGATCCTGCAAAGTCTGCGGAAGGATCCTCGTATTCTTCGAATCAAGGAGAGGGACCATTACTGGCTGTCCACTCTCCTTGATCCACGGTACAAGAGTAAGGTTGCGGACCTTATCTTACCGTCGCAGAGGGAGCAGAGGATGAGACAACTCCGGGAGGCCTTGCAGAAAGGTCTGTGCAACGCGTTCCCAGAGACTGGGAGGTTACAAACTCCTGGTCCTGGACAACGAGTTGCTGAGGCTTCGGTCAGTCAAAGAAGGAGCGGTGGGGAAGGTGACCGTCTGACCGATGCGTTCAGACAATTCTTTAGTCCGCAGCCCCAAGGTATGATCGGTTCCAGCAACCATCGCCAGCGTCTGATATACATGGTGCAGGAATACCTAGGGGCAAGATCAGACTTGGACACCTTCCCCACCGAAAATCCTCTGGCTTACTGGGTCTTGAGGATGGATCACTGGCCAGAGCTTGCACAGTATGCAATTGAGCTACTGGCCTGTCCTGCATCCAGCGTTCTTTCAGAACGCACATTCAGTGCTGCTGGAGGATTTGTCACGGATCACAGGGTGTGCCTGTCCACCGACTCGGTTGATCGACTGACCTTCATAAAGATGAACCAGTCTTGGATCACCACCAGCTACCAAACACCTGAAGCTGATATAACAAACTAATTTATTTTCAAATGTCACATCCCTTCAAGACTGATGCTGATACTGAGTGACTGTCCTGTTATGTTGACTGACTATCCTCCTCCTCCTCAATGATCCGATTGATGACCAGTGGCTAAGGCCCAATTTTTCAGCCCCTGTTTAACAGGGGCATGTAATTACAATTTTTTATGCAATGCTTTGCAGCAGGGCTCATTCCTGCACTCCAACTAGAGTATCTGGGAGAGGTTGCAGTGTCGTGGCACCAGCACCAGTGCCTAAGGCCCAATTTTTCAGCCCCTGTTTAACAGGGGCATGTAATTACAATTTTTTATGCAATGCTTTGCAGTAGGGCTCATTCTTGCACTCCAACTAGAGTATCTGGGAGAGGTTGCAGTGTCGTGGCACCAGCACCAGTGCCTAAGGCCCAATTTTTCAGCCCCTGTTTAACAGGGGCGTGTAATTACAATTTTTGATGCAATACTTTGCAACAGGGCTCATTGCTGTGCTCCAAGCACAGTATCTGTGAGGGGTTGCAGTGTTGTGGCACCAGTGCCTAAGGCCCAATTTTTCTGCCCCTTTTTAACAGGGGCATGTAATTACAATTCTTGATCTAATAATTCACAGCAGGGCCCATTCCTGCGCCCACCAAGAGTAACTGTGAAGGCTTACAGTGTTGTGGCAACACCACCACCACCCCCAAAGGCCCAATTTTTCTGCCCCTGTTCAACAATGGCATGTAATTACAATTCTTGATCTAATATTTCACAGCTGGGCCCATTCCTGCGCCCACCAAGAGTAACTGTGAGGGCTTACAGTGTTGTGGCAACACCACCACCACCACCACCAAAGGCCCAATTTTTCTGCCCCTGTTCAACAGAGGCATGTAATTACAATTCTTGATCTAATAATTCACAGCAGGGCCCATTCCTGCGCCCACGAAGAGTAACTGTGAGGGCTTACAGTGTTATGGAAACACCAACACCTAAAGGCCAAATTTCTGCAGAGTATATACGGCAGGCCCCTACTTTCAAACATCCAACTTACAAACGACTCCTACTTGCAAACGGAAGGAGACAACAGGAAGTGAGAGGAAATCTACCCCTAGGAAGGGAAATTCTCTCCTGTAAGAGTTAATATGGGAAAAAGGTGTCTCCTTTCCACAATCCTTGTTTCAATAAAAAAAACAAATGTTCAAAAAACATTTGTCATTGGGACGGAAAGTGAGGTGAAATGTTCTGAACAGGTGCACAGACAGCAAAACAAATGTTACAGGGGTGATAACCCTTCCCTATGTTTTCCAAAAAGCTTAAAATTTTATTTTTTGGCTGGAGTTATATTTAAAAAATTTACCTGTTCCAAATTATAAACAGATTCTACTTAAGAACAAACCTACAGTCCCTGTCTTGTTTGCACCGCCTGTATACTGCTGTTCAGAGTATATAGGGCCTTTTTTAAATTTGGGTGCGGGGTTCCCCATAATATCCATACAATACCCAAAGGGGCTGGTAGTGGGGTGGGGGGTACCCATGCCATTTTTCTCAATGATTTTTATCCATATTGCCAGGACCAGACATTACATTAAAGCCGCAAGCAATTTTAAATGACTTTTTTTCCTTTAGAAATGTCATTTTGTGCAGGGACAGTTCTAAACACGGGAAACACGTGCCACTTCACAGGCATACTATAGACACCCCCCAGGTACGATATTTAAAGGAATTTAAAGGAATATTTCACTTTTCTTTTTTCACTTTATGCATCATTAAAATCACTGCTCCCGAAAAAACGGCAATTTTTAAAAATTATTTTTGCATTGATACATATCCCCTGGGGCAGGACCCGGGTCCCCAAACCCTTTTTAGGACAATAAGTTGCATATTAGCCGTTATATTTAGCACTTTTCGCGTCCATTGTATTTAATAGGGTTCTAAAGTTTGCGCAAATTTTCGGTCTGTTCGCAGGTTCTGGTGCGAACCAAACCGGGGGGGGGGGTGTTCGGCTCATCCCTACTAGACAGTAGGGATGAGCCGAACACCCCCCAGTTCGGTTCGCACCAGAACATGCGAACAGGCAATAAATTTGTTTGAACATCCGAACCCCGTTAAAGTCTATGGGACACGAACATGAAAAATCAAAAGTGCTAATTTTAAAGGCTTTTATGCAACTAATTGTCATAAAAAGTGTTTGGGGACCCGGGTCCTGCCCCATGTATCAATGCAAAAAAAAGTTTTAAAAACGGCTGTTTTTTCGGGAGCAGTGATTTTAACCACTTGACAACTGGGCACATAACCCCCTTCCTGCCCAGGCGAAATTTCAGGTTTCAGCACTGTCAGGCTTTGAATGACAATTGCGCGGTCATGCGACGTGGCTCCCAAACAAAATTGACGTCCTTTTTTTCCCACAAATAGAGCTTTCTTTTGGTGGTATTTGATCATTTCTGCGGTTTTTATTTTTTGCGCTATAAACAAAAATAGAGCGACAATTTTGAAAAAAACACAATATTTTTTAATTTTTGCTATAATTAATATCCCAATTTTTTTTTTAAAAAAACTATTTTTTTCCTCAGTTTAGGCCGATACGTATTCTACATATTTTAGGTAAAAAAAAAAACGCAATAAGCGTATAGTGATTGGTTTGCGCAAAAGTTATAGCACCTACAAAATAGGGAATAGAATTATGATTTTTTTTTTTTTTTTACTAGTAATGGCGTCGATCTGCGATTTTTTTTTTTTTGTGACTGTGACATTATGGCGGACACATCGGACACTTTTGACACATTTTTGGGACCATTCACATTTATACAGCGAACAGTGCTATAAATATGCACTGATTACTGTATAAATGTGACTGGTAGGGAAGGGGTTAACCACTAGGGGGCAATCAAGGGGTTAATATGTTCCCTGCTAGATGTTCATACTGTGGGGGGAGGGGACTGACTGGGGGAGGTGACTGATGGGTGTCCCTATGTACAAGGGACACACCATCTGTCTCCTCTCCCTGACAGGACGTGGATCTCTGTGTTTACACACAGAGATCCACGTCCCTGGCTCTGTGACAGCCGATCGCTCGTACCTGGCGGACATCGCGGCCACCAGGCACGCGCATCGGCACCCGCCTGACACGGCGGGCACAGCTTTTCCCCGATGCGCGCCCGTGGTGGCGAATGGGAGGACGTCCATAGACGTCCTATCAGCAATTGACGACCGCTTTGCGGACGTCTTTTTCATATGGCCCGGGCGCGAAGTGGTTAATAATGCTTAAAGTGAAACAATAAAAGTGAAATATTCCTTTAAATTTCATACCTGGGGGGTGTATATAGTATGCATGTAAAGCAGCGCTTGTTTCCTGTGCTTAGAACAGTCTCTGCACAAAATGTCATTTCTGAAGAAAAAAAAGTAATTTAAAAGTACTCGCGGCTGTAATGAATTGTCGGTCCCGGTAATACAGAGAAAAGTAATTGAAAGTCATTGAAAGTCCTCGTCGCTGGAGCCTGGATAGATCATCCAACGCAGGATACCGATATCGCTGGTGTGGAGATCAAGAGTGGATTACCACCGCTGGAGTCTTTTTTTTTTTATTCTTTTTTTTTTTTTTTAATAAAGGACTTATTCCAACTGTGTCTGTGTGTTTTTTTACAATTTTTTACACTTTCTTTGTGAAATGGTAGGGGTACAATGTACCCCGTTACCAATTCACATAGGGAGGGGGCGGGATCTGGGGGTCCCCTTTGTCAAAGGGGTCTTCTAGATTCCGATAAGCCCCCGCCCGCAGACCCCCACAATCACCAGGCAAGGGTTGTGGGGATGAGGTCCTTGTCCCCATCAACATGGGGACATGGTGCTTTGGGGTCCAGACCCCAAAGCATCCTCCCCATGTTGAGGGCATGTGGCCTGATATGGTTCAGGAGGGGGGGGCACTCTCTCGTCCCCCCTCTTTTCCTGCAGCCTGCCAGGTTGCGTGCTCGGATAAGGGTCTGGTATGGATTTTTGGGGGGAACCCCACGCCATTTTTTTTTTAAATTTGGCGCGGAGTTCCCCTTAAAATCCATACCAGATCTGAAGGGTCTGGTATGGATATTTGGGGGGAACCGCATGCCATTTTTTTTTTATTTGGCGCAGGGTTCCCCTTAATATCCATACCAGACCTGAAGGGTCTGGTAAAAACAAAAATTACCGCTCAAGGCAGATGGGATAAGGGAGGTACTTCTCTCGGAGACCTTGGGTGCCGGCAATGCACGTAGCAATTGAGGAAAAAATAAGATAAAAGAGGACAGCCGCACTCCAATCCAACGTGTGTTTAATGAACAGGCACTACAAAAACCAGCTAGAACAGGATAACTGACGCGTTTCGCACAAAATCAGTGCTTACTCAAAGCTATGAGTAAGCACTGATTTTGTGCGAAACGCGTCAGCTATCCTGTTCTAGCTGGTTTTTGTAGTGCCTGTTCATTAAACACACGTTGGATTGGAGTGCGGCTGTCCTCTTTTATCTTATTTTTTCTGAAGGGTCTGGTAATTGAGTTTGGGGGGACCCCCACGCATTTATTTTTTTTATCAATGACTTTCAATGACTTTTCTCTGTATTGCCGGGACCGGCAATTCATTACAGCCGCAGGTACTTTTAAATGACTTTTTTTCCTTGCTTTAAAGGCATACTATATACACCCCCTAGGTACAAAATTTAAAGGAATATTTCACTTTTATTGTTTCACTTTAAGCATTATTAAAATCACTTCTCCCGTGCTGTTTTTAAAACTTTTTTTTTGCATTGATACATGTCCCCTGGGGCAGGACCCGGGTCCCCAAACACTTTTTATGACAATAACTTGCATATAAGCCTTTAAAATTAGCACTTTAGATTTCTCCCATAGACTTTTACAGGGTGTTCCGCGCCTTTCCGAATTTGCCGCGAACACCCCAAATTGTTCGCTGTTCGAGTCGAACTCAAAGCTCATCCCTACTAGACAGGCTTCACAAGTTTATTGCATAATTGCAGCAAGTCCGCATTGCATGACTCCAGATCAACTTTCTTTGCAAACATTCTGCAAGTCTACTGCAAGTCGTGATTCAGTTATGTTGTGCAATAGTCATCCCACCACAAGGGTCACTGTGGCTTGCAGAGCTCTTGCTGTAGACTCACCACTGCAACTTTGCTCTTACTAGAGAATCACCATAAAAATTTGCTACAAATTGGAAAAGTGTAAACTAGAACTTTTGCTTCAAGTGCTCTGCAAGTGTACAACATGCCAGTGAAAATGTGCAACAAGTTACAAGACTTAGGCCTCGTACACACGGCCGAGATTCTCGTTGAGAAAAACATGTCGTTTTTTTCGACGAGATTCTTGGACAAGAAACTTGTCCCGGCCGAGTGTACACACGCTCGTTTCAAAGAACCCGCGGTTCTTTGAAAGGAGTGTACGCAGTGACGTCATCGACTACGTCGAGCATGCGCTCGTCACATTCGATGCCGTCGCCGCCATCTTGGTATACCCTACGTATGCCTAGGAAGCTACCGCGCATGCGTCAAATTCATTTCGAACATGCGCGGGCTTCCGGGCGGACAGGTAAGTGTACACACACTCACTTTTCTCGTCGAGAAACACGCCGAGGAGAATCTCGACGAGAAAATAGAGAGCAGGTTCTCTATTTTCTCGTCGAGGTTTCTTGTCGGTTTTCTCGACGAGAAACACGCTAGCAGCGTACACACGACCGATTTACTCGGCAAGACCTCTCTGCCAGCAAGTTTCTTGCTGGTTATTGCCGAGAAAATCGGTCGTGTGTACGAGGCCTTAGGCCTTAGGCCTTAGGCCTTAGGCCTCGTACACATGACAGATTTTCTCGTCGTAAAAAAACACGTCGTTTTTTTCGACGAGATTCTTGTTAAGCTTGTCGATTTTCTCGTCAAGCTTTCTATGCGTACACACTGTCATTTTCCAATTTCCTCGTGGTTCTCTGCGCTCACGTCCAGCACGTACGACGGCACTATAAAGGGGAAGATCTTTTTTCTTGGCGCCACCCCTTGGGCTGCTTTTGCTGATCTCGTGTTACCGCGTGTGAAGTAAAAGTTTGGGAAGAGACGATTCGCGCTTTTCAGTCTTCGTACTTTTCAGATCGTTTTCTGCCGTTCAGTTTGTGCTTGTGGGTTCGTATCTTGACTTTCAGGGCGTCTAGGCAGGTCGTATCTGTTTTACAGTGCGTTCTTGCCTGTTCGTTTCTGAATTTCAGTTCGTTATTCATAGGCCTTGCTGTTCTAAAGTGCGTTCTGTTCTGTACGTTCTGATTAGACGACCGTTTCCTAGCCATGTCGCCTGGACGTTCTCGTCGTCGAGTTCGTGCTGTGCGTGCGCTTGGTGTTGGTCTGCTTGTTTTGGACCAAGACCAGTCCATGAATGGTGTGAGGAGGAGTTCATGGACCAAGAATTGGTTGCTCCAGCGGGACCAATTCTGCCACATGCCTCTGCTGCGGGAGATCGTCGAGAATAATCCTGAGGACTACAGGAATTTTCTGAGGATGTCTGACCCCGTTTTTCAGGAACTGTTGGCTTTGGTGTCCCCCTATATTACCAGGAAGGACACCGTTATGCGGGAAGCCATCAGTGCTGAGCAGAGGCTCATCGCCACGTTGCGTTACCTGGCGACAGGGAGAAGTCTTCAGGACTTGAAGTTCACCACAGGCATCTCCCCCCAGGCTCTGGGCCTCATAATCCCAGACACCTGTTCTGCCATTATACAAGTCCTGCAGGAGGACTACCGTATTTATCGGCGTATAACACGCACCGGCGTATAACACGCACCCCAAGTTTAGGAGGAAATTTTAGGGAAAAAAACTTTTAGCAGGGAAGTTTAAGGAAAAATAACTTACATTTAAATGCAGCCTTGTCAGTGTCCATTGCAGCCTTGTCAGTGTCCATTGCAGCCTTGTCAGTGTCCATTGCAGCCTTGTCACAGTGCAGCCTTGTCAGTGTCCATTGCAGCCTTGTCACAGTGCAGCCTTGTCAGTGTCCATTTCAGCCTTGCCCCAGAGTTGCCGTGCAGCCTTGCCCCAGAGTCGCCGTGCAGCCTTGCCCACAGTGTCGCCGTGCAGCCTTGCCCCCTGTGTCGCCGTGCAGCCTTGCCCCCAGTGTCGCCGTGCATCATTTTAAAATTGGCGCCGAGACTGTGCGAACGCCGGGGACGCAGGGGACGCAGGGACTGGGCGGAGCCGCCGCCGAGATACACATAGCCGAGTGTACTCGGCTATACTCGGCTTTTCTCGGCTCCGCTCACAGTCACGCCGAGTCCCGCCCTATGATGGACATAACACAGGTCCAATGGCGGGACTGGGCGTGACTGTGAGCGGAGCCGAGAAAAGCCGAGTATAGCCGAGTACATTCGGCTATGTGTATCTCGCTCCGCTCCGCTCACAGTCAGCGGAGACAGCTCAGGGATGACAGTATCGGCGTATAACACGCACCCACGATTTTCCCCTGATTTTCAGGGGAAAAAAGTGCGTGTTATATGCCGATAAATACGGTATATTAGGGTAAGTTTTCTCCCTTAACATCACATTTTATGTAATACATGTATGCTAATGTATTGTATTTCTTTCATCCTTCCCTAATTACCATGATTGTAATATGCTGAGAATGTCCCCTTTGTCCCCGTGCATGTTGGAAGCTTTAGATTGCCCCTTTTTTATCCTCCCTAAATATTTCCCCTCACTAACTTTTCCAGCAGGGGCGCCTGTTGCTCCAAATGTTGGGGGGTTCCAACCCCAATTTAGGAAATAAACTTCCTCCTTTTTTGCTCTGTTGCCTAATAAACGCCCCCAGTTGTCCCCTCCAATGCAGCCATTTTGTTCCCTCAAATGCAGCCATTTAGTCCCCTCTAATGCAGCCAGTTTCCCCCCAGCCCTGCACTTACCTTCTTGTGGTCAGCGCCATCCTTCTTCTGTCCTTGATGTCTTCTCCTTCCCTTCATGTTGCATCAGCCAATCATGTTACCATTAAACAGACTTGGTGAACATGATTGGCAGAGCAGCCTGCCAGTGTTTACACAAGGAATGCCCCCCTCCTTGCGTCCCCGATTTTTCTTTGAGGAAGCCAATTACATCCCTCAGGTTGTAATTTGCAAGACTATTTTAATACCTGTTTCTGCTCTGCAATTTTAACCCCCTAAATGCCACAATTATTCATATGTCGGTCGCTTTACAAGAGGCCATCCACCTGAATAGTGTGCGGCATAGACAATACATAGGTTCATGCAACACATGAACCTATGTATTGTTCTGAGTGATGGGCACAGGAGAGAGGGGACAGTGCTCCAGCGCCCACTCTGGACGCACCGCCACTGCAATGCTATCCTGTGGCCAAACACATCTCCCCCCCCCCCAAAATAATTTAGTAATGGCTCATCAGAGGGGGTGATGAATATGATAAATGAGCCTTCCATTATACTTTTTTTACACACCTTAATAAACGTATAATTAGATTGATGTTGGTCTCAAATTTTTTGGGATAGAATTTCCTTGTAATGTATGCCTTTGTTTTTCTAATATTATTTCATCTTGTTTCACTCCACAGCTTCCTTCCACGCCACAGGAATGGCAGACTGTGGCATCGGAGTTTGCCACGCGGTGGGACTTCCCCAACTGCGGTGGTGCCATAGACGGGAAGCACGTCCGCATCGTGCCGCCACCCCGTTCTGGGTCCTACTACTACAATTACAAGGGGTTTCATAGCATTGTGCTGATGGCGGTGGTGTCAGCACGGTATGAATTCCTCTATGTTGATGTAGGGAAGAATGGCCGGATGTCCGATGGGGGATCCTTCATCCAGACGGAGTTTGCCCTCCGTCTCCAGAGTGACGACCTTGCATTGCCACCGGATGCAGGGAATATTGAAGGACTCCCTTTTGTTTTCTTGGCTGATGAAGCCTTCGGACTCGGACGGCATCTTATGAGGCCATTTCCACAGAGGACCCTGACCCCAGAGAAGAGTGTGTTCAATTACCGGCTGGCCAGGGCCCGAAGAGTCGTTGAAAATGCCTTCGGCATAATGGCCAGCCGGTTCCGCCTTTTTATGACTTCCATCCACTTGGCGGACTACAAAATAAACTATGTAGTGTTATGCTGCTGTGTGCTACACAACTTTCTGAGCCAAAAATCAAATTCCTATATGACCTCAGTTTTGCCAGAGGCTGGACTTTCCCCTGCAAATCCCCTTCCGGGCCTGGAATCTGCCCGTCTTGGCTTGCCCCCCCCAAATGCCCGTGTGGTTCGGGACAAATACATGGAGTATTTCACGGGTAGGGGGGCAATTCCTATGCCAGCCTATGTCTAAGTATCCCAATAAAAATCTTGTTTAAACCTTTAATTATTTGTTCTTTCCTGTCTCCTAGTTTGTCTTTGTGCATTTGTAGTGGCAAGTGTATTTTACTTTAGTAAATAACAACCAATTTCACTATGTTACCTTACAAAAGAACCAAATAAGCTTAGAGAGTATTATAAAAAGAAGCTACACGTTGTTTGTGGTCAACTATTTTACTCTCTGCACATTCTCTTTTTTTTTTTTTTTGTTTTACTTTGGTGTTGGCCTGGCCACAACCCGGCAAATTTTGGCTTATGAAAATACAAAAATATCACTTGCATTTCTAAAATTACAACATTGGATACCTCTGAGCAATCGGAGACATTCAGTTACACAAACTATGTCTCTATGTGCCCGTCCTAATATGGGGTCCTGCCACCCCTTGCCCAGCCAAAAATTCAATATGCACACATTTTTAATTTTTTGCAAATAGGAAGTTTACAATCCTGATCCCTATTGTCAACATGTGCTATCTGCCATCAGGGGTGATCAATGGACGTGTTTTGGGGGTGCATCCCCTTCCTCAGTTCACCGACTTTTGATACGAGGAAGGGGTTGCACCCACAAAAGACGTACATGGATATCCCCTGATGGCAGATAGCACATGTTCACACACTGTGTGCATATTCAATTTTTGGCTGGTTTGTTACTCAAAAAATTAGAAAAAAATATAAAAACAAACATGTAAAAACAAATGTGTTTGGATGGCTTATTGAATTCTCCCCAAAACATCGAGAATGTCTTTAAATGTTTGTTCCATCACATGGATTCTTTGTTTAATTAGGTCCAGTTCCGTGCTACATTCCATCACTTGCTGGATGAGGCGGAGGGCACTGTCAGCAGAGAACCGTGTGCTATCCTTCACAACATTTACATCCCCTAAAAACCCCCCAAAAAAATTAATAAAACTCTGCAGGCCTACCTCGCTTACCTTAAGCTGTGGTGTCAGATACTGACCTGTTGTGGTGACCAGATCCACAACGTCATCCACCTCTCCTTCCTGCACTTCTCCTTCCTCCACCTCAACTTCCTGCACATCTTTCGGTTGTGGATCTTTGGGAGTTTGGGGTTGCTTGGAAGTTGTGGGGTGCATGTGCTCCCTGGAGTGTCCTCCTCCCAGTCTTCTCTCCCCTATGAGAATAAAACCAAAGGTCTATTTATCACACTGTAAATCTCCTTGTTAAACTAAAAAAAGGATAAATTGTTTGGAAGTGGGGTACAAGTGTGTGTTTGTGTGGAATTTAAAGAAGAATGCATTATTTATGACCCCAAATATGTTTAGTATTCACATTTGGATGTAATTTTTTGGACATGGAGGCACCACAAATAAACTCTGATGCACCTGTGTGGGACACCCAAAAAAGGCGGGTCTGTTGGCCCACACTATAGTGCTCCAAAGTACAGATGTGGAAGCAGCTGCTGAGTGTCCTCTCCTTTACACTGATAAAAGTTTGCATTTCATTCTCCTTACAAACACATCATCTAGACTTAAAAATTATCCACAATACTTGATCAAAAATGGCAGATGTCTAATTACTTTTGTGGCTCTTAAATAAGCCAAAACCGCGGATAGTGGCCGAACGAAGTGTCGGTAACGTAACAAACGATTACTGTGCCCAACCTAGTTCAAAATATTACATTTTGGAAGGGAGTCCAATATGATAAATAAAAAAAAAAAAATGTCAGTTTCTAAAAAGATTAATAGCAGAAACGTCGTCATTTTACTTACTTTTAGCGAGCATCCTCTTTATGATCCTCAACTGGTCTGGCTCCCTCAGTTTGAGGTCTGACCACCTCTTTCTGAGCTGCTCATTTGAGCGTTTCACCCCGAACTTCGCCCTCAGACTCTTCACAACTTTAGTGAGGATTTTGGCCTTCCTTCTATTTGGTTTGCTATACAGCCCATGCTTGGCATCATAATCAGCCTTGACCAAGATGTCCGCCATCTCCGCCATCTCCGCCAAAGACATATTCGATGCCTTGAATCTCCTCCTTGATCGTGACGTGTCCTCGGTCTCCGGGCTTGTCTCCTCGCTAGTTGCGGAATTATCAGACACCTGCTGTAACTCCACCATATCTGTCTGCGCGCCGAAAGAGAAGGGGCGGGGAAAAGATGTTAGTTAGAACGTCATGGGCGGGCGACGTGTGCGGAGCGACGTGTTCGAATTTTGACGCATGCGTGGTGTGTATATAGCAAACACACATGTGACTATAGTACGTTCGGTGTGCGGAGAGAGGAGTTCAAGTGACGGACGTGCGAACGAAGGTATGTGATTTTGTGAGACTTGTAAAAATTGTTGGCCTATACTGTCTTGAGATTGTTGGAGGATATATATGGTGACTAGGATGTGAAGGAGGTTAGACTGTTTGCCTCACATTATTTAAATATAATTTATTTTACTTGCAGATACAATATGAATGTCTTTATTAGCGACAAAGAGTTCCTGGCGGAATTTATTGACCGGGTAAGGGAGCTGCCGGGTCTGTGGGAGACCAAAAACCCCATCCATAAAAAAAAGGGGTGAGAAAAGCAGCGCTGGAGAAGCTGCTCCCATTTGTGCATACCAAGGTGCCCACAGCCACAGCAAAACAAGTGGACACTAAAATTGGGAGCTTGAGAGGTACCTACAGGACTGAACGCTCTAAGGTGCTGGCTTCTCAGAGGTCAGGAGCAGCAGCAGATGATGTTTATGTCCCGATTTTGTGGTACTACAGCAGGATGTCCTTCCTGGATGACCACATTGAGACAAGGCCATCACTCTCCACTCTTCCCCCCAGACTTCCCTGCAGCCAACCTGAGCCTTCTCTGGAGCAAGAGGAGGCAGCCATCCTGGATGATCCTGATTTGTCCATCTGGAGCCAGGTATAGTATTAACTGAAAATGTATTGGGATAAAATTAATGTTTTCCAAACATGTCAGGATGAGAAACATACATTATTTTGTATTCTACAAGTGAAATCAGGATCTGTAGACATTATTCTGCACTTAATTGTGTGGTAAATAGTCAAGCTGATGTAGTGGTAAATTTAAAGCAAGGATTTATGCATTTACATTCTAATTGCTTCCATCAGGATTACAAAGTTTGATGCAAAGATTAAACCAACATATTAAACTATGTTCCTTTTTCATACACAGGATGAAATCAGCCAGGAAGAGGGTCTGGAAACTGTCAGGCAGGAGGAGGAAGGGCCCAGTGGCAGCCAGGAGGTGGCAGGGCCCAGTGGCAGCCAGGAGGTGGCAGGGCCCAGTGGCAGACAGGAGGTGGCAGGGCCCAGTGGCAGACAGGAGGTGGCAGGGCAAAGGAGAAGCACCAGATCCCAGGTGCCTCCCATCCGGCTTCACAAAAGAGGCAGGAGGGACAGGACCACCAGTGAGGCAGCAATGGCCCTTATTAAAGAGGCCCATGCCACCCTCAAGGAGCCCACATCCCCTGAAGAGGCCATTGCCGGCCTAGTGGAGGCTAAGTTCAAGGTGATGAGCATTGAGCAATGCCTCCTATGCGAGCCCCTGCTCATCACCTTGCTCAACAAGGGGGTGATGGAGCAAATACCAATACCGCCATATGTGAGGTGGCCCAACTGACCCAACCTCAACCTCCACCTCCACCTTCCTCTTCTGCCCCACCCCCTTCTGCTACACCTCCACCTTCTGCCCCACCCCCTTCTGCTACACCTCCACCTTCTGCCCCACCCCCTTCTGCTACACCTCCACCTTCTGCCCCACCCCCTTCTGCTACACCTCCACCTTCTGCCCCACCCCCTTCTGCTACACCTCCACCTTCTGCCCCACCCCCTTCTGCTACACCTCCACCTTCTTCTTCTGCCCCACCCCCTTCTGCTACACCTCCACCTTCTTCTTCTGCCCCACCCCCTTCTGCTACACCTCCACCTCCTCCTCCTGACAGGAGTACCCCTCCAGTGGGCCAGCCTCCAGCCAAACGAAGAAGGAAGGCTTCAGGAAAGGCTTCAGGAAAGGCTTCAGGAAAGGCTGCAGGGAAGGTTGCCAGGAAGAAGAGGAAGTGATGGCCTTGCTTCATTGTGGTCAGACAGAAGGCAGCCTGTTGTAGTACCACACACTTGGGACATATATCTCACCTGCTGCTGTTCCTGACCTCTGGGAGGCCAGCATCAGATTGTGTTCTGAAATGTGGGCCTTCTCAAGCTCCCAATTTTAGTGTCCACACAGGGTTGCTGTGTGCTCTGGGGTCCCTGGGATGCACAAATGGCAGCAGCTTCTCCAGCGCTGCCTTCTCTTTATTTAATTTATAAACATGAATAAATGTGTTTTTTGTTTAAGTTCATACTTGATTATGTGTATTTTTAAATAAAAAAAAATCAAGCTTTGGAGTAAGCAGATACATTTGACTGACAATAAAAGGCACAGATATCACCCCCCCAAAAGAATAACTAAATCTGATTAGCACAAAAACATGGTGTGAAATTTTAATAATATAGATTCCAAAATTAAATGGGAGATCGCTATCAAAACATTGAGAAATTATAATTAACATCATTTTGAAAAATCTAACCATTTAAATTATTCCTAAAAACTTGCACGATATAATACACATAAATCTTATAAAGAGCAGCATGAAAAAGGTTAAAAATAAGGCTCAACTCTGTGTGAATATCAGCAGCAAAAGAAGGTCACTCGTTTTGATTAATGTAACATTCTAACGAAGATTTCAATGCAGAACATTTAAACGATGAAATATTTATGAGCGTGACGAATGTGCTCTCTCCATTATGAAGGCTTGTTTTACCAGAAGATGCGCTCCCGTCTCATAGTTGCTTGTGAGCATGCGCGCTTTTGGAAGAGTCGTAAAAGCATACACACAAACCATTTTCTCGTCACAAAACAGGCCGACGAGAAACACGACGAGGAAATCTGGAATCCTGACGAGAAAATAGAGAGCAGGTTCTCTATTTTCTCGTCGAGATTCTCGTCAAGTTTCTCGTCGTAAAACCATACACACGAACGTTTTTCTAGACAAAATCTCTCACGGCACTTTTCTTGACTGTTTTGGACGAGAAAATCGGTCGTGTGTACGAGGCCTCACAATTCAACACTGCCAAAAAATTTGTGGCAAGTTATCGTTAATATCAGGGATGAAGCTGGTTCACACATCTCAGTGTCGGCTGCGGAACGGATTACAGAGGGGTCCTGTGCGTCTTTGGCTCTGTTTGAGGTCCAAATTCAGGCAAAAAATTTGTCCCTGAAATGGAGAACAGGGACACACCGGACCCCTGCTGTGAGCCACATCCAATTTAGGTGTGAGCCCAGCATTAATCTACTCACTTATAACTTTGTGCTTAGATGTTTTTTTCTGGCTTTTGGCTTTAAATAAAAAAATAAAAACAAGAAACACATATTGTAAAAGTATTCACCCCCCTTGGCATTTTTCGTGTTTTGTTGCCTCACAACCTGGAATTAACATGGATTGTTTGAGGATTTGCATCATGTAATTTGCAGAACATGCCAACAACTTTGAAGATTTTTTTTTATTATTATTGTGAAGTGTTGTGGAGATTTTTATGGAGATGTATTTAATATGTATTGTCATAGTGTCACCCAGTGTTAGTACTTCCGCAACCCGCTCTAAAAGAGCTGATTGGGGTAGTCTGAGGCTGGTTGAATCCCGTCTGATAGGGGAAAACGTCTTGAGGTTGGAGTGTGATGTTTGCAGGGGGCGGATATGTCCACCAATGGGGGCCCTCTGTGCATTAGCATGGACGATCGTTAAGGAGGGGATATGCTCGCTCTGCAATGACATCATTGGTTATAGGCGGATGGGCGCTCTTGTCTCTGCTATGTCTGATCAACATTGGTTGGAATTCGTAGCGTGCGTCTGCAGATAGCCTCCCTCCCCCATTCAATAATAGTATAATCTTAATATGCGTTATTCTATGGAATAGCGCAGAATAAGAATTCCTATCAACGGTAACTTTAGCCATCCTACGTTTATTGTATTCATGTATGACATCTCCTGTTGGAAGGAATGTCCAAGTATTGTCATTTTCCTGTGAGGAGGGAACATCCTGTGAGGTTCCCGCCCATGGGGGAGGGGATTGGTTGCTGCAGCCAATCACCTCCTGTGTGAGATCTTTTGAGTTTAATAAAAGCCTATGATTAGGCGTCGGCTGAACAGTCTTTGCTGGAATGGCCTGATAAGAATATAAGCTTTTGTGGTGCTGCCTTTCTTGGATGAATGATGGGACGAATGAACGGTGAGTGGATCTTTAGCAAACTTAAAGATAGCATTACTTCAAAAAGATGAAAACTGATGTGTGCTTAGATAGCACAGGAATTATAGGCTGTGTGCTCTGTAAACAGCAGCCTGAAATTCCACAACAGTAATGGCGGGCCAGGATTTTGGGAATAGATGGAGTCCCTTTGGACATCGGATCGAGATGGGGGGAAGTGTGGATCTACGTTCCGATGTGGGGGGCTCTACTCTTTAAAAGAACATTTTTGTCTTTTTGAAATAATGCTTCAAGTTTGCAGCGTGTGTATGTGTGCGTGTGTATGTCTGCGAATCGTATGTGTGTGTGTGATTTTGTCATGGATCGTATGCCTGTGAATTTGATTGTGTGTGGGTATGCCTGCATGTGCCTGTGTGATTAGATTGTTTGTGCGATGTATTGAGCAGTTGGCTGCCAGCAATGGCTGCTGCATTGTTCTGGTCCTTGAGCCATGAGGTTTAGTGGGGGAGGGGCAGGAAGCATCTCAGTTACAATGGTAAAAGTTGGTGACTTTCTGTAAATAGCATGCAGGAGTTTTGTAGTGGGAGGGCCCTGAGAGATGATCTGATGGAAACTGTGGGCTGTAAGAGTGTAACTAAGCGAGAAATATAAACTGTATATTGTGTATGAAATGAAGGTATAGCTGTGGTATTTAGTGCACTGAGAAGTTTGTAAGTAGATTGTTTGTTTGGCTGCCATGTGCTTGAATGGGGGAAGGGCTTGCCCACTGCTTTGTGTTGCAGGGGCTGTGCCCTGAGGGAAAGACACTCTAAGCAAATGTTACAAGTAGGGATGAGCTTCGAGTTCGAGTTGAACTCATGTTCGACTCGAACATTGCCTGTTCGCCCGTTCGCTGAACAGCGAACAAATTGGGGTGTTCGCGGCAAATTCGAAAAATCTATGGGAGAAATCTAAAGTGCTAATTATAAAGGCTTATATGCAAGTTATTGTCCTAAAAAGTGTTTGGGGACCGGGGTCCTGCCCCAGGGGACATGTATCAATGCAAAAAGAAGTTTTAAAAACGGCCGTTTTTTCAGGAGCAGTGATTTTAATAATGCTTAAAATGAAAAAATAAAAGTGAAATATTCCTTTAAATTTCATACCTGGGGGGTGTGTATGATATGCATGTAAAGTGGCGCATGTTTCCCGTGCTTAGAACTGTCCCTGCAAAAAATGTCATTTTTGAAAGAAAAAAATGCATTTAAAACTGACTCGCGGCTATTAATGAATTGTCGGCTCCCGGCAATACATACAAAAGTCATTGATAAAAAAAAAAAAAAGCGTGGGGGTTCCCCAGAATTCAATTACCAGGCCCTTCAGGTCTGGAATGGATATTAAGGGGAACCCCGCCGCAAATTAAAAAAAAATTGACGTGGGGTTCCCCCAAATATCCATTCCAGGCCCTTCAGATCTGGCATGGATTTTAAGGGGAACTCCACCCCAAATTTAAAAAAAAATGGTGTGGAGTCCCCCTAAAAATCCATACCAGACCCCTTATCCGAGCACGCAACCTGGCCGGCCGCAGGGGAAAAGGGGGGGACGAGAGAGCGCCCCCCCTCCCTCCTGAACCGTACCAAGCCACATGCCCTCAACATGGGGAGGATGTCCCCATGTTGATGGGGACAAGGGCCTCATCCCCACAACCCTTGCCCGGTGGTTGTGGGGGTCTGCGGGCGGGGGGCTTATCGGAATCTGGAAGACCCCTTTAACAAAGGGGACCCCCAGATCCCGGCCCCCCCTATGTGAATTGGTAAGGGGTACATTGTACCCCTACCATTTCACGAAGAAAGCGTAAAAAAATGTTTAAAAAAACACACAAACACCTTGAAAAAGTCCTTTATTTAAAAAAAACATTCCAGCGGTGAAATCCAGTGTCCCGTGGCGATCCCGATGTCCAGCGCTGTCCTTCATTGGTTGTGCCTGAGCGGACCTGATGGGGAACTCCCTCTCAGTATTTTAAATGCATAGACCCGCCCCTTCTAAAGTTCCCCATCAGGTCCGCTCAGCGGACCAGATGCGGAACATGAGAAGGGGCGGGTCTATACATGTATTACCACAGTGAGAGAAGTTCCCCATCAGGTCCGTCCCCTCGGTATGTCGGACCCGCCTACGTCATTGGCTTGAGCGGGGAACTTCCTTCACTGTGTAATTTAAATTTACATAGTGAAGGAAGTTCCCCGCTCAAGCCAATGACGTAGGCGGGTCCGACATACCGAGGGGGCGGACCTGATGGGGGACTGCTCTCACTTTGGTAATACATGTATAGACCCGCCTCTTCTCATGTTCCGCATCTGGTCCGCTGAGCGGACCTGATGGGGAACTTTAGAAGGGGCGGGTCTATACATTTAAAATACTGAGAGGGAGTTCCCCATCAGGTCCGCTCAGGCACAACCAATGAAGGACAGCGCTGGACATCGGGATCGCCGCGGGACACTGGATTTCACCGCTGGAATGTTTTTTTTTTTTTTTTAAATAAAGGACTTTTTCAAGGTGTTTGTGTGTTTTTTTTAAACATTTTTTTACGCTTTCTTCGTGAAATGGTAGGGGTACAATGTACCCCTTACCAATTCACATAGGGGGGGGCCGGGATCTGGGGGTCCCCTTTGTTAAAGGGGTCTTCCAGATTCCGATAAGCCCCCCGCCCGCAAACCCCCACAACCACCGGGCAAGGGTTGTGGGGATGAGGCCCTTGTCCCCATCAACATGGGGACATCCTCCCCATGTTGAGGGCATGTGGCTTGGTACGGTTCAGGAGGGAGGGGGGGGCGCTCTCTCGTCCCCCCCTTTTCCCCTGCGGCCGGCCAGGTTGCGTGCTCGGATAAGGGGTCTGGTATGGATTTTTAGGGGGACTCCACACCATTTTTTTTTTAAATTTGGGGTGGAGTTCCCCTTAAAATCCATGCCAGATCTGAAGGGCCTGGAATGGATATTTGGGGGAACCCCATGTCAATTTTTTTTTAATTTGCGGTGGGGTTCCCCTTAATATCCATTCCAGACCTGAAGGGCCTGGTAATTGAATTCTGGGGAACCCCCACGCTTTTTTTTTTTTTTTTTTATCAATGACTTTTGTATGTATTGCCGGGAGCCGACAATTCATTAATAGCCGCGAGTCAGTTTTAAATGCATTTTTTTCTTTCAAAAATGACATTTTTTGCAGGGACAGTTCTAAGCACGGGAAACATGCGCCACTTTACATGCATATCATACACACCCCCCAGGTACAAAATTTAAAGGAATATTTCACTTTTATTTTTTCATTTTAAGCATTATTAAAATCACTGCTCCCGAAAAAACGGCCGTTTTTAAAACTTCTTTTTGCATTGATACATGTCCCCTGGGGCAGGACCCAGGTCCCCAAACACTTTTTAGGACAATAACTTGCATATTAGCCTTTATAATTAACACTTTAGATTTCGATCGTTCGAGTCCATTGTATTTAATAGGGTTCTAAAGTTTACACGAACATTTTGTCTGTTCGCAGGTTCTGGTGCGAACCGAACAGGGGGGTGTTCGGCTCATCCCTGGTTACAAGCAACAATATACTGTATGTGTGTGGTGTTTGTGATTTCTATGAAAAATAGAAATGGATAAATTGTGATTTTTGCCTTTATACTGGACAAAGACACATGTCCCCATAAGTGTAAAAATATTTTAACAAAAGTGTTTGGTTTTAAAGTTGAAAGTTCCCGCCGCATATCCAAGTGGCCAGGCATTGCTAGAAGGCAGACATAGTATGTCTCTGCAATGGCTTGTTATGGAAGCTGAGGCCACTGTGTGTGAACTTTAGGTAGAGAAAAGTGGTGAATATCTCAGAGTATATTAACTTAGAGAAATGAATATGTTTTTAATATTATTCATGTAACTCACATTTAATGAATGTGCTGTTTAGTTGGCCAAAGGGAGGCTAAGTTTGTAAGTGTACATGTGGTCCTTGTAGAGTGTAGCTGACACCTTTTTCAGTGGATTTTGATGATAATTTAGAAAAGTTTCAATGGTGTAGTCAGTCTTTGTGGAGAAAAACATTTTTGATTTTCTTTTAAAGAGATGCTGGTTTTGACGGGAAAAATTGCATGCGTCAATGGCGCAATTTTTGTTGTCCATGAGGTGCTGTGGTGGGTCATCCACCATTTTGTAGTCCTGGCTTGTCGGCCATTTTGAGAGACGTTTACAGTTTGAGATAGGAAGTTCCAGTTTAGCAAACACTACTCCTGAATATGCTGTATTGGCATTTGTTGATCGGCGCAGTTTTCTTATGTTTTATGCGTTTACAGTTTGACCTGTGTACTACTGGGAAGAGTAGTGAGACACCAGGGGGACATACTGAGAGACTGGTTTTTGTTTAATGAATTTGCTGGTTTAAATAGTTTTTCTAAGCATCGCCTTTTGAGTTAAGTGGTATCTTAAAATAGCGCGGTTTTACCCCGAGGGGCCACAACGTGCTTGCGGACACACGCACATGCTGGGGCCTATTTATGGATGGGATCTGGCTGGCCTACCAGCAGTTGGAGTGTGGGAGGAGGCCAACGCAGACACAGGGAGGACATGCAAACTCCATGCACATGATGTTAGGTTGGGGATTTCTCTGTTTTCATTTAAGTGAATGTAAGCTATTGCAGGGTCAGCTGACTTAGCAGTATATGCGCGGCATTTTTTTTGCATTGGATTTTGGTTTTAAGAAAAACTTCACTTTACACTGAATTTTGATAGATTGTAAGACTAACAGAGTTTTTGTACAATGATGTGTTTTTATGTTTAAATATTTGGGAGTTCCCCAGAGAGCAATTCATTTTTTTTGGAACTTTTACTGTATAGCCATCTCTTGGCAGGAGTTTGTATTTTGAGTCCCAACTTATGGTCTGACTTCCAGGGAATGTGGGTCAG
Source organism: Rana muscosa (assembly GCA_029206835.1). Taxonomy (NCBI): domain Eukaryota; kingdom Metazoa; phylum Chordata; class Amphibia; order Anura; family Ranidae; genus Rana; species Rana muscosa. Next base: position 57,070,418 of record CM055122.1, read on the forward strand.
GGGGGATTCCCTCCCATTTGCAAAGGGGGGTTTACTCCATCATTTCCTTGACAAGGTTTTAAATGGTTGAAATATATAATGTGTAGCCATAGATTTTTTTTTGGAGTCTTGATAGACAAGGCGATTAAGGCCTCCCCTCCCCCTCCCTCTTCCTGAACAATTGATATGTAATTAAACCAGTTTTTTTTTTTAAGTAGCTGAGCATAACCGGAAGTTTCTTTTCAGCATTTATATATCAGCAGAAAGTTGGTGGGAGGAGCTTGGGGTTGTCTGAATGAGATTTGTGCTTGGAAGGAAAATGGAAAGCATTTTGGCGTTTAAAAGTCTTTTATATTTTGTTCCAGTTTTGTGAAGTTTTGTACTGTAATACAGTTTTGGGTAGAGAGCAAACAGGGGGTATCACCATTATTTTATCATCTAGATACAGAGAGAAGCCACATTGTTCTGCAGGTGGTAAACTGGCGTAAGTGTTCTGTGTGGTTTAGTCTGACAACGCAGTGTATGGGTGTATAGCGGAAAACGCTTGTGTATGCATACACTGTGAGGGGTAGAGGCCTAATTCGGGTGTTGATCGGTGGTTGTTCTGTAGTTCCAAAAGTGTTGGGACAACAAGCCATAGAGTTGACGCCTCGGTTAGGGTTTCCAGTTGGAGGACTTGACCATATAGTGGTTGTAGTTCTGCAATTCACCGTATAAGAAGACACCGGGCGGTGATCTCCGAAAATGGGTGGAACGGTTTAACCTGGACGCAGGTTTAAGACGATAAGCCGATTCGAATCACCATGGACACAAGGAGGTCTGTGCAAAGGGAAGGAATGGAGGCTTCCCATAGTCAGACGGTTACACAGTGCACGAAGCCTAGTTTTGGGGCAAAGGCCTTTGAACCCCAAAAAGATTAACATAGGTGGTCCAAGGATACTATTTTGGGTATCCCTCTGGAATGGATGTAGTTGAGCTGCGGCTTCAGAAATCTGTAATGATGAGGAACGGTGTTGTCTCATGCCCGTTTGTTTGAACTTTGTATGGCTGGTCCATGCAAGCTTCTCGAGTTGCTCTCATATTCCCATTGTATTTTTTCCTATTGCTGAAAGAGTGAAGGTAGAATTCTGGCTGTTTTTGTTTTTTTTCATTTGTGGTTTTGGAAACTGGGAAGTATTTCCCCCACGTTTGTATCGGAATGTTTGTATGTAGTAACGTGAATATGTTCGAACTTACCGCGGCGATCCTTCGATGCGTCGCGGCTGTTGTATTTTTGTAGGAACGGGAAAAGTAAGGGTTACGGAGGGTTTTGTTTGAATCGGTTTTGAAAGAATGTCATTGACAATTTACCAATGTACAGGAATGTCATTATTGTTTTCCATTCTTTGCAGGTTAAATATGAAGGATAGAGTAATGATTTTGCTTATAAGTATTTTTCAGGTCCAAGGAGTTTGTACACAGAGAACAGGTGTATGTAGACAGCGGTACATATGGATAAATATGAGTCTAAGGCGGTAAAAGTATAATAGTTTATTTCATTGTTTCTTTTTTCCTGCACCACGCATTTCTTCCTTCAGTCTGTAATGAGGAAGAAAAGGGGGAGAATGATAAATGTAAGAGTGACAGTTTTTTTTTTTTTGTCAAACTAATAATAACCTCTGTAATTCTAACCAAGTTTGTGCCAAGACTGTCTTTCTTTAATAGAATTTGAATCGGCAAGCAGCAGTCTGGTGAAGTAGGTTCCCATCCCAGAGGCTAAGAACCTTTTATCAATGGCTCCAGGTATTGTAAGCCACACACAGGTTATGCAGTGACCACAGTCCCGCTGTCTGGGTTATTGTCATATGAGGGTTGTTTGGAGGTCAATCAAAATCAGAGTCGTACTTTCCTCATTAGCTGTCACTTATATTCTCGGCTGATGGGGGAGGTGCGATCGTTGTGACATGAACTTCAAAATGTCCACCACAGGGTTCACGAGTCCCTCCTGGACCCTGACTTAGTAATCAGTTTACATTCTTTCCAACCAGGTGACTGGGTCGTTGTAAAGAAGCTTGAGGGATGAGACCACGCCAGCCACTGCAAGAAGCGGCTCAACCACACCAAAGAATGAGGAGTATCTTTGTTTATTTATATTTTTGTTGTTTAGTAAATTTTAGCGAGGGTAACGGTGAAAAGCATCCCAAGTTATTATTTAAAGTGTATGTCCTGACTAGCTCAGAAAGCGAACAGGACCGATGGTCTGTTCTGAGTCTTCACCGAGTTTTAGTCCCCAGCGATGACAGCGGTACATGCCATTTATGATGTTATTATGGGTATGAGGAGTTTTAGTCCCCAGCGATGACAGCGGTACATGCCATTTATGATGTTATTATGGGTATGAGGAGTTTTAGTCCCCAGCGATGACAGAGGTACATGACATTTATGATGTTATTATGGGTATGAGGAGTTTTTGACAAACTAGTGAAGACTCCAGACAGACACTTGTCAATGGAATCTAACGATGCATTTTTTAGAGGGTAAAATTGGTTTTAGTTTTAATGGCTCTGTCTCTTGTCGGTTTGGGTATCTAGGCAGCCCACAAGTGTGTTTGAACTTTAGTTTGGTGTTTATGTGGATCTGCAGCTTATAAAAGGTAATTCCCCCAAAGCAAGAGGTTCATGCGCGATGGTGAAGCTGTCCCAACATTTTAGGTCGCGGCCGATCGCGAGGATCTGATGGCGCAGGAAATTAAGAATGGCAGGGACAGCTAGAAGGGATTTGTTCACCAACCCCGACCAGGTCTGGGCATGGGGTCCTGCATGTACAAGGTGGGGGGGGCTCGGGCTTGGGATACGATTGAACAATTCTCATCCGTTAAGGATAGGGTTCTTTATGTAATTGTTGAAGCCAGAGCTGTAGCTAAGTGAAGGTTGGGAGTCTATTTTAAGGGTCTGGGAATCTTTGGGGATCTAATTTTTTATTTTACAGTGGATCGTGGTTAAAGGAAGTGGGAATATATATACTCATGTCGTTTTATTTCTATTCTTTCTATGTCGTGACGAGGTGCTCCTGTTGCCTGATTTGACGCGTGACCAGAGTTTCCTTGATGAGACGCCCCGAAGCCGGACCCACATACAAGGCACAGACGGATCGGCGATTACTACAGCTCACCATGTCGTGTCCTCCTTTATAAGTCATGCCCCTGAAGAGTAGAGTCTACATGTCAAGCCGTGTTTTCCTTTTTATGGACTAAGAACTGATTCATTTCCAGGTGTAAGAAGCATATCAACTCTCATCGATGGACACATGGGGTGCATATGACAAAAAAGGAGGACTGTTGTGGAGATTTTTATGGAGATGTATTTAATATGTATTGTCATAGTGTCACCCAGTGTTAGTACTTCCGCAACCCGCTCTAAAAGAGCTGATTGGGGTAGTCTGAGGCTGGTTGAATCCCGTCTGATAGGGGCAAACGTCTTGAGGTTGGAGTGTGATGTTTGCAGGGGGCGGATATGTCCACCAACGGGGGCCCTCTGTGCATTAGCATGGACGATCGTTCAGGAGGGGATATGCTCGCTCTGCAATTACATCATTGGTTATAGGCGGATGGGCGCTCTTGTCTCTGCTATGTCTGATCAACATTGGTTGGAATTCGTAGCGTGCGTCTGCAGATAGCCTCCCTCCCCCATTCAATAATAGTATAATCTTAATATGCGTTATTCTATGGAATAGCGCAGAATAAGAATTCCTATCAACGGTAACTTTAGCCATCCTACGTTTATTGTATTCATGTATGACATCTCCTGTTGGAAGGAATGTCCAAGTATTGTCATTTTCCTGTGAGGAGGGAACATCCTGTGAGGTTCCCGCCCATGGGGGAGGGGATTGGTTGCTGCAGCCAATCACCTCCTGTGTGAGATCTTTTGAGTTTAATAAAAGCCTATGATTAGGCGTCGGCTGAACAGTCTTTGCTGGAATGGCCTGATAAGAAGATAAGCTTTTGTGGTGCTGCCTTTCTTGGATGAATGATGAGACGAATGAACGGTGAGTGGATCTTTAGCAAACTTAAAGATAGCATTACTTCAAAAAGATGAAAACTGATGTGTGCTTAGATAGCACAGGAATTATAGGCTGTGTGCTCTGTAAACAGCAGCCTGAAATTCCACAACAGAAGCAAACAACAAATAGGACAATATACAGTAACAGAAAAAGTCAATGTGCATAACTATTCACCCCCCTAAAGTCAATACTTTGTAGAGCCACCTTTTGCGGCTATCACAGCTCCAAGTCTGGGCTTTGACTAAGCCATTCCAACACATTTACATGTTTCCCCTTAAACCACTCAAATGTTGCTTTAGCAGTGTGTTTGGGGTCATTGTCCTGCTGGAAGGTAAACCTCCGTTCTAGCCTCAAATCACACACAGAGTGGTACAGGTTTCGCTCAAGAATATCCCTGTATTTAGCACCATCCATCTTTCCCTCAACTCTGACCAGTTTCCCTGTCCCAACTGCTGAAAAACATCCCCACAACATGGGGGATGGTGTTCTTTGGGTGATTTGATGTGTTGGGTTTGCGCCAGACATAGTGTTTTCTTTGATGGGCAAAAAGTAAAATTTTAGTCTCATCAGACCAGAGCACCTTCTTCCATACATTTTGGGAGTCTCCCACATGCCTTTTCACAAACTCAAAACATGCCATATTTTATTTTTTTGCTGAAAGTAATGGCTTTCTTCTTGCCACTCTGCCATAAAGCCCAACTCTATGGAGCGTACGGCTTTTTGTCGTCCTATGTACAGATACTCAAATGTTGCTTTAGCAGTGTGTTTTGGGTCATTGTCCTGCTGGAAGGTAAACCTCCATCCTATCCTCAAATTACACACAGAGTGGTACAGGTTTTGCTCAAGAATATCCCTGTATTAAGCACCATCCAACTTTCCCTCAACTCTGAGCAGTTTCCCAGTCCCGACTGCTGAAAAACATGCCCACAGCATGATGCTGCCACCACCACGTTTCACTGTGGGGATGGTGTTCTTTGGGTGATGTGATGTGTTGGGTTTGCGCCAGACATAGCGTTTTCTTTGATGGCCAAAAAGTTCAATATTAGTCTCATCAGACCAGAGCGCCTTCCTCCATACATTTTGGGAGTCTCCCACATGCCTTTTCGCAAACTCAAAACGTGCCATTTATTTGTATTTTTTGCTGAAAGTAATGGCTTTATTCTGGCCACTCTGCCATAAAGCCCAACTCTTTGGAGCGTACGGCTTATTGTCGTCCTATGTACAGATACTCAAGTCTCTGCTGTGGAACTCTGTAGCTCCTCCAGGGTTACCTTAGGTCTCTGTGCTGCCTTTCTGATTAATGCCCTCCTTGCCCGGTGAGTTTTGGTGTGTGGCCGTCTCTTGGCAGGTTTGCTGTTGTGCCATTTTCTTTCCATTTGGTTATGATAGATTTGATGGTGCTCCTAGGGATCATCAAAGATTTGGATATTTTTTTATAACCTAACCCTGACTTGTACTTTTCAACAACATTGTCCCTTACTTGTTTGGAGAGTTCCTTGGTCTTCATGGCAGTGTTTGGTTAGTGGTGCCTCTTGCTTAGGTGTTGCAGCCTCTGGCGCCTTTCAAAAAGGTGTGTATACTGTATGTAACGACAGATCATGTGACACTTAGATTGCACACAGGTGGAAATCATTTCACAAATTATGTGACTTCTGAAGGTAATTGGTTGCACCAGAGCTTTTTATAGGATTCATTATAAAGGGGGGTGAATACATACGCACATGCCAATTATCATTTTTTTATTTCTGAAAAATAGTTTTATGTATTTATTTTTCTAATTTTACTTCACCAACTTAGACTATTGTGTTCTGATCCATCACATATAATTCATATTAAAAAAAACATTGAACTAAAGTCTGTAATGTAACGAAATAGGTAAAAAGCCAAGGGGGTACAACTTTTGCAAGGCACTGTACATCACAGTGTAAAAAGTGAATTTCCCTGCCTACAACAATTAAAAACAAATGTCAGGTTTCCAAAAAAAAAAAAAAAAAAAACAGAGCCCCAATAGTTTCAAGTCTTAACGTCAAACGTTATTTCTTGAATGTGTGTGTTCATAACTAGCTGATAGTGTCTATACATATGTATAGCGCATGGTAAATTAAGTGCCGTTACCACTGTAGATTATTTTACTTGGTTTATCAGCCAAAAATTATATTGTTGTTTTAAAATCTTATTTTTTATTTAATAAAAATAAAAAGTGGACAAAAAGTAATGTTAAATAGCATGGAGCATGACTAATGGTGCAAGCATGTTAAAATCATTGGGAAAATGTCCTTGGAAGACAAATGAATTTTCAGCAGAATAATTAACTTAATTAACAAATTTGCATGCATATTCATCAGGCTATTGAAGTCTTTCCAGCACAGCTTGATGAGCACTGGTGTAATAATTGTCTCATTTACATTCTGCAGTCTACTACAATTTAGGGCACGAAAAAAAAGAAGTAAAAAAAAAAAAAAAGCACCCCATCTCTCTGACTTTTGTTCAGGACTCTATTTTAAATGAGTCCACCTATAAATTAGTCATTGCTGTCCTGCAGAAGACTTAGCTACATTTACACCATACCTTTGTTCCTGATCTCCTCATTCCCAGTTTGCTCTTTTTCCTTTGGCCCAGGTTTTCTGTTTTGCCTGTGTTCGCTCTCCTGGGTAAAACTTGGCACCAGTTCTGACTTCAAATCTCTAGGGCCGCCAGACTGCATCATGTAAAAATTGCCATTTTCCTCTATCTCTGCAGGGCAATCTTTAAAGGCAGTAAGGTGTGACGCCCCAGACTGGCAGCTTGGCAAGAAAGAGCCCGTAGATACCAGCACACAGGAATCTGGAGTGCTTACTTTGACAGCCAGTCAGCATTTGAAACAAAAGAAACGAAACAATAAAATGTATTTATATATTCTACAGACATGTAGCCACCAGACCAGCAGAAATAAAAAGTAATTACCACTCACTTGATGGTGTGCTGTAAGGAAAGCCGAGTAGAAAATACATATAGAAAGCGTACACACAGCAGTATTCGATCTCTTCTGATTAAACTTTTCACCTCACAGAAGACATTTAAATTAAGGGAGCTGCACCCAGCATAAAGAATTGTTGTTCTATTGTCTGCGAAAGAGGTGATTAGGTTTAGTTTTCCCTGTGTGAGCTTTGGACTGTCTATAAAGGCTTTAGATGGTGCTTTCAACGCTGACATAAACCGTTCCAAAGGATGGCGGTATGCAAAGGTAATATTTCAGCAGTCGCCACATCATTCATTAAAAATGTATTAAATAAAAACAACAAACAGAATGAACATATGTTCATTCTGTGTTGTTTCAGAATGCATTTTCCACTCTTGAAGGTTACAAGAAAACCAAGCTTGACAATCAAAATTCAATGATGAATAAAAATCATACCTAAATATAATGTATACCTGTAGGTGGTAGTTAGGGTGCCCTTGCAAGTGAAAAAGATTTGCGATCTTCACGCCGCAGACTCCTGTGCCACCTTTACCAATGATCATGATTGTCAGTGATCGTGCATGTGGAGAGAGTCAGGAGCCCAGCCATGTTTAAATATTAACCACATGCGGATCAGCGCACGACGATATACGTGGACACAGTGGCACGGCTGGTCATATGGACGTACAGGTACGTCTCCTTTAAGATACGGGATTGTGGGCCCGCCACGAGCTCCGTGAGTCCGACCACGGGTCCCGCGGACTCAACGTCCGCGGGGATACCTGCGATCGTCTCACGGAGAGGAAGAACGGTTAAATGGTGATGTAAACAAGCATTTCCCCATTCTTCCTAGTGACAAAGACACTGATCACAGCTTCCTGTAATAGGGAACGGTGTTCAGTGTCGTGTAACATGTAGCCCATCCCCCCTACAGTTAGAACACATCCCTAGGACGCACTTAACCCCTTCAGCGCCCCTACTGGTTAACCCCTTCACTGCCAGTGTCTTTTTTACAGTAATCCGTGCATTTTTATAGCACTGATTGCTGTATAAATGACAATGGTCCCAAAATGGCGTCAAAAGTCTCCGTTGTGTCTGCCATATTGTCGCAGTCACGATAAAAATCGCTGATCGCCGCAATTACTAGTAAAAAAAAAAGTATTAATAAAAATGCCATAAAACTATCACCTATTTTGTAGATGCTATAACTTTTGCGCAAACCAATCAATAAACGCTTATTGCGATTTTTTTTTACCAAAAATATGTAAAAGAATACGAATCGGCCTAAACTGAGGAAAAAAAAAATTTTTATATATTTTTTGGGGATATTTATTATAGCAAAAAGTAAAAAATATTGCTTTTTTTTTTCAAAATTGTTTATAGCGCAAAAAATTAAAACCGCAGAGGTGATCAAATACCGGCAAAAGAAAGCTCTATTTGTGGGAAAAAAAGGACGTAAATTCAGTGGTGTAGCGTAGGTTGTCAGCGCCCGGGCGAGGCAAGTAATTTGCACCCCCCTGACTCGAGGACTTGGTAATTTGGATTCACTGAGAGAGACATTGGTATCAGAGAGACAGTGGAGCTGAGGGAAAGGGGGAGGGGGGGAGGCTGAGAGATGACGAGAGAGACTGCTAGCCCTACCTTCCATGCCAGTGTGTCTTTTTTGATCCTTCCAGCGGCTCCCTGGCAGCATGCGGCTCCTCGCCCGTCCTCTGGGTCCCCAGTCAGTCTGTTCCCTGGGCCTCATTTTACTGTGAAGAGGAAGTTAGAGCAATCCATGCTCTGGAGGCACAAGAGATGCTGACCCCACTTCTCACCTCTTGGGGGGGACGGGGTCAGGTGGGCGAGGTCAAGGAGGAGGCTGCCACGGTGGAACTATTCTCCCGACTCCCAGGCTCTCAGGCCTATCTGTCCTCAGCTTGGCCCCTTGCTGATCACCGCCATGAGAGAGATCCCCCTGCTGCTCGTCTGCACCCCAAGAACGGCCACCGTTGCTGGACAACGTGGACTCATCATAAGTTTAACAAGGGGCTTTTATCCCCGTGCTTGACGGTCCACACTCATGACAGCGCCCCTCTAAATTTTGCGCCCGGGGCGGTGGCCCCTCTGCACCCCCCACGCTACGCCACTGCATCAATTTTGTTTGGGAGCCTGTGTTGCGTTTGTTAAAAATATGATTTTTTTTATATTAATCAGACATAGGATACATGGGACAATATTACAATAGTGAGTTGGTCAGATTACTGTCAGTTTTTTGGTTTGAGTAGATTTCTAAAACAAATGCTGTTTTCATACAATGGGGTTAGATACCATTGTTGTATTCAGTCTCTATAGCTACAGTAAACAAGTAAGACATTACTTGTTTGAGATTTCTTTCAGCTTTCAAACTGAAAGAATGACTGTTAGATTACTGACAGGTTTGGTTTGAGTAGACAATGGGTAGATAGCATTGTTGTATTCAACAGTCCATTGTTTCTACAGCTACAGTAAACAGGTATGTTTTCTGTTGTTTGGTAACTATGGTAAACAGCCTGACACATAAAAGGGGATTCAGGCAGAAGCTAGCACACACACATCATGTTGCTGTAAGATCAGAAGAAGCCACTCATGATAGAAGAACAGAACCTGGTCTCCAAGAAGAGTCATTGCCAATGCAGATCCCGAACATACCGTAACAGAAGATAAGTAACTTAAATGTATTTGTAGTTAGACCATAGGCTGTTCTATTTTCTAGGCATTTTGCTTGTTATAGATATCTGTCAGTCTTGTATTGTATTCCTAAGATTGTAATAGTTTTGTATGTACAGCATCTTTGTATAGTAAAAGCACATTTACACACTGCAGAAGTCTCAGCTTCCTTGTTATACCACAGAGTAACCTTGCTAGATAGACACAAGCAAAACAGTTGGGGGCTCGTCTGGGATCTGTGCTATAATTCAATTGAAGCAGACTTGTTTTTCTGTAGTGTGTTGTGTAGCTTGTGCTAGGTAAAATGCTGCATAAGCTGTTTAGGAAAAGCAAGGCTGCAGAGGGTTCTGGTGACCAGAAGAAAGTGTACAGCTTACCTATCTGGGCCGGAAACAATGAGTGGGAGCCTCTTGCAAAATAATTTGTGTGCTTCTCCCTTGAAACTGACTTGGGGTGATAAAGTCTCAGATCATTTTGTAGATTTTAGCCTTAAGGGGTTGGATTTAAGTAAGAAAGAGAAGAGGACAGTGTCCACAGTGGGTTGGTACTTCCTCCATTCTCTCTATACTGAATCACATAGAAGGGAGAAGGCAGAGGCAGAAGTTAAGGTATTAAAAGACCAGCTAGCAGTTGCTTCAGAGTGTGTACGTTCAACCCCTAGTCGGGCTCATGGTTTGCAAGAGTGGTGTGCAGCCCTCATGACCAAATCAATTAATGCCTTAAGGAAAAGGAAGGGGCATAAACCTGTTAGTAAAGCCAAGGTACGTGCCATTGTCACATCCCAAAACTGGGATTGTGAGGATGTGCTCTCCTCAAATTATAGTGAGGATGAGGAGATAGAGTTTGATATTTGAGATGATGATCACCCAATGGGAAAGAAAAAGCATGCCAGACCTCCCATTACTAAGCATAGGAAACGGCAACATGATAGAGAGGATATGGCAGATGGGGAGGTGCATTATCACAACCCCAGAGATGTTGAATTTGAAGAAGTACGGGAGTTTACACAAACTGAACTCCATGAGCTGGCAAAACAATACAAACAAAGGTCTTGGGAGCCCCTATTGTGTTGGCTCCTACGCTTATAGGATGAAGGGGTGGACAGTGTTGTTTTGTCAGGTAAGGAAGCAGTGGCTATGGGAGTGTTAACCCATGATCCACAATTGCGTCAGGCAATGCGAAAAGCCAGAGAGTTCAGCGTGAATTTTTCATTGTTAGACCTTGTGAGAGATGGAATAGTCAGAGTATACGCTAGTCCTACTGACCTGGAAAATACCTACTCCTGGAGATCAATAGGAGAGGGTATTTCCAGGTTACGTGAGATGGGTTGTATAACCGGATTAAATACATTTCCAGAATGGATAGGTCCAGATATGGAACCCTTTACGTCTGCTCTGCGCTCTAAGCTGATGAAGTCTGCGCCATTTAATCTCAGGGCTCCATTATTGTCCTTGTTGGGAGGCCTGGGATTAAACAGCAAGATTCATGAAGCCACAACCCTTTTAAGCCAGTTGGGGGAGATAGAGGAGACTAAAACAAAACCTGTCAGGGCAGTAGATAAGGTCAAAGCCAGACAGGAAGAATACAAGCAGAAAAGAACAGAGAAGAAACAGAATGGGGTAGAGAAGACAGAAGGTAAAGAGAAAACCAGGCTAGTTATTTCTAGGAAAGAAATGTGGGTGGACCTATTAAAGGCAGGAGTACCTAAAAATGAGATAGATGGCATTTCTACTGCAGAAATGCTGAAGAGATGGAAACATTTAGTAGGTAAAACTGTCAGGGTTAGAAACACTACTCCTAGTGAAGATAACATCAGCCTAGACTTAGAGGAAACAGAACAGACCCCTCCTGTTAGCCCCAAACCAATTCCCAAAACTGAACATGAACCCAAACCCAAATCCCTTTATCCTGGGGAGGAGTTAGAGAGAATCAGAAAAGGGGATTGGGAGGTTCCTTATCCTTTATGAAGGGTGAGTCTCCTGTAATAGCAGTGAGGGCAGTGACAGCAGGAGACTGACGCCCATATGCACCTGTCACTGTATGGTGGGGGAAGTCTTCTTCTCCTACACATGTAATGGCTTTAGTTGATAGAGGAGCTGAAGTAACACTTTTGCAAGGAAATCCTTCCCATCACAAAGGAGAATTGATTTATGTAGAAGGTTTGGGAGGGTAAACTACACCAGCAGTTAGGATACGGGTGAAATTGGCTATTGGCAAGGGATCAGGATTTATGACAAATGTTTTGGTATCAGAGTTGTCCGAAAATTATTCTTGGGATGGATGTACTTCAAGGTCAGTCAATTCAGACTGAAAGAGGTACATTCACATTCAGGTATCCTGATAAAGTGTATCTGGTAAGGGCGGTGAAGGCTGTGGTCAGAGGTCATGCGAAATGGACCCCTGTCTACATTCCTCTACCAGAGAAGCCAGTCTGTCTCAAGCAGTACAGACTTCCTGGAGGCCACAAAGAAATTGGGGAGACTAGTCAAGAACTGTTGAGAGTAGGGATCCTTAGACCTGCTGTGAGTCCTTTCTCGTCTCCGGTGTTCCCAGTAAAGAAACCTGATGGGACGTATAGAATGACTGTGGATTACAGAGGTCTAAACAAAGTGGCACCTCCATTGAAATCAGCTGTACCAGATATGATCTCAATTGTTGAGAAAATTGCTAAAGATGCAGGAGAATATCATGCTGTGATAGACCTGGTTAATGCTTTCTTTTCAATTTTGATAGACCCAGAGTGTCAAGACCAGTTTGCTATGGTGTGGGACGGCCGCCAGTACACTTTCACTGTCCTTCCGCAAGGCTATCTTCATTCTCCAACGATTTGTCATGGACTGATTGCCCGAGATTTAAGTACCCTGAATTTGAAAGTCGCTGTGTTTCACTACTGTAGCGGGGTCTCTAAATTTAGGTGGGGTACACCTGGGTGGAAGTCCAGGTGTGTAAAGTGTGGGAGTAATTGGACCATTTGTATTCGTGGAGGATTGGACGGTGTAATAATCTCCTTGGCCTGTGGGTGGCAGGTACCCGCAGGCTCAAGGTAGATTTGCCGCCACAGAGCTGTCCTTTTTGTCCCTTCTCTGAGATGGTACGGCGAGGGCGGGGAACCTGCTGTGGCGTCATTGGAGGGGATAAAAGGGGGAGACGCCCTGGTCACGAGGTCTTGCTCTTCGGGAGGTTTTTCATCACGCACTCTGGCACCTTAGGCCTGGGTGTGGGCGGTTCTGTATTCCGGCTCAGGTGCCCTAGGCCTGACCGGAATGGAGTTGGAGTCCATCCCAGGCACCTTAAGCCTGGGGTGAGGTACTAAACCAGGAGGCCTGGGGCCCAGTGACTTCGACTGGGTCCCGCGAGGGTGGAGAAGTCCGAGGGTCCCTGAAGTGGATGGGGCCCATGTCTGAGGTGAGGAGGCCGGGAAGGTTACCCATTCGGAGAGTCTGGAGCAGCATCAACCCAGTGACGGATGGGCCTCTGGTAACTCTCTTGGAGGGATATCTTCCCCTGACAGGGGCCACAACGCAGCAAAGGTACTCCTATCTACGTTCTCTTGAGTCGCTGGTAGAGACTCTCAAGTTCTAAGTCCTTTCTAGCTAAGGCTATAGTAACCGCTGGCGAGATCGCAGTGGTTTAGCTGACAATCAGGACAGTGCCTCGACCTGCTCATCCCTTGTATCAAACTGTTATCAAGTCACAACCAGTTGGCTACTGAAGCACTGTTTATTGTGAGATATGCAATAAAACAAGAGTTGGACTGTGATCGGTGTGTGGAACTCTGGTTAATGGGAGCAGAGGGAAGTGTTGGCACAGCAGGACTTGATTCTAGACAGAAGCACACATGCCCGAGGAAATATCTGGTACTGGCCTTCACCTCACCCACAGTTATGGGTCGTGAGTGATACCCCTAGAAGAAAGAGATGGGGTGAGGCCGCTACACTACATTGATGACATCATGATCTCTGGGACAAAAGAAGATGTAACTGAAGCACTGCACCCGCTGATACAGCACTTGGAGAACAGAGGGTGGGCTATCAACAGAGACAAAGTCCAAGGACCTGCCACAGAGGTGAAATTCCTAGGAATGATGTGGACTGGGCAACAGAGGAAAATTCCAGAGACAGTTGTGCAAACTATCCAGGCGCTGTCGCCTCCTACTACCAAAAAGGAGGCACAGAAGTTCATTGGAGTTGTGGGATTCTGGAGATCGTTCATCCCACATCTTGGACTGATTCTGAGGCCTATATACAATGTTACCAGAAAAAAGACTGAGTTCTCATGGGGTTCAGAGCAGCGGACTGCATTCCTGGCTGCTAAAGAAGCTATTTTGCAGCATCAGAGATTGGGACCCGTGAGACAAGGAGTACCATTTCAGCTGGATGTAGTGGAGCAGAATGGTACCATATATTGGAGTCTGTGGCAGCCAAATGAAAAGAAAGGACTGAGAGCAATACCTATTGGATTTTGGTCCAAACAACTGACAGGGGCACAGACGAGATACACGCCCCTAGAGAAGTACCTGTTTGGGGCCTACACAGCACTTCAACATGTAGAGACCATTACAGAAAAGGACACAGTCACCATCCATACTGCATTGCCAATAGCAGGATGGGTGAGAGATAATGGACTGACCACTAGGGCAGCTGTAGCCCAGAACCAGACACTGATGAAATGGAAGTGGTACCTTCAAGAAAGAGGGGGTATTGCAGCTGGGGATGTTAGAGAAAACAGTTAAATTAATAAAGTGATCAGTGATCCAAGGACAGCAGCTAGCATAAATAGCTAAATACTAAAACTATACAAAACATAAAAAACAAAGGTATGCAGCGCTGAAATAAGATCTCCAAAATTAAATTAGGAGAACATAAAATAGGTTGATAATCAATTAAATAGTTAAACACAAAATATAAAATAAATTATAAATAAGTGCAGTAGTGAACCACGAAAAATTATTAAATAAAAAAATATTAACAATAAAAATAATGTTAATAACTAATCCGTGAAGAAATTCATAAACAAAGTCCATCAAAAATAAACAACAATCCAATGTGAAGTGAAGTGTTCCAAAGAAAAGAAGAAAGCTTGCTCCCAAACGTGAAGTAATGGATACAATGGTGACACCCGGGTGAGAAAGATATATATCCTGCTTACCAGATGCTCATGACTGCATCCAACAGTCTCACCCAGCATAGGGAAATTAGGCTTCCCCCACAGCCTTAAAATTCAATGGTGTAGATTCCTCGTCCAACCTTAAACTCAGGCATAAAAGAAGAATTCCATAGGGTAGTATGTCAATCCCCAGTTGAAGTCCTATCGTGACGAAACGCGTAGGGGGCCAGTGACGTCATCACGCATTTTTTGAATACGAGGAAGTGCCGCGGAACATACAGGAACGAGAGACACAGACGAACGCCGGAGCTGTTACTGCCATATCGTTGTATTGTGATTACTGCTTTCAACGATCTTCGACATTGTAAGTGCAATACTTTTTAATAAACTAAGCTGGTTTGACATACTACCCTATGGAATTCTTCTTTTATGCCTGAGTTTAAGGTTGGAGGAGGAATCTACACCATTGAATTTTAAGGCTGTGGGGGAAGCCTAATTTCCCTATGCTGGGTGAGACTGTTGGATGCAGTCATGAGCATCTGGTAAGCAGGATATATATCTTTCTCACCCGGGTGTCACCATTGTATCCATTACTTCACGTTTGGGAGCAAGCTTTCTTCTTTTCTTTGGAACACTTCACTTCACATTGGATTGTTGTTTATTTTTGATGGACTTTGTTTATGAATTTCTTCACGGATTAGTTATTAACATTATTTTTATTGTTAATATTTTTTTATTTAATAATTTTTCGTGGTTCACTACTGCACTTATTTATAATTTATTTTATATTTTGTGTTTAACTATTTAATTGATTATCAACCTATTTTATGTTCTCCTAATTTAATTTTGGAGATCTTATTTCAGCGCTGCATACCTTTGTTTTTTATGTTTTGTATAGTTTTAGTATTTAGCTATTTATGCTAGCTGCTGTCCTTGGATCACTGATCACTTTATTAATTTTAATTGCTTCTCCAGCGCAACGTTAGCCCTAGGGCTTTTTTCTTTCCACTTTTAAAACAGTTGGCAGGGCTTGTTACTTTTACCAGCACCCGTCCAGAAGAAGAAATTCCTGTGCTGCAGTCATCCCCCATTCAAGAGGCTCCACCCTTTAAGTCTCTGTCAGAAGACATCAAGGAGTCTGCGTGGTTCACTGATGGTTCAGCCATAGTCGCCTCGTCTGGGCGTAAATGGGCAGCAGCAGCCTACAACCCAAGTACAGACCCAGTCCTGCAGGAGACCGGAATTGGAGGGTCCAGTCAGTATGCAGAGTTAAAAGCTGTAGTGATGACTCTTCAGGAGGATCCTTCTTCCCATGTGACTATCTACACTGACAGCTGGGCGGTTTTTAAAGGACTGACAACTTGGATGCCCACGTGGAAGTCCAATGAACGGATAATTCATGGAAAGGTGATGTGGGGAGGCAAGGAAGTCTGGGACTACATCTGGAAGGAAGCTCACTCCCGCACCATAAAAGTGGGGCATGTTGATGCACATGTTCCCCTAGTACCAGACTTTGAGAACCATAACAGTGTTGCAGATGAAATCGCCAAAGTGAAGGCAGTTTTGCCAATTGATCCTGTTTTGATGAACTTGGCCAACTGGGCCCACAAGAAGGGATGAGCCGAACACCCCCGGGTTCAGTTCGCACCAGAACCCGCGAACGAACCGAAAGTTCGCACGAACGTTAGAACCCTATTAAATACAATGGATGCGAACGTTCGAAATCTAAAGTGCTAATTATAACGACTATTATGCATGTTATTGTCCTAAAAAGGGTTTGGGAACCCGGGTTCTGCACCAGGGGACATGTAACAATGCAAAAAGAAGTTTTAAAAACGGCCGTTTTTCGGGAGCAGTCATTTTAACCACTTAAGCCCCGGACCATTTGGTAGCTAAAGGTGATTTCAGAATTTTGCACTGCGCTGCTTTAACTGTAAATTGTGCGGACATTTAATGTTGTACCCAAACAAAATTTGCGTCCTTTTCTTCCCACAAATAGAGATTTCTTTTAATGGTATTTGATTGCCTCTGCGATTTTTATTTTTTGCGATATAAACGGAAAAAATGATATTTTCTACTTTTTGTTATAAGAAAAATCGAATAAACTCAATTTTAGTCATACATTTAGGCCAAAATGTATTCAGCCACATGTCTTTAGTAAAAAAAATGTCAATAAGCGTATATTTATTGGTTTGCGCAAAAGTTATAGCGTTTACAGACTAGGGTACATTTTCTGGAATTTACACAGCTTTAAATTTATGACTGCCTATCTCAATTCTTGAGGTGCTAAAACGGCAGGGCAGTACAAAACCCCCCCAAATGACCCCATTTTGGAAAGTAGACACCCCAAGGAAATTGCTGAGAGGCATGTTGAGCCCATTGAATATTTTTTTTTGTCCCAAGTGATTGAATAATGACAAAAAAAAAATACAAAAAGTTGTCACTAAATGATATATTGCTCACACATGCCATGGTTATATGTGGAATTGCACCCCAAAATACATTCTGCTGCTTCTCCTGAGTACGGGGATACCACATGTGTGGGACTTTTTAGGAGCCTAGCCACGTACGGGACCCCGGAAACCAAGCACCGCCTTCAGGATTTCTAAGGGCGCAAATTTTTGATTTCACTCCTCACTACCTATCGCAGTTTCGAAGGCCATAAAATGCCAAAATAGCACAAACCCCCCCAAATGACCCCATTTTGGAAAGTAGACACCCCAAGCTATTTACTGAGAGGCATTTTCAGTCCATGGAATATTTTATATTTTGCCACAAGTTGCGGGAATATGACAAACTTTTTTTTTTTTGCACAAAGTTGTCACTAAATGATATATTGCTCACACATGCCATGGGCATATGTGAAATTACACCCCAAAATACATTCTGCTGCTTCTCCTGAGTACGGGGATGCCACATGTGTGGGACTTTTTGGGAGCCTAGCCGCGTACGGGACCCCAAAATCCAAGCACCGCCTTCAAGGTTTCTAAGGGCATACATTTTTGATTTCACTCCTCACTACCTATCACTACCTATCACAGTTTTGAAGGCCATAAAATGCCAAGATGGCACAACCCCCCCCCCCCCAAATGACCCTATTTTGGAAAGTAGACACCCCAAGCTATTTGCTGAGAGGCATGTTGAGCCCATTGAATATTTTTATTTTTTTGTCCCATATGATTGAATAATGACAAAAAGAAAAAAAAAATGTACAAAAAGTTGTCACTAAATGATATATTGCTCACACATGCCATGGTTATATGTGGAATTGCACCCCAAAATACGTTCTGCTGCTTCTCCTGAGTACGGGGATACCACATGTGTGGGACTTTTTGGGAGCCTAGCCGCGTACGGGGCCCCAAAAACCAAGCACCGCCTTCAGGATTTCTAAGGGCGTAAATTTTTGATTTCACTCCTCACTACCTATCACAGTTTTGAAGGCCATAAAATGCCAAAATAGCACAAAACTCCCCCAAATGACCCCATTTTGGAAAGTAGACACCCCAAGCTATTTACTGAGAGGCATGTTGGGTTCATGGAATATTTTATATTTTGCCACAAGTTGCGGGAATATGACAAACTTTTTTTTTTTGCACAAAGTTGTCACTAAATGATATATTGCTCACACATGCCATGGGCATATGTGAAATTACACCCCAAAATACATTCTGCTGCTTCTCCTGAGTACGGGGATACCACATGTGTGGGACTTTTTGGGAGCCTAGCCGCGTACGGGGCCCCAAAAAGCAAGCACCGCCTTCAGGATTTCTAAGGGCATACATTTTTGATTTCACTCCTCACTACCTATCACAGTTTTGAAGGCCATAAAATGCCAAAATAGCACAAAACTCCCCCAAATGACCCCATTTTGGAAAGTAGACACCCCAAGCTATTTACTGAGAGGCATGTTGGGTTCATGGAATATTTTATATTTTGCCACAAGTTGCGGGAATATGACAAACTTTTTTTTTTTGCACAAAGTTGTCACTAAATGATATATTGCTCACACATGCCATGGGCATATGTGAAATTACACCCCAAAATACATTCTGCTGCTTCTCCTGAGTACGGGGATACCACATGTGTGGGACTTTTTGGGAGCCTAGCCGCGTACGGGGCCCCAAAAAGCAAGCACCGCCTTCAGGATTTCTAAGGGCATACATTTTTGATTTCACTCCTCACTACCTATCACAGTTTTGAAGGCCATAAAATGCCAAGATAGCCCAAAACCCCCACAAATGACCACATTTTGGAAAGTAGACACCCCAAGCTATTTGCTGAGAGGCATGGTGAGTATTTTACAGCTCTCATTTGTTTTTTAAAATGAAGAAAGACATTTTTTTTAATTTTTTTAATTTTCAAAACTTTGTGACAAAAAGCGAGATCTGCAAAATACTCAACATACCTCTCAGCAAATAGCTTGGGGTGTCTACTTTCCAAAATGGGGTCATTTGGGGGGGTTTTGTGCCATCTGGGCATTCCATGGCCTCCGAAACTGTGATAGGCAGTGAGGAGTGAAATCAAAAATTTACACCCATAGAAATCCTGAAGGCGGTGCTTGGTTTTCGGGGTCCTGTACGCGGCTAGGCTCCCAAAATGTCTCACACATGTGGTATCCCCGTAGTCAGGAGAAGAAACAGAATGTATTTTGGGGTGCAATTCCACATATAACCATGGCATGTTTGAGCAATATATAATTTAGTGACAACTTTTTGTACATTTTTTTTTTTTTTTGTCTTTATTCAATCACTTGGGACAAAAAAATAAAAATATTCAATGGGCTCAACATGCCTCTCAGCAAATAGCTTGAGGTGTCTACTATCCCAAATGGGGTCATTTGGGGGGGTTTTGAACTGTCCTGGCATTTTATGCACAACATTAGGAAGCTTATGTCACACATCATCCACTCTTCTAACCACTTGAAGACAAAGCCCTTTCTGACACTTTTTGCTTACATGGAAAAAAAAAAATTTGCAAGAAAATTATGTTGAACCCCCAAACATTATATATTTTTTTAAAGCAAAGGCCCCACAGATTAAAATAGTGGGTGTTGCATTTTTTGTTTCCACACAGTATTTGTGCAGCGATTTTTCAAACGCATTTTTTGGGGGAAAAACACACTTTTTTTATTTTTAATGCACTAAAAAACACTATGTTGCCCAAATGTTTGATGAAATAAAAAGATAATCATAGGCCAAGTACATGGATACCAAACACGACATGCTTTAAAATTGCACACAAACACGCAGCGGCGACAAACTACATTCATTTTTAAAAGCATTTAAAAGCCTTTACAGGTTACCATGTTAGATTTACAGAGGAGGTCTACTGCTAAAATAACTGCCCTCGATCTGACCTTCGCGGTGATACCTCACATGCATGATGCAATTGCTGTTTACATATGACGCTAGACCGACGCTTGCGTTCGCCTTTGCGCAAGAGCAGGGGGGGACAGCGGTGCTTTTTTTTTTATTATTATTTATTTTGCTTTTTTATTTTATTTTTAAACTGTTCCTTCCATATTTATTTTTTTTACCATTTTTATTGTTATCTCGGGGAATGTAAATATCCCCTATGATAGCAATAAGTAGTGACAGGTACTCTTTTTTGAAAAAAATTGGGGGGTTAGACCCTAGATCTTTCCTCTGCCCTCAAAGCATCTGACCACACCAAGATCGGTGTGATAAAATGCTTTCCCAATTTCCCAATGGCGCTGTTTATATCCGGGGGGGGGGGCATTCCCTCCCACTGCTTGTAAAAGCAGTCTAGAGGCTAATTATCTGCTAGAATTGCTTTTACATGAAAGCCGGCTGCTGGCTGAAAAGAATGATACCAAGATGATACCTAAACCTGCAGGCATCATTCTGGTATAAACATTCAAAGTCCAGCAACATACCAGTAAGTTGCTGGTCCTTGTTGGACATGTATTGTAATCTTTTTTTTCATGCAGCCTGTTGGCTGAATGAAAAAAAGAGATTGATTGGTGGGTATGCCCACCATTAGAATACCTCCCTTCATCCACCCACTTCTAATGATGGGCATACATGCACCATATATATGTCGAAGCATGGGGGCATCCTCCCGCAAAAAAGTTATGCCGCGTACACACGGTCGGACTTTTCCACGGGCAAGCCTTCGTCGGAATTTCGACCGTATGTACGCGGCATAAAAGGTTATGCCGCGTACACACGGTCTGACTTTTCCACGGGCAAGCCTTCATCGGAATTTCGACCGTATATACGTGGCATTAGGAGCAAAATCGCTCCTCGGCCCCTGCTGCCCCCATGCTTCGGCATATATGCTCTTTTTTTTAACTGTGGTGGTGAAATCACCTCCTACAGCGTTGGAGTCACGGCTTTATGTATCGTGGGAGCAAACGCTGTTGCTGTCAAGATAAATAGATCCGCGCTGCAACTAAATGGTGTATCTGCTAAGCAAATGGTGGTTAACATTAAAACAAAGTAACATTACAGTACAACAGTAAGACCTTACCATACCATACCTGCAAAGCAAATACCAAAACAAAACCTAGTAAAAAATAAAAAAATTTTTTTAACGGAACCTGTGCCTAAAATATATACCGTATTTATCGGCGTATAACACGCACCGGCGTATAACACGCACCCCAAGTTTAGGAGGGAATTTTAGGGAAAAAAACTTTTAGGAGGGAAGTTTAAGGAAAAAAAAAACTTACATTTAAATGCAGCTTTACCAGTGTCCGTTGCAGCCTTGTCAGTGCAGCCTTGCCAGCAGTGTCCAGTGCAGCCTTTGCCCAGTGTCCAGTGCAGCCTTTGCCCAGTGTCCAGTGCAGCCTTTGCCCAGTGCAGCTTTACCAAGTGTCCAGTGCAGCCTTTGCCCAGTGCAGCCTTTGCCCAGTGTAGCTTTGCCCAGTGTCCAGTGCAGCTTTACCCAGTGTCCAGTGCAGTCTTTGCCCAGTGCAGCCTTTGCCCAGTGTAGCTTTGCCCAGTGCCCAGTGCAGCTTTACCCAGTGTCCAGTGCAGCCTTTGCCCAGTGCAGCCTTTGCCCAGTGTCCAGTGCAGCTTTGTCCAGTGCAGCCTTTGCCCAGTGTCCAGTGCAGCCTTTGCTAAGTGCAGCCTTTGCCCAGTGTCCAGTGCAGCCTTGCCCCAGTTTTCAAAATTGGCGCCGCCGAGATCGCCGCAGAGACTGGGCGGAGCGGGGCGAACGCCGCCGAGAACGCAGGGACTGGGCGGAGCCGAGATACACATGATGGACATATCACAGATCCAATGGCGGGACTGGGCGTGACTGTGAGCAGAGCCGAGAAAAGCCGAGTATAGCCGAGTACACTCGGCTATGTGTTTCTCGGCGGCGATCGCTGCGCTCCGCTCAGTCAGCGGAGATCGCCGGGATCAGTGGGTATCGGCGTATAACACGCACCCACGATTTTCCCCTGATTTTAAGGGGAAAAAAGTGCGTGTTATACGCCGATAAATACGGTATATGCCGAAGCATGGGGGCATCCTCCCGCAAAAAACTTATGCCGCGTACACACGGTCGGACTTTTCCACGGGCAAGTCTCTGTCGGAATTTCGACCGTATTTACGTGGCATAAAAGGTTATGCCGCGTACACATGGTCGGAATTTTGACCGTATATACGCGGCATTAGGAGCAAAATCACTCCTCCGCCCCTGCTGCCCCCATGCTTCGGCATATATGCTCTTTTTTTTTAACTGTGGTGGTGAAATCACCTCCTACAGCACTGGAGTCACGGCTTTATGTATCGTGGGAGCAAACGCTGTTGCTGTCAAGATAAATAAATCCGCGATGCAACTGAATGGCGCACCTGAAAACAAAAAATTACATACCTGAAAAGCAAGCATGATAAAACATTGCAGGATAGAATACAGTAAAAAAGAGCAGAACAATAGAGAGAAAATAGAGAAATAGAGAGAACAATAAAACGACAACTATTTTTGTTTTTTTTATTTTATATTTTTTTTGTGTTTTGTTTTTTACGTTTTTTTTTTCTTTTTTACACTTTTTTTTGTAACTTTAACAACTGTAATGGTTCGGGTCTCTCAAAATGTAATGGCATCTTGGGAGACCCTGTGTAAGTGTGTCCTAGTCTGTGAAATGCTGTACCCTACGCTAAAACTTCACTTTTGAGTGGTAGCGTTCAAAACATTCACCAAGGCAAAGACCAGGTTTGTCAGGACAGAGTGGACAAAAAACACGGGTGTCACGCCTAAATCCTTGCTACAGACACAACATCTTTTTTGGGGGGTTCGTTGGGTAGGGGTACTCGGGAGGGCATACGGATAATGCCTCTCATGCAGCCGGCTTACTGCATTTGGTTGGGAATGGTGAGGTGCAGAACCACCTGGATAC
This sequence comes from Rana muscosa, assembly GCA_029206835.1. Classification (NCBI taxonomy): domain Eukaryota; kingdom Metazoa; phylum Chordata; class Amphibia; order Anura; family Ranidae; genus Rana; species Rana muscosa. The sequence continues at coordinate 57,093,517 of CM055122.1, forward strand.
AGGAGTTCTGTGACTATCTCATTCTGGAATTTTAGAAGAGATAACGTCCCGCCTGAAGCTCTGTATAGCACATGAGCGTTCAGCAAAGCCAATTGGAATAAGGATAGAGACACTTTTTTGTACCAGCGTCTCGCCTTACGGTCAATTAGATACGGCGCCAACAACTGGTTGTTGAGGTCCACCCCTCCCATATTTTTGTTATATTCGTAGGGGGTTTCTCCACAACACCAGTCGCCGTACGAATTTGGACTGTCGTGTCTGCATGAAGGGAGGTAAGAAGGAAAACATTCTTATTGTCCCTCCACTTCATAGCGAGCAAGTTATTACACTTCAAGCAGGCTCTCTCCCCCAGCCTAAGACGGGCATCTACAAGCCGATGGGGAAAGCCCCGGCGATTAGGTCGCACGGTGCCACATGCTCCAATCTGATGATCAAACAAGTGACTAAACAGTGGCACGCTCGTGTAATAATTGTCCACATACAAGTGGTACCCCTTTCCGAATAAGGGTGACACCAAGTTCCACACTATCTTGCCAGCGCTCCCTATGTAATCCGGGCAGTTGACCGGCTCAACCTGTCTATCTTTTCCCTCATAATTCGTAAAGCTCAATACATAGCCTGTTGCCCTGTCACAGAACTTATAGAGCTTGACCCCGTATCTGGCACGCTTGCTGGGAAGGTACTGCTTGAAAGCCAAGCGGCCAGAAAATTTAATCAGGGACTCATCAACGCAGACAACTTGATCGGGAATAAACAAGGCTGCAAAACGTTTGTTGAAGTGGTTTATGAGGGGCCGAATTTTATAGAGCCGGTCGTATTCAGGGTCCCCACGTGGACGAAAAAGTTCATTGTCGTTGAAGTGCATGAACTGCAAAATCTGCTTGTATCGTGTCCTGGGCATGGAGGCAGAGAACACGGGCATGTGGTCAATTAGGTGCGTGGACCAATAAGCACGCAATGACGGGAATTTATGTGTGCCCATGTTGAGGGAAAGGTCTTAAATTCGGAAACCGTAATTGGTTTCCAATCTTTGGCAATTTTAGGCAACTGGGGGTTAGCGGCGATGAATTGACCAGCATATAAATTACTCGGGTCCACAATAGATCTATAGAGATCTTCCATGAAAAACAGCGAATAAAAATCAATTGGCATAAAATCAGCTGTTTCCACCTGAATACCGGGTTGGGCAGTGAATGGGGGAAGTACAGGTTCTGCAGAAGTGGTGGGGACCCAATCAGGATAGGCTAATTTTGCAGGAAGGGCACTATGGGCACAACGGGCCTGCCTTTGTCTTCTTGGTGGCAGCGGGACACTACTTGTGCTTGCCACCTCGCCAGCTTGAACTGCACTTATGGGACTCGCCACGTCACAACGTGATACTGCAGTGCTGGATGTACGCCCAGGCTGTACTAGGCCGCTGGTGCTTGCCAATTCACCAGAAGGAATAGCGGCGCTAGTACTACTCTGCTCCATGATACGAGAGACCTGCGGTTCTTGCTCCTCAACAACCTCAGAAGATCGGGATCGGGAACGCCTGACCTTAGCAGGGAACTCAACTTCGTCGTCAGAGCTATCTGACGTGGGGCCGCCGACGTCACTGTCTTCTACGGGAAGATATTCTGAGCCTGAATCTGACAGATGCGTGACCTCCTCTTCACTATCTGTCATGCTCAGAATCTCGTAGGCCTCTTTACTAGTGTACCTTCGTCTTGCCATTTTGGGCTCTAAATTTAGGGGTACACTAGTAAGATTCACAGGTAAAAAAAGCACCTGACTGTCAGCAAATGTATCAAACGCTACCAAAAAAACTGTTAGCGATCGCAGGGATCAGGACTGTCTCTGCTAACGCTGCAGTTATGTGTGTTGTGTTTGGTAAGTGACAGTGATCGATCGATACTGCACTTGGGTGGGCTGGGCGGAGGGGCTATACGCAGGTGCTAGCAGGTATCTGGGCTGATCCCGCTAACACTGCGGTTTTGGGAACCCTAAACCGCTGGGGACGCTAGTATAGATCTGATCAGATACTATACCACTAAGGGTGGTGTATGCTTTGCGCGTGGGTGTTAGCGTTACTGCCACTAACCTGACGCTGCCTTGGGCGACGCAGACCCTCTCTGGCGCTAAAACCTAATTGATATCAGCCGCCGGGCGATCAGGGGGTTAAACCTTTATTGGGTTATATACGGCGGGTGCCCTGATGCTATAAAAAGCAAACTAACCAACCAGCGTCACCCGTAACCTTTATATGGTGATCACTGGTGAAAGGGTTAACTAGGGGCAATCAGGGGGTTAAAATCTTTATTAGGTTATATATGGGGGTACCTGACGCTATATAAAAACCTGACGGGTAACCTAAATTACTAAATAACTAACCGGCTAACCAGTGTCACCAGTAAAACTTATACGGTGATCACTGGTGAAAGGGTTAACTCTAGGGGCAATCAGGGGGTTAAAATAATATATGGGGGTACCTGTCGCTATAAAAACCTGCGACAAAACTAAAAATAAATAACTGGCTATCTAGGGCACCACCGGCACTAAATACAGCGATCGGAAATACGATCGCTTAGTGACGCTGGCGTTAGGGGGTGAAAGGGTTACCTGGGGGGGCGATCAAGGGGTTAAACCTTTATTAGGGGGGGTTAGGGGGCTACCCTGGACCTAAAGGGGCCTAAACCTAACTGCCCTGCAACTTTTTACTGTCACAAATGAGACTGATTGCAGTGATCAGTAAAAAAATGACCACTGCAAACGGTGCACTGTGACTGGGGGTACTGGGGGTGATCTGGGGGGTGATCTGGGGGTGACTGGGGGGTGATTTGTGTGCCTACGTGTACTGGTATCAGTGGGCTGTTGGTGCACTTACTGTGAGATGTCTTCACTCCTCGCGCCGGATCGAAAAGACCGACACGAGGAGAGATGACATCACTTCCTCTGCCTGTGTTTACATTACACAGGCAGGGAAGCTTTCTCATTCGACGGGAGCGATCGCGAGGGGGTGGCCGGAATTGAACGGCCGTCCCCTCATCCCTGATCGCTCCCGAACAAATAACGGCCGCTCACGGTAAAGAAGGGGGGTCCGATCGGACCCCCCAACTATACAAAGGCGATCACGTAGATCTACGTGATTCTGCCTGTCGGTGCCATTCTGCCGACGTATAATTACAGTGGGCGGTTGTTAAGTGGTTAATGATGCATAAAGTGAAAAAAAAAAGTCAAATATTCCTTTAAATATCGTACCTGGGGGGTGTCTAAAGTATGCCTGTGAAGTGCCATGTGTTTCCCGTTTTTAGAACTGTCCCTGGACAAAATTACATTTCTAAAGGAAAAAAAAGCCATTTAAAACTGCCTGCGGCTTTAATGTAATGTCTGGTCCTGGTAATATGGATGAAAATCTTTTGAGAAAAATGGCATAGCTACCCCATCACCCCCCCCTACCCCAGCCCATTACCAGCCCCTTTGGGTCTTGTATGGATATTAAGGGGAACCCCGCACACAAAATAAAAAAAGGCCCTATATACTCTGAACAGCCGTATACAGGCGGTGCATACAAGACAGGGACTGTAGGTTTGTTCTTATGTAGAATCTGTTTGTAATTTTGAACAGGTACATTGTTTAAGTGTAGCTCCAGCCAAAAAATCTATTTTTAAGCTTTTTGGAAAACATAGGGAAGGGTTATCACCCCTGTAACATTTGTTTTGCTGTCTGTGCCCCTGTTCAGAACATTTCACCTCACTTTCCGTCCCAATGACAAATGTTTTTGAAAAGTGGGGTTTTTATTGAAACAAGGATTGGTGATAAAGCATCAGTAGAGAGGAGACACCTTTTTCCCATATTAACTCTTACAGCATCTTTGTATAGTAAAAGCACATTTACACACTGCAGAAGTCTCAGCTTCCTTGTTATACCACAGAGTATAACTCAGCTTCCTTGTTATACCACAGAGTAACCTTGCTAGATAGACACAAGCAAAACAGTTGGGGGCTCGTCCGGGATCTGTGCTATAATTCAATTGAAGCAGACTTGTTTTTCTGTAGTGTGTTGTGTAGCTTGTGCTAGGTAAAATGCTGCATAAGCTGTTTAGGAAAAACAAGGCTGCAGAGGGTTCTGGTGACCAGAAGAAAGTGTGCAGCTTACCTATCTAGGCCGGAAACAATGAGTGGGAGCCTCTTGCAAAATAATTTGTGTGCTTCTCCCTTGAAACTGACTTGGGGTGATAAAGTCTCAGATCATTTTGTAGATTTTAGCCTTAAGGGGTTGGATTTAAGTAAGAAAGAGAAGAGGACAGTGTCCACAGTGGGTTGGTACTTCCTCCATTCTCTCTATACTGAATCACATAGAAGGGAGAAGGGAGAAGGCAGAGGCAGAAGTTAAGGTATTAAAAGACCAGCTAGCAGTTGCTTCAGAGTGTGTACGTTCAACCTCTAGTCGGGCTTATGGTTTGCAAGAGTGGTGTGCAGCCCTCATGACCAATTCAATTAATGCCTTAAGGAAAAGGAAGGGGCATAAACCTGTTAGTAAAGCCAAGGTACGTGCCATTGTCACATCCCAAAACTGGGATTGTGAGGATGTGCTCTCCTCAAATTATAGTGAGGATGAGGAGATAGAGTTTGATATTTGAGATGATGATCACCCAATGGGAAAGAAAAAGCATGCCAGACCTCCCATTACTAAGCATAGGAAACGGCAACATGATAGAGAGGATATGGCAGATGGGGAGGTGCATTATCACAACCCCAGAGATGTTGAATTTGAAGAAGTACGGGAGTTTACACAAACTGAACTCCATGGGCTGGCAAAACAATACAAACAAAGGTCTTGGGAGCCCCTATTGTGTTGGCTCCTACGCTTATAGGATGAAGGGGTGGACAGTGTTGTTTTGTCAGGTAAGGAAGCAGTGGCTATGGGAGTGTTAACCCATGATCCACAATTGCATCAGGCAATGCGAAAAGCCAGAGAGTTCAGCGTGAATTTTTCATTGTTAGACCTTGTGAGAGATGGAATAGTCAGAGTATACGCTAGTCCTACTGACCTGGAAAATACCTACTCCTAGAGATGAATAGGAGAGGGTATTTCCAGGTTACGTGAGATGGGTTGTATAACCGGATTAAATACATTTCCAGAATGGATAGGTCCAGATATGGAACCCTTTACGTCTGCTCTGTGCTCTAAGCTGATGAAGTCTGCGCCATTTAATCTCAAGGCTCCATTATTGTCCTTGTTGGGAGGCCTGGGATTAAACAGCAAGATTCATGAAGCCACAACCCTTTTAAGCCAGTTGGGGGAGATAGAGGAGACTAAAACAAAACCTGTCAGGGCAGTAGATAAGGTCAAAGCCAGACAGGAAGAATACAAGCAGAAAAGAACAGAGAAGAAACAGAATGGGGTAGAGATGACAGAAGGTAAAGAGAAAACCAGGCTAGTTATTTCTAGGAAAGAAATGTGGGTGGACCTATTAAAGGCAGGCGTACCTAAAGATGAGATAGATGGCATTTCTACTGCAGAAATGCTGAAGAGTAGTGATGAGCCGAACACCCCCGGGTTCGGTTCGCACCAGAACCCGCGAACGGACCGAAAGTTCGTACGAACATTAGAACCCTATTAAATACAATGGATGCGAACGTTCGAATTCTAAAGTGCTTATTATAACGACTATTATGCATGTTATTGTCCTAAAAAGGGTTTGGGAACCCGGGTTCTGCACCAGGGGACATGTATCAATGCAAAAAGAAGTTTTAAAAACGGTCGTTTTTCGGGAGCAGTCATTTTAATGATGCATAAAGTGAAAAAAAAAAAGTCAAATATTCCTTTAAATATCGTACCTGGGGGGTGTCTAAAGTATGCCTGTGAAGTGCCACGTGTTTCCCGTGTTTAGAACTGTCCCTGCACAAAATGACACTTCTAAAGGAAAAAAAAGCCATTTAAAACTGCTTGCGGCTTTAATGTAATGTCTGGTCCCGGTAATATGGATGAAAATCTTTAAGAAAAATGGCATAGCTGCCCCATGACCCCCCCCCCCCCCACCCCAGCCCATTACCAGCCCCTTTGGGTCTTGTATGGATATTAAGGGGAACCCCGCACATAAAATAAAAAAGGCCCTATATACTCTGAACAGCCGTATACAGGCGGTGCATACAAGACAGGGACTGTAGGTTTGTTCTTATGTAGAATCTGTTTGTAATTTTGAACAGGTACATTGTTTAAGTGTAGCTCCAGCCCAAAAATCTATTTTTAAACTTTTTGGAAAACATAGGTAAGGGTTATCACCCCTGTAACATTTGTTTTGCTGTCTGTGCCCCTGTTCAGAACATTTCACCTCACTTTCCGTCCCAATGACAACTGTTTTTGAAATGTGGTGTTTTTCTTGAAACAAGGATTGCTGATAAAGCATCAGTACAGAGGAGACACCTTTCTCCCATATTAATTCTTACAGGAGAGAATTTTCCTTCCAAGGGGTAGATTTCCTCTCACTTCCTGTTGTCTTCTTGCGTTTGCAAGTAGGAGTCGTTTGTAAGTTGGATGTTTGAAAGTAGGGACCTGCCGTATATACTCTGCAGAAATAGGCCCCTTAGTTGTTGGTGTTGGCACAACACTGTAAGCACTCACAGTTACTCTTGGTTGGTGCTGGAACGCCCTGCTGTCAACTATTATATCAGGAATTGTAATTACATATAATTGTTGAACAGTGGTAGTAAAAATTGGGCCTTTGATGGTGGTGCTGGTGCCACAACACTGTAAGCCCTGACAGTTACTCTTGGTGGGTGCAGCAATGGGCCCTGCTGTGAATTATTAGATCAAGAATTGTAATTGCATGCCCCTGTTGAACAGGGGCTGAAAAATTGGGCCTTTCGTGGTGGTGGTGGTGGTGGTGGTGTTGCCACAACACTGTAAGCCCTCAGAGTTACTCTTGGTGGGTGCAGGAATGGGCCCTGCTGTGAATTATTAGATCAAGAATTGTAATTACATGCCCCTGTTGAACAGGGGCTGAAAAATTGGGCCTTAGGCACTGGTGGCACAACACTACAACCCCTCACAGATACTGTACTTGGAGCACAGCAATGAGCCCTGTTGCAAAGTATTGCTTCAAAAATTGTAATGACACGCCCCTGTTAAACAGGGGCTGAAAAATTGGGCCTTAGGCACTGGTGGCACAACACTCCAACCCCTCACAGATACTGTACTTGGAGCACAGCAATGAGCCCTGTTGCAAAGTATTGCTTCAAAAATTGTAATGACACGCCCCTGTTAAACAGGGGCTGAAAAATTGGGCCTTAGGCACTGGTGGCACAACACTCCAACCCCTCACAGATACTGTACTTGGAGCACAGCAATGAGCCCTGTTGCAAAGTATTGCTTCAAAAATTGTAATTACACGCCCCTGTTAAACAGGGGCTGAAAAATTGGGCCTTAGCCACTGGTGCTGGAGCTTTGAGGGGCGTTTTTGGGTTGATCCTCCCACACATTTCCCCGTGGCTCTGTCATCTTGCCTGCAGTGTTTCTTTGGCCGCTGTATTTGTCTTTATGCGACCAGTAACTCGCACCATATCCGTTTGGGCTCTATATCACCGGGACAATTCCTCCAAACGGCTGATGTTTATATTACCATTGGAAATGTATGTATGCAACACTATTTGATATAGATGTACTGTATCTTATAGACATACAAGTATACAATGTATATATGCATTCATGTATTCTTAAATGAACTTTCATGTATATTTATCCTTCTTTTTCTTTTTATTTTCCTTTGTTTCTCTTCCCCTCCCTTTCTTCTTTTTTTTTTTTCTCTTATTGTTTATTTTAGCTTATTTTATTTTCTCTCTGCAACAATGTCTATCTTCTAGCTGCCCACATATGGGAGAAATTCAAAATAATGTAATCATGCCAATACACTGTTGTGTATTATATAGCTATCACATACTATGTTGTGTTTTTTTCTCTTATATAGAGACTAAATTGTCTTCAAACTATTGCATGAACCTTGAAGAAGGAAATAATGGAGGCTATCACAGATATAGCTCGAGTATCCGAAACATGTCGGTTGTGTCACCACTAGCTATATGACTTATATGTCTCAAGTAGTAAGGTGTCCTCATGCAATTGTTTTTCAATGACTGTATATGTCTGTTCCTCTCTTTGCTTTTAAACCATTTTTGATATATAAGTGTATTATGTATAAATAAAATTCTTTATATTTTTCTATATATACTTGGTGGCAATCCATAATTTACTCCAATCCACACAATCCCAGGGGCACCCCTTTTCCAATTTTTTTCAAAATTACCGGGATGTGATTGGTAAAAATGGTAACTTGCCCTGTATCTGCTGGCTAATGGCTTCATCTTCCCCTAATCAATATATTCTATTTTTGGGTAGCAAATACCCCTTAGTCCCCATTCATATTTGAAGCTTTCCAGCGTTATCCACATAAACAATTTACTGAATTAATTTTTTGCTTGCTCCCTATTGTATGAGCAATTATTTTGAAAACGCACTGCTGCAATTCTTTTTCTCTTTTTTTTTTTTTTTTTTTTTTTTTTTTTTATTATTTTCTTATTGTGTTGGTATATCCATTTGTGTAGAGCTCAGTGACACCATTATCATGGCTGAACTTTACAGTGAATCATGGGAGGTTTTCACTGAACAATTACAATTAAACTATGGTAAAAATGAATCCTTGGAATCTGAGCTAACCTTTCTTTTCTCCAACCTAACTAAATGGTTGGAGAGGAAATCTTCAATGCATTGGCATATAAAAACGTTTGATGAGTACATAAGAGATGATTTAAACCCACTTGGACTTCGAGTCCAGATCTTCCCAACCTTTGAGGATCTGGACCCGACGTTCAAACAAGCATGGGAAACGAATTTAAAATCATGCTCGGCTGGTATGATGAGGCTTCTTTCTGATGAATATCGGAGACGTCTCGTCTATATCAACACGAACATTGAAAAAATCTATTCTAGAATTAAACCCCTACAAGCCCATTCCTCATACAAAGATCTAAATGAGAAACTTAAAACCCATATTGAACTATTCAATAAATCGATCTTAGCAAAAAAAGAGTTTAAATACATGCGGGATAAACAAGCCTTCGAAGAAGGCAGAGCATATAGATGGGCTTTTTCAACTAGACCTAGAGTCCAATATAAGAACGACAATCATCGTTCCACACAGTTGGATACGTCTGATACCTCTTCGGTTTCGTCTAACATGTCATATGCACCGATGAAAGGAAAACGCACAAAACCATCTAAAAGAAATCGTGACTTTGAAAATTCCTCCAATAGTAATACTACTAAAAAACGTCCCCCTAAACAGTATCCTCGCACTCTACTCCCACCAGTCCCCAACACTTCCACATTGACGGCCTCGGATGTCACGGTCAGTGCACATGAATCACTTGAAAATATGGGCACTTTCGTCACGCCTAAGGTTCCCTTGATGTTCTCTAAGAACTCGGGAAACTCACTCACTCCTCACAACCCGACTACGACATAGCCTCGGCTTTTAATATTATAAATTTGTCATCACACGTCCTGAGTGTCGATGAGATCTCAGTCCTCTCAAAAGGATTAACTTTCTGCCCTAATAAACCTGTAGACAAATTTGAGACCATTAAAGATCTTCATTTATACGCCCGCAAATTGCTACTTAAAAGCATTTTTGAAAAGAGCGACCCAGATACACGGGAATTTCACACGTATAGTGAACGTCAAGCTCTGGGTAATCTCAAATCTTTACTTGAGGAAAATGAATCCAAAGACCTCATCGACACCCTGGACCTTGACTTACTTTTGGCTAATGCGAGCACAATTGACACCGAGATGCCCAGTACCCTAAAACAAACTTCCCTTAAAAAAACATCAACTTTTTACCCAGTGCCTAGCTCAAATCCAGGTGTATCTAATTTTCTTAAAAATATCAGCCAAGAAATAAATAACCTAGTACCTATAACACCTAGACATACAAATCTTATTCCTACTGAAAAGATGGCCTTAAAAAATCTATCCAAAAATCATCAAATTACGATTAAATTATCGGATAAAGGAGGAAACATTGTCATCATGGACAACCCCCAATATCTTGAAATGTGTTTCAACATATTAAGAAATCATGAGTGGTATCGCCCTGTCAGTAGGGGTGTTGTAGATGCCTTTAATAAAAAATTCTACACTTTGGTAGATGAAGCTTTTCAAAATAATGTCATTTCTAAACAAACTTGGGAATTTGTTCGCACCTCCTTTCCCCGCACACCAACATTCTACTCACTCCCCAAAATCCACAAGGATCCCCTAAATCCCCCAGGACGTCCTATTATATCTGGAAACGGAGCTATTATTGAAAATCTTTCACGACTCATTGATGAGCATCTAAAACCTTTTGTTCAGAGCATCCCCTCTTATGTTAAAGATACACCTCACTTATTACGCATTATCGAGGGAGTACAAATTCCTATAGATTCGATACTTGTCAGTATCGACGTGGAGGCACTTTACAGCTCGATTCCTCATTCTTTAGGTATTGCTTGTATTAGACATATTCTATCACAAACCAGTCACCATGAACGTTTGTTCAATGAATTTATAATCCAGTCCTTGGATTTCATACTGAGACACAATGTCTTTACTTTCGATGGTCAATGTTTCCTCCAGGTGCAGGGCGTAGCCATGGGCACCAGTTGTGCCCCTGGCTACGCCAACCTGTACCTGGGGGAATGGGAGCATGCAATCTTTTCCAGCGGGGATCTCTCAATGTACCTGTGCCATGTAGCTCTATGGCACAGGTACATTGATGACATCTTCATTGTATGGACGGGCTCCCAGCAATGTTTGGATGAGTGTCTCATCGCCCTAAACTTAAATACTTTTAATCTTAAGTTTACAATGATATCGGACCCAAATACCATAACCTTCCTTGATGTGGAGATCTTCAGAGACAAGCAAAACATGTTATCATGTAAGCTGTTCCGCAAACCAAGTGCAGGCAATACAATCTTACATTCTTCTAGTTTTCACCCTAAATCCCTAGTTGAATCTATTCCCTATGGACAATATTTGAGAATAAAAAGAAATTGCTCTAACGAGGTCGATTATAAAAGAGAAGCCAATAACTTAAGGCAAAGACTTCTAGCAAGGGGATACAGCCATAAGTGCCTCAAAAAGGCCTTTAAACGCACTTCAAATCTAAATCGACACGAGTTACTAATATCTAAATCTAAAAAAAGTGAAAGTGATCATCGTATTATTAACACTTATTCTGATGATCACGCTGAACTTCTTAAAATCTACCAAAAGCACTGGCATCTACTTACAGCAGATCCTGTGATAGGACCACTAGTACCCCCCAGGCCAAATATTACCTATAGACGAGCAACGTCCCTGAAGGACATGCTAGTGCAGAGTGAATTTGAGAACACCAATAGGGGAGATCCATGTAAGGACCTGGGAACTTTCCAATGTGGTAATTGCACATACTGTAAATATATGAACACTAGAAAGAACATTCGGTTACCGAATGGCCAAAAATTTCGACCAAAACACTATGCAAACTGTCAAACTACGGACGTAGTATATCTCATTATTTGCAGTTGTAACTGCTTCTATGTAGGAAAAACTATACAAAAATTGTGGCAGAGAATTTACCGGCATCTAAAAGGGATGAAGGAACAAAATCCTGATCTCCCTCTTGGCAGACATGCTGCCCAAGTTCATGGAGATTGCGTACCAAACCTTGAGGTGTTAGTTTTGGACAGGGTCCACCGCAGCCCCCGCGGAGGTGACCTTAACAAACACCTTCTTCAAAGGGAGCTGAGATGGATCTCGATCCTCAACGCCACCTCACCCCCTGGCTTGAACCAGGCAATTAACTTTAAACCCTTTCTACCAGGTTTTACATCTGCGAAGTTTGATAGGGATCTGCTAAACTGAGCTCAACAAGCTGTTTATACCTAGTTTGTGTGTTGGGTTTTTTTTTTTTTTTTTTTTTTTTCTCTGAAGGAAAAATAAATAAATATGTATGAACTATGCCAGCTGTATAATATGTGTACTAATGTTTCTGATGTATGCCGGTTAGATATTCATGTAAAAAATCCCTTTTTAAGTAAACAAGATTGGATCCAATTGGTGGAACTTTACCTGATGATTCGCCCACTGGAGATTAGTGCCTAGTTAATATATTGTTGATTATTGTTTATTATTTAGAAATTAATCCAATGACAATTGTACCCTGCACTTTTTGACATATTGGAGCCCGGGGATTTGGGGACCACCCATTGGGCCCACTGACGCTCCCCAGCACAAAAACAGCCCCCGGCTATTTTGATAATCGGGGGCTGACTGCTCATATTTGAGCAAATGGACGGTTATGTGCATATGAATAAATTTCTCTCCCTGTCCTAAGAATTACACACATATGGGACGGAGGGTATTCATGTTACACTGTTTACTACCCATGGGGTTTTGGATTAGTCAATTCTTCCCCATTCCTCCGATGGCGCCGTTTGGCGCAGCACATACAATTGTGCTGCCTTTGCGCTGACCTTTTTGGGTCTGGTGCGGGCAACGGAGTGATCTTCTTTTAGCACTTCCGCCCTTTTCGTTGTGCTGGCGGTCGGGTCGACGTCTGACGTCACCGCGCCGGCGTCGTGGACGTCCTTCACGTCTGTGTGGGTGCGCGATGACGCCGGACGCCGCCGGGATCGAGGGCGGCCTCTGTATGCGGTGCCTGTCCTGTAAGAGCCTCTCTATTCATTTTCAATACGTAGTTAATTGGGTCCCTACCCGGATGCACAGTCTGGCCCTGTTGTGGCCTCCCACGCTCTACCTCATTGGTTGAATTCCTTCCTTTTGCAGCTTTACCCTTGGCGCCATTTGAGCTGATTGGCTGCAACACCAGCGACAGCTCTATAAAAAGTCCCACCTGACTTGGCCAATTGCTGCACAGCCAGAGTGTGGATGTCCTTGCGCCACATTGACAGGTACTAAGCTCTTTTTTTCAAACACTTCATCAGAGTTATGGGATGCCTAGTTACAGGGCTAGTCTGCGATCTAGAAACTATAATTCATGTGTGTATGTTTTTACAGAGAGACCGTGGCAGTCTTTCCGCTGCAATTTGAGGCTTCCCTGTGAGCTTTGAGGGGCGTTTTTGGGTTGATCCTCCCACACATTTCCCCGTGGCTCTGTCATCTTGCCTGCAGTGTTTCTTTGGCCGCTGTATTTGTCTTTATGCGACCAGTAACTCGCACCATATCCGTTTGGGCTCTATATCACCGGGACAATTCCTCCAAACGGCTGATGTTTATATTACCATTGGAAATGTATGTATGCAACACTATTTGATATAGATGTACTGTATCTTATAGACATACAAGTATACAATGTATATATGCATTCATGTATTCTTAAATGAACTTTCATGTATATTTATCCTTCTTTTTCTTTTTCTTTTCCTTTGTTTCTCTTCCCCTCCCTTTCTTCTTTTTTTTTTTCTCTTATTGTTTATTTTAGCTTATTTTATTTTCTCTCTGCAACAATGTCTATCTTCTAGCTGCCCACATATGGGAGAAATTCAAAATAATGTAATCATGCCAATACACTGTTGTGTATTATATAGCTATCACATACTATGTTGTGTTTTTTTCTCTTATATAGAGACTAAATTGTCTTCAAACTATTGCATGAACCTTGAAGAAGGAAATAATGGAAGCTATCACAGATATAGCTCAAGTATCCGAAACATGTCGGTTGTGTCACCACTAGCTATATGACTTATATGTCTCAAGTAGTAAGGTGTCCTCATGCAATTGTTTTTCAATGACTGTATATGTCTGTTCCTCTCTTTGCTTTTAAACCATTTTTGATATATAAGTGTATTATGTATAAATAAAATTCTTTATATTTTTCTATATATACTTGGTGGCAATCCATCATTTACTCCAATCCACACAATCCCAGGGGCACCCCTTTTCCAATTTTTTTCAAAATTACCGGGATGTGATTGGTAAAAATGGTAACTTGCCCTGTATCTGCTGGCTAATGGCTTCATCTTCCCCTAATCAATATATTCTATTTTTGGGTAGCAAATACCCCTTAGTCCCCATTCATATTTGAAGCTTTCCAGCGTTATCCACATAAACAATTTACTGAATTAATTTTTTGCTTGCTCCCTATTGTATGAGCAATTATTTTGAAAACGCACTGCTGCAATTCTTTTTCTCTTTTTTTTTTTTTTTTTATTATTTTCTTATTGTGTTGGTATAACCATTTGTGTAGAGCTCAGTGACACCATTATCATGGCTGAACTTTACAGTGAATCATGGGAGGTTTTCACTGAACAATTACAATTAAACTATGGTAAAAATGAATCCTTGGAATCTGAGCTAACCTTTCTTTTCTCCAACCTAACTAAATGGTTGGAGAGGAAATCTTCAATGCATTGGCATATAAAAACGTTTGATGAGTACATAAGAGATGATTTAAACCCACTTGGACTTCGAGTCCAGATCTTCCCAACTTTTGAGGATCTGGACCCGACGTTCAAACAAGCATGGGAAATGAATTTAAAATCATGCTCGGCTGGTATGATGAGGCTTCTTTCTGATGAATATCGGAGACGTCTCGTCTATATCAACACGAACATTGAAAAAATCTATTCTAGAATTAAACCCCTACAAGCCCATTCCTCATACAAAGATCTAAATGAGAAACTTAAAACCCATATTGAACTATTCAATAAATCGATCTTAGCAAAAAAAGAGTTTAAATACATGCGGGATAAACAAGCCTTCGAAGAAGGCAGAGCATATAGATGGGCTTTTTCAACTAGACCTAGAGTCCAATATAAGAACGACAATCATCGTTCCACACAGTTGGATACGTCTGATACCTCTTCGGTTTCGTCTAACATGTCATATGCACCGATGAAAGGAAAACGCACAAAACCATCTAAAAGAAATCGTGACTTTGAAAATTCCTCCAATAGTAATACTACTAAAAAACGTCCCCCTAAACAGTATCCTCGCACTCTACTCCCACCAGTCCCCAACACTTCCACATTGACGGCCTCGGATGTCACGGTCAGTGCACATGAATCACTTGAAAATATGGGCACTTTCGTCACGCCTAAGGTTCCCTTGATGTTCTCTAAGAACTCGGGAAACTCACTCACTCCTCACAACCCGACTACGACATAGCCTCGGCTTTTAATATTATAAATTTGTCATCACACGTCCTGAGTGTCGATGAGATCTCAGTCCTCTCAAAAGGATTAACTTTCTGCCCTAATAAACCTGTAGACAAATTTGAGACCATTAAAGATCTTCATTTATACGCCCGCAAATTGCTACTTAAAAGCATTTTTGAAAAGAGCGACCCAGATACACGGGAATTTCACACGTATAGTGAACGTCAAGCTCTGGGTAATCTCAAATCTTTACTTGAGGAAAATGAATCCAAAGACCTCATCGACACCCTGGACCTTGACTTACTTTTGGCTAATGCGAGCACAATTGACACCGAGATGCCCAGTACCCTAAAACAAACTTCCCTTAAAAAAACATCAACTTTTTACCCAGTGCCTAGCTCAAATCCAGGTGTATCTAATTTTCTTAAAAATATCAGCCAAGAAATAAATAACCTAGTACCTATAACACCTAGACATACAAATCTTATTCCTACTGAAAAGATGGCCTTAAAAAATCTATCCAAAAATCATCAAATTACGATTAAATTATCGGATAAAGGAGGAAACATTGTCATCATGGACAACCCCCAATATCTTGAAATGTGTTTCAACATATTAAGAAATCATGAGTGGTATCGCCCTGTCAGTAGGGGTGTTGTAGATGCCTTTAATAAAAAATTCTACACTTTGGTAGATGAAGCTTTTCAAAATAATGTCATTTCTAAACAAACTTGGGAATTTGTTCGCACCTCCTTTCCCCGCACACCAACATTCTACTCACTCCCCAAAATCCACAAGGATCCCCTAAATCCCCCAGGACGTCCTATTATATCTGGAAACGGAGCTATTATTGAAAATCTTTCACGACTCATTGATGAGCATCTAAAACCTTTTGTTCAGAGCATCCCCTCTTATGTTAAAGATACACCTCACTTATTACGCATTATCGAGGGAGTACAAATTCCTATAGATTCGATACTTGTCAGTATCGACGTGGAGGCACTTTACAGCTCGATTCCTCATTCTTTAGGTATTGCTTGTATTAGACATATTCTATCACAAACCAGTCACCATGAACGTTTGTTCAATGAATTTATAATCCAGTCCTTGGATTTCATACTGAGACACAATGTCTTTACTTTCGATGGTCAATGTTTCCTCCAGGTGCAGGGCGTAGCCATGGGCACCAGTTGTGCCCCTGGCTACGCCAACCTGTACCTGGGGGAATGGGAGCATGCAATCTTTTCCAGCGGGGATCTCTCAATGTACCTGTGCCATGTAGCTCTATGGCACAGGTACATTGATGACATCTTCATTGTATGGACGGGCTCCCAGCAATGTTTGGATGAGTGTCTCATCGCCCTAAACTTAAATACTTTTAATCTTAAGTTTACAATGATATCGGACCCAAATACCATAACCTTCCTTGATGTGGAGATCTTCAGAGACAAGCAAAACATGTTATCATGTAAGCTGTTCCGCAAACCAAGTGCAGGCAATACAATCTTACATTCTTCTAGTTTTCACCCTAAATCCCTAGTTGAATCTATTCCCTATGGACAATATTTGAGAATAAAAAGAAATTGCTCTAACGAGGTCGATTATAAAAGAGAAGCCAATAACTTAAGGCAAAGACTTCTAGCAAGGGGATACAGCCATAAGTGCCTCAAAAAGGCCTTTAAACGCACTTCAAATCTAAATCGACACGAGTTACTAATATCTAAATCTAAAAAAAGTGAAAGTGATCATCGTATTATTAACACTTATTCTGATGATCACGCTGAACTTCTTAAAATCTACCAAAAGCACTGGCATCTACTTACAGCAGATCCTGTGATAGGACCACTAGTACCCCCCAGGCCAAATATTACCTATAGACGAGCAACGTCCCTGAAGGACATGCTAGTGCAGAGTGAATTTGAGAACACCAATAGGGGAGATCCATGTAAGGACCTGGGAACTTTCCAATGTGGTAATTGCACATACTGTAAATATATGAACACTAGAAAGAACATTCGGTTACCGAATGGCCAAAAATTTCGACCAAAACACTATGCAAACTGTCAAACTACGGACGTAGTATATCTCATTATTTGCAGTTGTAACTGCTTCTATGTAGGAAAAACTATACAAAAATTGTGGCAGAGAATTTACCGGCATCTAAAAGGGATGAAGGAACAAAATCCTGATCTCCCTCTTGGCAGACATGCTGCCCAAGTTCATGGAGATTGCGTACCAAACCTTGAGGTGTTAGTTTTGGACAGGGTCCACCGCAGCCCCCGCGGAGGTGACCTTAACAAACACCTTCTTCAAAGGGAGCTGAGATGGATCTCGATCCTCAACGCCACCTCACCCCCTGGCTTGAACCAGGCAATTAACTTTAAACCCTTTCTACCAGGTTTTACATCTGCGAAGTTTGATAGGGATCTGCTAAACTGAGCTCAACAAGCTGTTTATACCTAGTTTGTGTGTTGGGTTTTTTTTTTTTTTTTTTTTTTTCTCTGAAGGAAAAATAAATAAATATGTATGAACTATGCCAGCTGTATAATATGTGTACTAATGTTTCTGATGTATGCCGGTTAGATATTCATGTAAAAAATCCCTTTTTAAGTAAACAAGATTGGATCCAATTGGTGGAACTTTACCTGATGATTCGCCCACTGGAGATTAGTGCCTAGTTAATATATTGTTGATTATTGTTTATTATTTAGAAATTAATCCAATGACAATTGTACCCTGCACTTTTTGACATATTGGAGCCCGGGGATTTGGGGACCACCCATTGGGCCCACTGACGCTCCCCAGCACAAAAACAGCCCCCGGCTATTTTGATAATCGGGGGCTGACTGCTCATATTTGAGCAAATGGACGGTTATGTGCATATGAATAAATTTCTCTCCCTGTCCTAAGAATTACACACATATGGGACGGAGGGTATTCATGTTACACTGTTTACTACCCATGGGGTTTTGGATTAGTCAATTCTTCCCCATTCCTCCGATGGCGCCGTTTGGCGCAGCACATACAATTGTGCTGCCTTTGCGCTGACCTTTTTGGGTCTGGTGCGGGCAACGGAGTGATCTTCTTTTAGCACTTCCGCCCTTTTCGTTGTGCTGGCGGTCGGGTCGACGTCTGACGTCACCGCGCCGGCGTCGTGGACGTCCTTCACGTCTGCGTGGGTGCGCGATGACGCCGGACGCCGCCGGGATCGAGGGCGGCCTCTGTATGCGGTGCCTGTCCTGTAAGAGCCTCTCTATTCATTTTCAATACGTAGTTAATTGGGTCCCTACCCGGATGCACAGTCTGGCCCTGTTGTGGCCTCCCACGCTCTACCTCATTGGTTGAATTCCTTCCTTTTGCAGCTTTACCCTTGGCGCCATTTGAGCTGATTGGCTGCAACACCAGCGACAGCTCTATAAAAAGTCCCACCTGACTTGGCCAATTGCTGCACAGCCAGAGTGTGGATGTCCTTGCGCCACATTGACAGGTACTAAGCTCTTTTTTTCAAACACTTCATCAGAGTTATGGGATGCCTAGTTACAGGGCTAGTCTGCGATCTAGAAACTATAATTCATGTGTGTATGTTTTTACAGAGAGACCGTGGCAGTCTTTCCGCTGCAATTTGAGGCTTCCCTGTGAGCTTTGAGGGGCGTTTTTGGGTTGATCCTCCCACACATTTCCCCGTGGCTCTGTCATCTTGCCTGCAGTGTTTCTTTGGCCGCTGTATTTGTCTTTATGCGACCAGTAACTCGCACCATATCCGTTTGGGCTCTATATCACCGGGACAATTCCTCCAAACGGCTGATGTTTATATTACCATTGGAAATGTATGTATGCAACACTATTTGATATAGATGTACTGTATCTTATAGACATACAAGTATACAATGTATATATGCATTCATGTATTCTTAAATGAACTTTCATGTATATTTATCCTTCTTTTTCTTTTTCTTTTCCTTTGTTTCTCTTCCCCTCCCTTTCTTCTTTTTTTTTTTCTCTTATTGTTTATTTTAGCTTATTTTATTTTCTCTCTGCAACAATGTCTATCTTCTAGCTGCCCACATATGGGAGAAATTCAAAATAATGTAATCATGCCAATACACTGTTGTGTATTATATAGCTATCACATACTATGTTGTGTTTTTTTCTCTTATATAGAGACTAAATTGTCTTCAAACTATTGCATGAACCTTGAAGAAGGAAATAATGGAAGCTATCACAGATATAGCTCAAGTATCCGAAACATGTCGGTTGTGTCACCACTAGCTATATGACTTATATGTCTCAAGTAGTAAGGTGTCCTCATGCAATTGTTTTTCAATGACTGTATATGTCTGTTCCTCTCTTTGCTTTTAAACCATTTTTGATATATAAGTGTATTATGTATAAATAAAATTCTTTATATTTTTCTATATATACTTGGTGGCAATCCATCATTTACTCCAATCCACACAATCCCAGGGGCACCCCTTTTCCAATTTTTTTCAAAATTACCGGGATGTGATTGGTAAAAATGGTAACTTGCCCTGTATCTGCTGGCTAATGGCTTCATCTTCCCCTAATCAATATATTCTATTTTTGGGTAGCAAATACCCCTTAGTCCCCATTCATATTTGAAGCTTTCCAGCGTTATCCACATAAACAATTTACTGAATTAATTTTTTGCTTGCTCCCTATTGTATGAGCAATTATTTTGAAAACGCACTGCTGCAATTCTTTTTCTCTTTTTCTTTTTTTTTTTTTTTTTTTATTATTTTCTTATTGTGTTGGTATATCCATTTGTGTAGAGCTCAGTGACACCATTATCATGGCTGAACTTTACAGTGAATCATGGGAGGTTTTCACTGAACAATTACAATTAAACTATGGTAAAAATGAATCCTTGGAATCTGAGCTAACCTTTCTTTTCTCCAACCTAACTAAATGGTTGGAGAGGAAATCTTCAATGCATTGGCATATAAAAACGTTTGATGAGTACATAAGAGATGATTTAAACCCACTTGGACTTCGAGTCCAGATCTTCCCAACTTTTGAGGATCTGGACCCGACGTTCAAACAAGCATGGGAAATGAATTTAAAATCATGCTCGGCTGGTATGATGAGGCTTCTTTCTGATGAATATCGGAGACGTCTCGTCTATATCAACACGAACATTGAAAAAATCTATTCTAGAATTAAACCCCTACAAGCCCATTCCTCATACAAAGATCTAAATGAGAAACTTAAAACCCATATTGAACTATTCAATAAATCGATCTTAGCAAAAAAAGAGTTTAAATACATGCGGGATAAACAAGCCTTCGAAGAAGGCAGAGCATATAGATGGGCTTTTTCAACTAGACCTAGAGTCCAATATAAGAACGACAATCATCGTTCCACACAGTTGGATACGTCTGATACCTCTTCGGTTTCGTCTAACATGTCATATGCACCGATGAAAGGAAAACGCACAAAACCATCTAAAAGAAATCGTGACTTTGAAAATTCCTCCAATAGTAATACTACTAAAAAACGTCCCCCTAAACAGTATCCTCGCACTCTACTCCCACCAGTCCCCAACACTTCCACATTGACGGCCTCGGATGTCACGGTCAGTGCACATGAATCACTTGAAAATATGGGCACTTTCGTCACGCCTAAGGTTCCCTTGATGTTCTCCAAGAACTCGGGAAACTCACTCACTCCTCACAACCCGACTACGACATAGCCTCGGCTTTTAATATTATAAATTTGTCATCACACGTCCTGAGTGTCGATGAGATCTCAGTCCTCTCAAAAGGATTAACTTTCTGCCCTAATAAACCTGTAGACAAATTTGAGACCATTAAAGATCTTCATTTATACGCCCGCAAATTGCTACTTAAAAGCATTTTTGAAAAGAGCGACCCAGATACACGGGAATTTCACACGTATAGTGAACGTCAAGCTCTGGGTAATCTCAAATCTTTACTTGAGGAAAATGAATCCAAAGACCTCATCGACACCCTGGACCTTGACTTACTTTTGGCTAATGCGAGCACAATTGACACCGAGATGCCCAGTACCCTAAAACAAACTTCCCTTAAAAAAACATCAACTTTTTACCCAGTGCCTAGCTCAAATCCAGGTGTATCTAATTTTCTTAAAAATATCAGCCAAGAAATAAATAACCTAGTACCTATAACACCTAGACATACAAATCTTATTCCTACTGAAAAGATGGCCTTAAAAAATCTATCCAAAAATCATCAAATTACGATTAAATTATCGGATAAAGGAGGAAACATTGTCATCATGGACAACCCCCAATATCTTGAAATGTGTTTCAACATATTAAGAAATCATGAGTGGTATCGCCCTGTCAGTAGGGGTGTTGTAGATGCCTTTAATAAAAAATTCTACACTTTGGTAGATGAAGCTTTTCAAAATAATGTCATTTCTAAACAAACTTGGGAATTTGTTCGCACCTCCTTTCCCCGCACACCAACATTCTACTCACTCCCCAAAATCCACAAGGATCCCCTAAATCCCCCAGGACGTCCTATTATATCTGGAAACGGAGCTATTATTGAAAATCTTTCACGACTCATTGATGAGCATCTAAAACCTTTTGTTCAGAGCATCCCCTCTTATGTTAAAGATACACCTCACTTATTACGCATTATCGAGGGAGTACAAATTCCTATAGATTCGATACTTGTCAGTATCGACGTGGAGGCACTTTACAGCTCGATTCCTCATTCTTTAGGTATTGCTTGTATTAGACATATTCTATCACAAACCAGTCACCATGAACGTTTGTTCAATGAATTTATAATCCAGTCCTTGGATTTCATACTGAGACACAATGTCTTTACTTTCGATGGTCAATGTTTCCTCCAGGTGCAGGGCGTAGCCATGGGCACCAGTTGTGCCCCTGGCTACGCCAACCTGTACCTGGGGGAATGGGAGCATGCAATCTTTTCCAGCGGGGATCTCTCAATGTACCTGTGCCATGTAGCTCTATGGCACAGGTACATTGATGACATCTTCATTGTATGGACGGGCTCCCAGCAATGTTTGGATGAGTGTCTCATCGCCCTAAACTTAAATACTTTTAATCTTAAGTTTACAATGATATCGGACCCAAATACCATAACCTTCCTTGATGTGGAGATCTTCAGAGACAAGCAAAACATGTTATCATGTAAGCTGTTCCGCAAACCAAGTGCAGGCAATACAATCTTACATTCTTCTAGTTTTCACCCTAAATCCCTAGTTGAATCTATTCCCTATGGACAATATTTGAGAATAAAAAGAAATTGCTCTAACGAGGTCGATTATAAAAGAGAAGCCAATAACTTAAGGCAAAGACTTCTAGCAAGGGGATACAGCCATAAGTGCCTCAAAAAGGCCTTTAAACGCACTTCAAATCTAAATCGACACGAGTTACTAATATCTAAATCTAAAAAAAGTGAAAGTGATCATCGTATTATTAACACTTATTCTGATGATCACGCTGAACTTCTTAAAATCTACCAAAAGCACTGGCATCTACTTACAGCAGATCCTGTGATAGGACCACTAGTACCCCCCAGGCCAAATATTACCTATAGACGAGCAACGTCCCTGAAGGACATGCTAGTGCAGAGTGAATTTGAGAACACCAATAGGGGAGATCCATGTAAGGACCTGGGAACTTTCCAATGTGGTAATTGCACATACTGTAAATATATGAACACTAGAAAGAACATTCGGTTACCGAATGGCCAAAAATTTCGACCAAAACACTATGCAAACTGTCAAACTACGGACGTAGTATATCTCATTATTTGCAGTTGTAACTGCTTCTATGTAGGAAAAACTATACAAAAATTGTGGCAGAGAATTTACCGGCATCTAAAAGGGATGAAGGAACAAAATCCTGATCTCCCTCTTGGCAGACATGCTGCCCAAGTTCATGGAGATTGCGTACCAAACCTTGAGGTGTTAGTTTTGGACAGGGTCCACCGCAGCCCCCGCGGAGGTGACCTTAACAAACACCTTCTTCAAAGGGAGCTGAGATGGATCTCGATCCTCAACGCCACCTCACCCCCTGGCTTGAACCAGGCAATTAACTTTAAACCCTTTCTACCAGGTTTTACATCTGCGAAGTTTGATAGGGATCTGCTAAACTGAGCTCAACAAGCTGTTTATACCTAGTTTGTGTGTTGGGTTTTTTTTTTTCTCTGAAGGAAAAATAAATAAATATGTATGAACTATGCCAGCTGTATAATATGTGTACTAATGTTTCTGATGTATGCCGGTTAGATATTCATGTAAAAAATCCCTTTTTAAGTAAACAAGATTGGATCCAATTGGTGGAACTTTACCTGATGATTCGCCCACTGGAGATTAGTGCCTAGTTAATATATTGTTGATTATTGTTTATTATTTAGAAATTAATCCAATGACAATTGTACCCTGCACTTTTTGACATATTGGAGCCCGGGGATTTGGGGACCACCCATTGGGCCCACTGACGCTCCCCAGCACAAAAACAGCCCCCGGCTATTTTGATAATCGGGGGCTGACTGCTCATATTTGAGCAAATGGACGGTTATGTGCATATGAATAAATTTCTCTCCCTGTCCTAAGAATTACACACATATGGGACGGAGGGTATTCATGTTACACTGTTTACTACCCATGGGGTTTTGGATTAGTCAATTCTTCCCCATTCCTCCGATGGCGCCGTTTGGCGCAGCACATACAATTGTGCTGCCTTTGCGCTGACCTTTTTGGGTCTGGTGCGGGCAACGGAGTGATCTTCTTTTAGCACTTCCGCCCTTTTCGTTGTGCTGGCGGTCGGGTCGACGTCTGACGTCACCGCGCCGGCGTCGTGGACGTCCTTCACGTCTGCGTGGGTGCGCGATGACGCCGGACGCCGCCGGGATCGAGGGCGGCCTCTGTATGCGGTGCCTGTCCTGTAAGAGCCTCTCTATTCATTTTCAATACGTAGTTAATTGGGTCCCTACCCGGATGCACAGTCTGGCCCTGTTGTGGCCTCCCACGCTCTACCTCATTGGTTGAATTCCTTCCTTTTGCAGCTTTACCCTTGGCGCCATTTGAGCTGATTGGCTGCAACACCAGCGACAGCTCTATAAAAAGTCCCACCTGACTTGGCCAATTGCTGCACAGCCAGAGTGTGGATGTCCTTGCGCCACATTGACAGGTACTAAGCTCTTTTTTTCAAACACTTCATCAGAGTTATGGGATGCCTGGTTACAGGGCTAGTCTGCGATCTAGAAACTATAATTCATGTGTGTATGTTTTTACAGAGAGACCGTGGCAGTCTTTCCGCTGCAATTTGAGGCTTCCCTGTGAGCTTTGAGGGGCGTTTTTGGGTTGATCCTCCCACACATTTCCCCGTGGCTCTGTCATCTTGCCTGCAGTGTTTCTTTGGCCGCTGTATTTGTCTTTATGCGACCAGTAACTCGCACCCAGGGCCGGCCCGATCATGGGACCCAATGGGACCATGGTTCCAGGCGGCATTTTAAGAGGGGCGGCAGCCGGAAATAATTTGTCAGTAGTACCGAACTCGCAAGGCCAGCGCTCCGGCTAGGCGGCCAGCTAGGGCGCTCTGCTGCCTAGCCTAGCCGGGAGGATGCAGGCCAGCCCGGATGGATTAATATTTGAGTGTGGCATGTCAGTCCGAAGGGCCCGGCGGCATAGTGTTACCTCTGTGTGTCCTGATTCTGTGCATTGCTGCTGACCGTGCAGTGTGCAGGCATCATGGTCCGCCCAGCCAGAGCTGTCTGTGTCTGCCAATTGGATAGGAGGTGACACCGCCGCCCGCCAGAACCCGCCAATGCCCATCATGATTACATTTAGGCTGCTTCCTGGCTGGCACTGTGTGCCCAGGACAGGTGCCTTGACAGCCAATGAGGTGCTGAGCGCGAGCGCGGTGCGCCGCCCACATCATCGTGACGTTGTTCCTTCCTCCAGTCCAGTCCCACCCACAATGGAGCAGAGGATCCCACGCAGTGCCTTAGCCGGCTGTCCCACATGGTCTGCACTGTTTAGTGGAGGCTCAGGCTGGAGCTGAGAAGAAGGTACAGTCTCAGACAGTCTGATGTGAAACAGGGTCAGTGTGGCCTGTAATTGGTACGGTCTGAGACCATGTAGCACAGTGTGTCAGTCAGATGGTGTGTCCTGCAATAATTACTGCCTGACTCAAGCTGTAGACAGACAGTATTATACACAGTCTGCAGCTGCAGTAACTATATTCAGAATTCACAGTGTACAGTCTAATGGCATCATATACATATTTATTATAGTATGGACAAATACTGGATACTGTATTGTGGGAAACATTGGCAAAACCCAAGGCATACTGTAAGAAGGTATAGATAGATAACATCAGCCCTCCACAATAGTCCCACTGTTAGGTGCTAAAACAAGGACATTGGGCAGTGGCAGAGATAGCTACTAAAGTCCCCTTGGTTGGCAAAATGAATAATCCAGCCTATGTGTGTACTTAACCCACCTAAGCGCAGAAAGTAGAAAAAATTATGATCTAGACGAGAGAAGAGATGGGGACGGACCAGTGTGTGATGTCAGAAGTAAATTATATAAGCAGCAGTCTTGTGTGCCATTCCCCAATATTTATATTATCAGAAAAATATAATATATACAAAAGCAGCAGTCTTGTGTGATCCCCAATATTATATATCAGCAGTAAATATAATATCATATAATATTAATATTATAATAAAAGACTGCTGCTTTTGTATATATTCGCTTCCGAACTGCCCCACACACATATATGGCAGGGCAGCCCTTCAACACGAAATCACGTACCTGAATGTATTTTTTTCAGGTCTAGGGTTCCCATGTGCGCCGCCGGTGAACTGCTCCCACCGTGATTGAACACAGTGGGAGCCAATCAGCGGGTCCAGTGGACCCGATGTCCACTGGGACCCACCAATCGTTCCCGAGGCAGACAGAACAGCGGTCTATGTAAACAAGGCAGATCGCCATTCTGTGCGAGGGGAAGATGGAGATCTTGTGTTTCTGCTAAGCAGGAACACGGATCTCTGTCTTCCCCCAGTCAAAGTACCTCCCCACGCAGTTAGAAAGCACTCCCAGGGAACATATTTAACCCTTTGATTGTCCCTGATGTTAACCCCTTCCCTTCCAGTGTCATTAGTACAGTTTCAGTGCATATTTTTTTTAGCACTGATCACTGTATTGGTGTCACTGATCCCCAAAAAGTATCACTTAGTGTCAAATTAGTCCACCGCAATGTCGCAATCCCGTTAAAAATCGCTGATCACCACCATTACTATTAAAACATTTTTTTAAAGTTCCATAAAAATATCTCCAGTTTGTAGACACTATAACTTTTGTGCAAACCAATTTTTTTGTACTAAAAACAAGTAGCAGAATACATATTTGCCTAAATTGATAAAGAAATGTGATTTTGAAATTTTGTATTGGATGTGTTTTATAACAGAAAGCAACATTTTTGAATTTTTTTCTAAATTGTTGGTCTTTTTTTGTTTAAATCGCAAAAAATAAAAACCGCAGAGGTGATCAAATACCACCAAAAGAAAGCTCTATTTGTGGGGAAAAAAAAGGACATCAATTTTATTTGGGTACAACATCGCACGATCGCGCAATTGTCAGTTAAAATAACGCAGTGCTGTATTACAAAAAATGGCCTGGTCATTAAGGCTGGATTCACACCTATGCATTTTTAGTGCTATTTGCATTTTTCAGATTTGCACTAGAGAACGTGTTCCATAGGAAACCATGTTGAATGGACTGTAGTGCAAATCTGCAAAATGCAAAAAGCACTAAAAATGCATAGGTGTGAATCCAGCCTAAGGGAGGTAAACCTTCCGGAGCTTAAGTGTAAGTGAGTGAGTAAGCGGGCGGCTCAGCTGGTGAGTGAGTGAGCGGGTGGGCGGCTTGGCAGTTAAGTGAGCGGGCGAGCGGGGGCGGGCCAGTTAGCAGGTGAGACAACAAACAGGACAATCGGCAGGTGAGCGGGCAGGCTGGCCAATCAGGGGGCCGGCGGGCCGGGAAGCAGAGAGATGACATCACCTCTCACCGCCCACCTTGCAGTTCTGCCCTAATCCCTAGGAACAGCAGACCTGCCTCTCCTCCCCTGTCAGAAAGGGGATCTGTCTGCTAACATTGACAGATCCCCGTTCTGGCCTTCTGGGGAGCGATCGCGGGTGGCCGGCAGACATTGCGGCCGCTGGCCACGCACAGGTCCTTTTTATACTCCTATATACATGTATAGAGCCATAACAGGTTCTCTTTATACTCCTATACATGTATAGAGCCATGACAGGTCCCCTTTATACTCCTATAAACATGTATAGAGCCATGACAGGTCCTCTTTATACTCCCATATACATGTATAGAGCCATGACAGGTCCTCTTTATACTCCTATAGAGCCATGAAAGGTCCCCTTTATACTCCTATATACATGTATAGAGCCATGACAGGTCCTCTTTATACTCCCATATACATGTATAGAGCCACGACAGGTCCTCTTTATACTCCTATATACATGTATAGAGCCATAACAGGTCCTCTTTATACTCCAATACATGTATAGAGCCATAACAGGTTCTCTTTATACTCCTATATACATGTATAGAGCCATGATAGGTCCTCTTTATACTCCTGTATACGTGTATAGTGCCATGACGGGTCCTCTTTATGCTCCTCTATACGTGTATAGTGCCATGATGGGTCCTTTTTATACTCCTATAGAGCCATTACAGGTCCTCTGTATACTCCTACATACATGTATATAGCCATGACAGGTCCTCTTTATACATGTATATAGCCATGACAGGTCCACTTTATACTCCTACATGCATGTATAGAGCCATGAAATGTCCTCTTTATACGCCTATACATGTAGACCGCCATGTCCGGTCCTCTTTAGTTATCATGATATAAAATAATGGATGTGGGGGCCTTTTGGTGGATGTGATTTTTTTTTTGGGGGGGGGGCAGCATTTGATTCTTGGTCCCAGGCAGCACAATGTCTTGGGCCGGCCCTGCTCGCACCATATCCGTTTGGGCTCTATATCACCGGGACAATTCCTCCAAACGGCTGATGTTTATATT